>VMDR010000045.1:0-378745 GCA_007922815.1 Macrotus californicus
AAACAGTAAGAAAATTCACATCAGATGGCCTTGTTCTGAGTATGAAAATTTTCATGATAAAATCGAAAAAAAATACCCACTGGAACAAAGAGGGATAAAACGCATGTGAGAATCTATAAGCAAATGATGGGACAAAAGAAATAAACATACGATGAATTAAAGATACACACTTCATTAGACCTCGTTAATTTCTGGAGGAAAAAGCCAACATCTTTCATGACTTTCCATGTCAGAGCTTCAAGATTGGCAAGGCCAGTGTGGAGCAAGATTCTTCAGTAGACAAATGTCTGGGTGTTAGTAAACCAAGCGGTGTAGAAAGAACTCGGGACCTAAAGAGAGAATAAAAAGAGATCAAGCTCCTAGAGATTATAAAAATAGCAGCCCGACTCAAGGAAAATGCGGAATGGCCACAATAGGAGAGATGATTGTGTCAGGAGGAACAGTCACTTCAGTAAGCGCCAACGACTGGACCATTTAGAACTAAAATAAGGTTGAATTAAAGTGAGAAAATAATGGAGCCAATAAAAAAGTGGTTAAAGGTCATGAAGTGGAAACAGGTAGGAAAACCCGAGTGTCCTTGGGGAATTTTGAGGATCTTTCTGTTCGGTGGATAGGGGTGTCATAAATAAAGTCACATGTCGCTCTCTGGAAAGGAGGGTGGGGAGAAGCTGTCACTGAGGCATGAGACCTACAACCACTCACATTGGCCTTAGAAGGGCTTTTGGCTGGCAGGGTGGCAGGAAGGGCAGAGGCCCCCACCACATTCCTCCAGCCAGTCACCCTTGCCCACTGAGTCAATTAGGAGACCTCCATCCTTTGTGGAGCTGATGAATTTCTCAAATCTTTCTACTACAAGCAGTTTTAATAAAAAGAGAGGGGGAAATGCTGGATATTAGCAAAGTTCCAATAAGAAGAAAATAATGCCGCAAAGAGGAGGCTGGGAACATGTCATTCATGATTTCAGCTGAGATCAGTCCTGCCTGCCACACCTTGTACATACCTGGGCTGTGCACCTCCGAAATAGGTGTGGCACCAAGTGCCCCAGGATAAGCCCGGGCAGAGACTCTTCCTGTACTCCTGTCGAACTTACTGCTCAGAAAAGCTCAGCTTTAAGACAAATCTTTTTAAAAAGAGAGATTTTACTCACCATGTGGTAAACTTCTTTTCAGAAATTGCCCACAGAAGACTGAGTAAAAATATATGTTACGTATCATCCCTGGGTGTGTCTGGGAAGGAGGCTGAAGGCAGGGTGGGGAGGCAAAGAGGAAGGACGTTACTTGGTTGTTCGTATCCAGGGAGTTCATCTCTTTCTTTGAACAACTCAAAATGATTTGACAGCTACAATTAAAACGTAGGTTCTGTCTTAGAACAGAAACCAGATTAAAGTCTATTTTCTGTTTTCTTGCCGAACACAGAGGGATCTACTACTTATTTTTTTTATTTCATTCATGTGTGTACGTGTGTGAGTGGGTGTTGTCATTTACAAATGAAGTAACAAGATTTTTTAAACTCTCCCTCTTGTCCAGAGTCACATAGCAATGGGAGGTAGTAACAAGGTCACTGGGGAATCTTGACCTTCACTGGTTGCTCAGGATCCTGAAGCTCACCCTGTACTTGAAGGAGCCTCCTTGGTGCAGCCTAAACCTAAATCTCTGCAATGCACACTCTCTAATTATGTGTCGGGAGGACACAGGACGCCATTTCCAGCTCACAGATTTTGACAAAACACTTCAGTTCCCACATCAGTTGTGTTCAAAACACGTGCGATGTCATCGCTGTTCATCAAACACTCAGACCTTACGAACCCAGTCTCTAAAGCTGGGTGGCTGCATACAAACAGTTGTCTCATGATGTAGTAATCTGTAGCGTTTCCGATCTGTAAAGGGATGTATATTTTTATCATCGAAAATGAATTTAGTGCGTGACATTGGTGAAAACGGCAGAGTAAAGAAATGGCAGAAACCCTCTTCTCCATTAAAGCCACGAGACTACTGGCAAAAATTGCCAGAATGAACATTTTGGGAACTCAGAAAATAAACTAAAATTCTCCAGCAATCTTGGAAACATTTTTTTTCAAGGCAAACGGCTGGACCTCAATAACTCGATGAGTTCCAATTAGAATAAATTCAAATTTAAATCACATAGCATATTCAAACTGTCAAAAACCAAAAACAGAAACCAAAAGGGAAATGAGAAAGTATTTTGAGATAAACAGCTCAGATGAAGACATATCATACAAAAACATACGGGGTGCATTTAACACCATGGTCAGAGAGAAATTCATAACCTTAAGTACTTATGTTGAAAAGGAAGAAGGATTTTAAATAAATAGCCAAGCCTTCCACGTAAGAAAGCAGAGAGAAGCAAACTAAGCCTAAAGCAAACACAGGTAAGGAAACAATAAAGATTAGAGTGGAAATTAATAAAATATGGAATATAAAACCAACAGAGAAAATTAATAAAACTATAATCTGGTTCATTAAAAAGACCAAAATTAACAAAACTTTAGAAAGTTTAAGTAAAAGAGAGAGAAGACTCAAATTGCCAGAAAGATCCATGAAAGAGGGGACATTACTCCAGGGGTGGAAAGGATTATAAAGAAATATTGTAAACAGTTGTAAGCCAATAAATAACATGTCTTCGATGAACAAATTTATAGAAAAACACAAACTCCCAAAACTGACTCTAAAAGGAATAGATAATTGGGGTGGTAAACACACAATAGAATATACAGATGATGTGTTGTAGAACTGTGTACCTGAAGCCTATGTAATTTTATTAACCAATTGTAAGGAAGTCATAGATGGAATATGGCCCCAGTAGCAAAGGTTTCTGGGAAAGGCTGGACTCTGTTTAACCTTCCGTGACTGTTTAACTCTCTGCAGCCCCAGGCTTGGCTGACTACCCAGAAAACCTATGCCCCCGCCCAAAAATGAATGCCATGCCCCCTGGAAGGAGGTTAATGAGCATACAGAGTGTGAATAACAGCCTGGTGCTATCTGTTAACTTAGGAACGCACTGTTCCTTCTGGGGGTCTCCCTGACTACCCCCCATAAGATGTTGCTATTAAGCCCCTATAAAAAGGGACCCTGTCCTGGGAGGGGGTGGATTCTACCCTGCCAGCCACCGCAGGGAGCAGCTGCTTTGCTGGTATATACAAGTTTCTCCTATTAAAGAACTTGCGAATTTGAATGAGGCTACGTATCAGTTCTATAGCTCTACATGTCTAAAATCCTGAATTTAGACTTTCAGGACTTTCCCCCCAAACCAATGTCACCCCAATAAATTCAACAAAATAAAAAAGTAAAAGTAAATAAGCAAATAAATAAATAAATGGAATAGACAATTTGCATAGGCCTATAGCAAGTAAAGAGATTGAATAAGGAACAAAAAAACTACCCACAAAGAGAAATCCTGGTCCAGATCGCCATACCAGTGAATTTTACCAAACACTGAAAGGTGCACCTAAAGCAGCTCCTCTCCCAGATTTCTAATCCCAGCGCCAGCAGCAGAAGGCTCCTCCCTGTCTGTCCACCCACACGTGTGGGATCCCAGGGCAGCGAAGAACAAACTGAGAGGTTTATCTTGCGTAATTTCTCTCTTATAAATCATAATAGGTCTAATGAATAAAGGCACATAACTCTGAGATTCAAATATGGAAATACATGGCATCTGCATGGGCACCTGGCGCTCTCGTACTGTGCAAAGTGTCCTTAGGGCTGATCTCAGACATAGGGAGCCTGCCTACAGGAAGCAAGAAGACCAGGGGCTTGATGGCTTTTCTCATTTCAGGAAGGCTGTTATGTCTGAGACTTTGAGCTGGAAGCCAATCCTCATTACATATTGGTCAAGAAAGCTCTAGGCCTTATGACTTTGGTGTGTTGAAATAAAAGAACAACAACCGAATGAAATGAACCGTGAAGATCCTTTAGTAAAACAGGACATAGAATTGACTTAGAGTATATTCCAATGCCCCTAAACTCATTACTTGCCCTTTGTAACAAAGGTTAACATATACCAGCCTCATTTGCATTGACTTCTTTGATACTAAATTGATTTTAGCAAAGATGGATGATATTCCAATCAGTATCTGTTACTTTTTGTGTCTGAGCCAAATTATTCAATCCTCCTGGACCTACTGTATTAGTTCAATTATTTCACTGTGACTTCTTATGCACAGTCCTGGCTGTGTATTCATCTAACTAAACTAAATACACTGAAAATGGTTCAAATTCTGTGTGGTTTTGTAATAAGTGTGTGTGGGTGATCTTGTGTCTATAACACATGGTTATGGGAGAGAGACAGACAGAGACAGAGAGAGAGAGAGATTCTACAAGTGTATTTTAGTTTTGGTTCAGTATCTAGTTGACACACAGTATATTAAGCTAGTTTTTTTTCCCGTCATGTCACCAAGTTTAGCCCTTTTACACGTAATATGTACACTGTCTGCTGATACATTTTGCTGTGGGTACAAGAAAATGTTGAGTTTCGTTTCTTTCCTGAGACTTGAAGGTAGCCACAGCAGGCGTCCCTTGTGAGAGGTGATGCTGGAGCCACTTTGTGAAGTCAGCTAACAGGCCGTCTGAAGGGGCCGCGTTTGCCACAGCACTGAGAAGCGTGAAGCAGCAGGGAAATTGCCAGTCTTGCCAATTGTGGGTTTGGTCATTCTGGGATGCAGGAAAAAAAAATTAAAGCCAGTCCCAGCCCCTGTGTTTCCTTTTCTTTGGGTCCAGCACTTTGGACTCCAGTCAACGCCAGCAGCTGGCATCCCAGACGAGTCTTAGTAGGTCAGGTTAGAATCCTGGCCATCCCCACTCAGCCCTTCATCTGTACCCACCACACACAAGGGGCCGTCTGAATGGGACCTCAAGAACCAGAGCTCTGCCTATTCTTCATTTTGGGCAAGATTCGTCTTTGTTGCTCACGAGACAATGGCGGCGCTCCTTTCCTTGGGTAGAGCGCTTGGCAACCTACAAAAAGCAGGGCGTGCACGTCCGTGGTCTCCGTTTCCCACTGAACTCACTGAATTCTCGTGGCACAAATTCATCTGAAACATGCCCGTCGCTCTGGAATGAACACTACGAGCTCCACACTGATGGGCATGTCCGTCGCGCCCGAGGGGGTCTGGGAACTTGGTGGGGGCATCCTGGAGAGCCTGGCAGGCCCCAAGCAGAGCTTCCATCAGCACACAGTCCACGTCTACCTGGGGCTCCTGACACAAGTCCGCTCTCCACTCAGTCCGGGTGATGTGAGCCCTCAACTGTGGAAGAAACCTTCAGTGGGCTCCTTCCACGCATCAGGACTAGGCGAGGTGCTCGTGGGGTGACATCAGGTAGGGCATGACCCCAGGCCTCAAGGATACTTCAATTTCATGAGGAAGAACATGTTAGAATTAACAAATGTGCATTGTGCACCTACTGTGTGCCTGGCCTACAGTAGGTCCTCTCGTCCTTGACTCCTATCTTTCTCTCACCTGTTTGTGGTAAATTCCACCAGTGCTTTCGTCAAAACACATTCATAATTCACTGCTTTCTGTCACAACTGCCACCACCCTGCCTTCAGCCATCGGAGACTACTGCCTGAGTTTTCAGAATTCCCCAACTAATGGCCTGGCTTCTACCCTTGGGACTCTGCCTGTCCACACGGCCGCCCTGGGTGGTTCTCTTAACATGTGAGTGAATGGTAAGGTGCCTTTGCCCAAAATACTCAATGGCTCCCAAACAGAAGAGAAGTAAAAGCCAAATCTTGTCGAAGGCCCGCCAGGCCTTACAGGGTCAAGGTCACTGTTCCCTCTCTGAGTTCACTTCCTGTTTTGGCCACCACACCACCCCCCAGACACCCTCCGTCCTTGCTGTCCTTCAACCAGGGGAGCCCCCAGTGCAGGGCCTCTTCATGGGCTGCCCCCAGCTGGAACTTGCTTTCCTTGATGACACATGGCTCCAGATTCAGTTCCTTGAAGATCATGCTTATGCATCATGTCCTCCAGGAAGTGGCCTCTGACAGCTTCAGAAATTCTCATCTCTCAAAAGAAATGAGATAAAAGAGAAATTGCCAATCTCGTGTTACCCATGTTCCACCACACCCCCAGCCTGGCTTATTTAGAACTAAATATCAGATATATCTTTTCACCCAAAAATGTTTCCAAAGTTAAGACTTTTTGTTTAAAGAAATAACCCAATGTCTTTATCACATCCAAAAAATTTCTTAATGTTCTCCAATATCCACTTGGTGTACAAGTTTCCCCCAACAACCAATTGACCGATACACGTTTTTAAGTTTGTTTTCATCAAATTCTAACAAGAATCCCTCTTAAGGTTTATTTTAAATCTGTTCTCTCTCCCTCTCCTTTCCTTCCCTCCAGCCTTTCTCAATTTATTTGTTGAAGAAAGTGAGTGGCTTGTCCTGTAGAATTTTACATATTCTAGATTGTGTTGACTGTACTCTATCCTCTATATTTCCTATAAGGCGGTAATTAAATCTAGATATTTGACCCTATTTGAGTTCATATTTTTAGCAAGAAACTACATAGGTGA
This sequence comes from Macrotus californicus, assembly GCA_007922815.1. Lineage (NCBI taxonomy): Eukaryota > Metazoa > Chordata > Mammalia > Chiroptera > Phyllostomidae > Macrotus > Macrotus californicus. Next base: position 6,534 of record VMDR010000045.1, read on the forward strand.
TGTTCCATAGTTCCACCACCAGTCACATCATGTCAGCTTGCCTCCCTTTTGGGGGGAAATTAGCAAACATGAATAGTTCCAATAGTGCTTGGTTCTGTCCCTTCATTAGAGGTGAAAAGATGTGGCTATTCAGCTCTGTCGATCCTTCCTCCTGTTCTGTTAGTGGAAAGAGATGGCAGGAAGTCAGGAAACAGCCCTGGCAGGGGTGGATGAGGTCATCCCAGAGGAGGGCCTGGAACAGCGCTGGGCAGTGCCTAGGTTTCAAGAGAAATGAGAAGACGGAGGACCTGAAAGGGAACCTGAAGGAGAAAAGTGTTGAATAGGAGGGACATGCCCTCAAGGACCCACACAGAAGGAACTGTCCTACAACCACGGGAGAGTCCACCGTGCCAGATGGCCGTCACAAAGACATCAGATAAGATAGACAGAAAAAAGCATTTAGAAACAATTGCAAGAAGCCATGCTCCTTACCACAATTTCATGACTGTATGTGAGGAACCAAAAGGACATTCACATTTTTGGGGGGCTGACATGGCCCTTCCTACCTCCAAACTGACTTCCATGGGAGGACCTCTCCCCTGAGGGAGGCTGATTTACTAGGCTGGTGGGCAGGGCGGTGTATTTGGCCCAGAGAGTTGACCCTTCCAAGTATAATGGAAAATAGGAGCTAGCTCTTCCACAAGCGACCCATGACCTACGTGCCACCAGTCTCAATTATGAAGACAAGTGAACCAACTGAAAATCACCAAGTGGAGAATGCTGGGGGAGGGGAGCAGAATGATCCAAATGACCTGGTAAAATCCCAGATAAGAGAAGTGTCAGCCAGTGAGACAAGAGCAAGCCACCCAGTGGGTGGCTGACAGAGTCGAGGATGAGACAGGACAGCTATGAAGAAGGCGTCCAGCAAGCCCAGGCTCGGAGGGCCCGGCCATGAACCACTCAGCACATGCTCCAGGGTTGTCGGTGGGCTGTGGGCGATGCCCAGTAGTTTGAAAACTACCTGTTGAAAAGTGGTTGTGCAGTAGACGGGGTCAAAAGTAATAAGGAAAATCCCATTAACTAGCTAGTAAATTTAAAAAGCCAATACGAACCTTTTTTCACATAAAAATGACCAGAAACAAACATGGGTCCCAGTCTCCACTCTGCTTCTTGCCAAATGGATGAACTAGGCAAATTACATTGAGACCCTGAGTATTATCATTATTATTTTGCATAAGACCCGTAAAACAGAGATGGCATTTCCCATCTCAGAGTCTGTGTTTGGAATAAGTAGGTATATGTTTTCAACTATCAAAGAGCCACAGCCGAAACGCAAACTCTAACCCTAGAGTCTTTCAGGGTTTACACAGCCAGCCCTGAGGTCTCAGAGCCAGGTACTGCCTGGGCAGTGAGCAGACTCCGAATACGGGCCCATCGCGCTACCTCCCTTCCTTGGACTCACCGCGCAGGGCACAAACTCACAAACTGCCCCACTCCTGGCAAATCTCTGGGGCCGTGGCAACATCTCTGCCAGCTGGGAAACGAGCTGCAAAGGAAAAAAGAAAAAAGGAAGCACTGACAAGCCTCCATCTCTAAGGAGAGAGACTCGTTGCTGGAGGATCAGAAGGAACACGGGAAACTCATTTATTCTCTTCTGGCTCACCTGCACACTCCCCAGCTGGCAACAGGGTCGTTTAGAAATCTCAGACCAGAAAGGGATCATGAAAGGCTTCGGGCAGCAGTTTGATGAGTGTTCATATTATTGTTGGAAGCCATGTGCTAATCTGGAAATTATCCCCATGGTATTTACCAAGAAGTAGGTACAGAGTCAGCCAAAGAAATTTCCAAAGTGGTGGAACCTGGTATGCCAAAGAGGTAAGAAATTTCCCCCAAAGATCTTAGACTTTGCCAGAATTCTTAGAGCAACAGGCCTCCTTGTATAAAAAGAACCCAAGTGATTAACATCTCAGGATGGGAATTAAAGCCCAACAAAACACAACTGCGGATAAGGTTTTTCATAAAAATGTAAAGCAAAGAAGGGTAACTGTTGGGGTCTCACCGCGAACAAACGGCAGAACAGGAACTTGTGTCCTGTTCACGGCATTTCCCATGTTTGGGCTCTTACCATTGTGATGGTTAATTTTGTGTGTCGACTTGACTGGGCCATGGGGTTCAATCTTATTTCTAGGTGTGTCTCTGAGGGTGTTTCTAAGTGAGATGAACATTTGAGTCGGTCTGTTGAGGAAAGCAGATTACCCACCCCACTCTGCCTGCATGTCTTTGAGCTGGACATTGGCCTTCACATTCAGATGGATGGACTGATGGATAGAAGGATGCAGAGATGGAACAACAGGAAAAAAGTAAATAAGGTAAAATGTTAATGATTGAAGCTAGGTGGTGACATATATGTGTTCACTGTAAACTTGTTTAAGTTTTATGTGTAAATATTTTCATAATAAGATATTAGAAAAAATTGCATTTCTGTGTAACAGCAAACAAATGAAAATTTTAACAAGATCCCATTTGGGAAAGCATTGAAGAACATCCAATACCTAGGAATAAATCAAACAAAATATGTACAACACCTCTCCAGAAAAAAAAAAAAACAAAAAAAGAACTACTACAAAGCTTTGCTGTTATAAAGAAGAATGTTCCATGTTCGTGGCCTGGAAGAGGCAATATTGCAAATACCTCCATCTGCCACCAGTTGGTGTGCAGATGCAGTGAAGTCCCCTTCAGCACCATGGCAGGTTGGGGTTGTTGTGCTGACGTTGACGAGTTGACTTTAAACACTTTTTTGGAAACACCAAAGGTCAGGAACAGATAGAACAATCCTGAAACAAAAACACAGCGGGAGGACTCACGGACAGTTGTCGAGACCTATTAGGAAGCTACAGGGATTAAGACAACAGGTTGTAGAATCAGTGCAAAGAGAGGCAAACTGGGCAACAGAATGAGCAGAGAGCCCAGAGACAGACCCACACAAATACAGCCACCAGGTTTGCAACGTACATGAGGCAGGGTCGATAGGAAAAAATCTAATCTTGGCTCCTACCTCACATGATGCATAAAAAGGTCAATTCCACATGTGTCATGGATAAATATGGAAGACGAAACCATCCATCTTTTAGAAGAAAAAAAGTCAAACATCTTCAAGATCTTACAGAGGCAAAGATTTCTTACACAGGACACAAAAAACACTAATCGTATAAAGGAGAAAAATAATAAATGGACTACATTGATTTAAGAAAACCTGTTCAACAGGATTAAGAAGTACAAATTGGTCGTTACAAAATAGTCTCGCAGATGTAAAGTACAGCATAGAGGATACAGTCAATCACATTGTGGTAACTATGCACAGTGCCAGGCGGGGACTGGAAATACCAGGGGGACCACTTTGTAAAGTGTATGACTGTCTAACCACTATGCTGTATGCCTGAAACTAATACAGAAAAATATTGAATATAAACTATACTTGGAATATACAATTTAAAAAATCTATCCATTAAGACACCATCATGGGAATGGAAACAAAAGCCATAGAGAAAAGAAAGATGTTTGTGCTATATATTACCAACACATAGCTTGTATCCACAATATACAAAGAACTACAGATCAATAAGAAAAAGACAGAAATCTAGCTTTTCCAGATGGGGGTAAAATCTGGTCGGGCACAATAGCACAAGAGTTGACTGATTTCTTTTCCTCCTCCAGGCATCTGAAACTCGCTCGCTCTTCCACGCTATTTGAAATTTTATTAGGATTCTATCTTAGATGGTATTACTATTGAAGCTCCTTTCTGTCTCTTCCATCAGTTTTGTTCAGTAGCTCTCTGTTCACAGACTCCTCAATGAGTTATTTTTTTTTTCCTGCCAATCCCTTCACATGGGCTTTCTCTCTACTTGGAAAGGGGGAGGGGTTGATGAAACAGCAAGCAGTGTAAACACTTGGACCCTCTGGATAAAATGTGAGGGGACCTTGGGGGTATGGAGGCACCTCTGTGGTCTCAGGTTTTCCCAGCACCAAAGAGAGAGGCAGTAACAGGACAATCACCTGATCTAATGGGAATTCAGCTCAGCGCCGCGGCCAGCCCCGTGAACCTGCTGGTGTCCACAGGAGAAGGGAGCCACCCTCCTTAAGGAATTTCGTACAACAAACCCCACTCCCCTGCCAGTCTCCTGGTTGGTATCTCTTGGGTGACCCTAAAATATGAGTTGTCCTCAGAGCGACGAACCTGATCCCTGACTACGGGACCCGAGTTTTCAGCCCGGGGACCACAGATCCCCTGGAGCTCTCGGCCACAGATTGGTCCACACGGCCCTCCAGGCCTGGTGCTTTTGTGCAAGTGTGGGGCCTGGACGAAGATGGTGTTCGCGGACACATGTCTGGGCTGTTTTCCATGGTGAAGGCTGACCTTTCCAAGCAGAGTGATGCTACCCACTGGCTACAGCCACCAAGTTGAAGTTCTTCAAGCTTCAGCGTTGCCCATTGATGCCCGCTGAATGTACATCTCTGTCCTGCACCTTCTGCCATCATGGCCTTAGCTCTTTAACAAGCCGGGCCACTGTTACCTGTACCTACCACTGGTTAGAGTCCTGCTTCATCCCACCACCACCACCCCCACCCTCTCCAATGACACCACAGTCAAGATCTTGCTCCTGCCCCAGAATGAAGGGACCCATTCCCCTTCATACGAATATGAAGACTTAATGCAAGTTGACCTTACGTGATTTCAACTGTTGGGCCCTTCTCTTGGGGTACAGCCCACCCCAACCTCACACCTTTACCTTCCTGCTTGGCCTCTCAAGCATTTCAGACCCTTTGAGCAGAACCAAAGCTCACTGTAGTATCTATCTCATTTTGCTCTCAACTGAAAATCGAGAAAGTCACTACAACTGACTTTGTTGATTGTGGTAAAATACATATATTATATACATGTGTATACCATAAAATTTGCCATTGTATCTCTTTCTACACGTGACCCACAGTGGCACTGATTGTCCACAACATGTGAAACCACCACCACTATCCATTTCCAACACTGTTTCTCTGCCCCAAGCAGGAACTTGTACTCAGTAATTTATTACTGATTTTAAATTATGAATGTTTTCATTCTCTGGACTACTAACTTGAGATCAGGTGTATTCAGAAATCACTCAGTCAAAGCCTTTTGCTATATTGAGAGTTTCAGGGTAGAATGCTTCTCTCAGGAACAGAGGCACCAGAACTCTGGTGGCCTGAACTGACCTGGAGCAGCCTTCGCTGTCTTCAGAAAGGTCAGCGTTCCTCCAGAGCTGGGCGTTCACTGCATCCTCTCTTTCGCCATCAGCTTCCTCGGACCCAATGGCTAGATTCCACACACTGGGACAGAGGACATGTCCAGGAAGAACACCTCATGGCATCTGAGCAATGCCACCCAGCCACTGACACTCACATACGCCCTGTCCCTGCAGTCACATCCTCCCTCCCCAAGGCAGCATGAGGCAGGTCAGAGGATCGAGTGGAATGGAGACACAGAGTTGATGCTCATGAGGAAAAGACCCTGGGACGCTGAGACACCCACTTTGACTTGTCGAAGTTTTGTTTGTTAGTGTTGGTCGTACACCACACAGCACAGCAGGAAGGACATAAGTGGACCTGGAATTCAACTATCTGGGTTCAAACGAGAGCCACACAACCCCTGAGCCTCGGAACTTCCTAAGACTTTTACTCACTGGGGCAGGCTCCCAAGCCTCTCTAAGTCTCAGTTCTCCAAGCTGTGGGACGCACACAAATATCTCAGCTGAGTCACAGTCAGCTCAGTGTCTGGTCCATACTTGCAGCGGTTGTTAAAAAATAAAAGAATAAATGAAACAAATCAATAAATAATTTTCAATATGTGTTTAGGTGTGCTTTTGAGATACACAAGCGTGGCTGAAAAGACGAAAGGTTTTCATTAACAAGACTGTTCAAAACGTCAGGTTTACAGATGATCAAAACTGTTTCTGTAAATAGCGCTTGGCTGCCAGGTTTCTGCAGGGAGCAAGCTCAGCATTGTTTTCATAGTCTTCTCCCTCCAGTTCCGAGATGCCTAGGCTCAGACAAGCACCTGGATTCCAAGCAATAGCCCAAGCGATACTGTCACAGTTACCTATGACCTGGATCAGTTCATCTGTGTATGTGGGGTGGGGCGGGGGGGGGGGGGCAGGGTTTCGGCATTCACTAGTTCCACGGGGGAGTCCAGAGAAAACTTCCAAGTTCATCAAAGTCTGTACTTTGCACTGTTCACAATCGTTCTCACCCCGTTTCGATGGATTGCAACAGCCCAGGTGGTTACACACATGAACGTGTCCTTGGAATGTGCCGAGCCTCACACAGATGCCAACTATTCCAGCTATGTCCCTGCAGTCCAGCACACGCATCTCCTTGCCAGCGAGAACCCAAACAGCCCCTGGTCCCATGCCTGGGACGGGAGCCTGGTGCTCTCGGTCATCACACTCCATCTCAGGTCCGGCCAGGAACGTCCACCAGCAAAGGTCAGTCGGACTGAGGCTGGAAAACAAATGACTAAGTGACCCAGGAGAGGCCACCATGTCCAGGGTAGAGGTTTTTAGATATGGCAGACACAGCAGTAATTGGGTCTCTTCCTAACCAGGTCAATGATTTCCAAAAGCCTAAATATATCCAATGGACATGACAAATTGGGCCTCTATCTTGACCCCACACACAAGAAGAATGTAGGGGAAGCTGCCAACCTACCCAGGTGAGTGTGTTATGGGCTGAGAAGGGCTGAGATTACAGGGGACAGTTTGGGACTGGGAGAGACTGGGACTGACATTTGCAGAGTCTTTTAACACCACCAAATCAGTCATAAGGAATTAAAGTATTTTTAATGTTATATCTATGCAACATTTAATAACAGTGCATTTATAATTAATGCTTCTGTAATTATTGTTCAATTAAATTGATGCCACCATCCCAATATGCCAAACTAATTCCATTTTTCTGTTGCAGAAAAAGAATATAGCTTCAAAGAATATAACTTCTACAGAGCTATATCTTGCTGTAGAAATGAGTATGGATTTCTCTTTTGTGTCAAGAATTTCCATGTTTCATAAACGCTATAATTGTTATCTTAAGTTCTGTCTGCATCTTTTCACTTATTTTCATTTTAATTTTTTTAAGAGTATTGAGGTTGATGCCAAATTTTTGCTATCATATAAGTACTACAATAATCATCTTTTCACTTTGAAATACAGTCCTCAGTTTAAATTCCCAGAAATATAGTTCTGATGAAAAGGTAATTTTGTCTGTCAGCACACATGTCTGCTTGTTATCTCTGCCGTGATAGGTGCTGCTGAATTAATTGCAAGAAGCATCATGTTCACTCACACAACGATTATGGATGAGTGTAGCACTTTCATCTTTAACACACCAGCTATCGTACCATCCTATTGAGCACAGAGGACATCCCGTGGGTCTTTTAAATGTAATTTTATTTATAAATAACAACGTTGACCATCGTTCAAGGTTTGCCTATTAAAAATATTTTCCCCTGGGAAAATTTTCCATACTTAAATTTGGAGACCTTACTTGATCCTCCTTAGTTTGAATAAAAAACACATTTTCCCATATAAACCGAAAATATTTTCCAACCTATTTATTTTTACTTTGGGTCATTATTTTGTTTGTAAGTTTAATTACCACTTTATATTCTTGTGATTTGTGAGTCAGCTGGAGATATCGTCCAGTTCCTGCACTCCCATGCTTGAAGATCCCTAAAAACTAGTGCGAGATGAATAACGTGGCAGACAATTGAGGACTATTGGTGAAATAAAACTGAGACAATATCAAGCTGAAGGAGGACAAATCCACAATCTCTCCTAAGAAAGAACAGTGTCTAAGGGGAAGTCATGGAGGAGGGGGTCTGTCAGCGCCCTGTGAAAGTGCACCCCCGCAGTGAGGTACCATGGAAGCAAAAGCCAAACACCCGACAGCCAGTTGTGAAAGAACAGCAAAAGGAAGCCATACAAACAGCCCTCACTAGCTGGTCCGCCAAACCACTTGCTCCTGTGGATGGCCAGTCTATCGACCCCGTCTCCTCTCTATGATGGGCCCTTGCTTGTGCCTAATTTGGAGCCGTTACAAACCACCTTGCCGCAAGTGCTTTGCCTGTGCCTTTTGGAGCAGGTGGGCATGCCTTTCTGTCAGGTCTCCATCTAGCCGTTAAATTACCAGTTCATGGGAAATGCCTTTTGTAACTTTAATAGATGGCTCCCGCATCCAATGACTGAACCTCTTTGATTTCTACCAATAGTGCACAAAAGCAGTTCCCTATTTCATTTAATCTTTTAGTTAGCATTTGTTCCATTTAATGAAGACTTACTTGAATAGTTGCACCTCAGACAGAAAGAATTTCAGAATTCTAAACTTTGCAGTAATTGACCCTGATTTTACCAGTATCCTTAGAAAATCAGGGTCCTGATATCCTATATCAGGTGCCTGGACCTGTGCTGAACACAGAGAACAGGGTCGGGGGGAAAATCCAAAGATTATTCTGGAAGTTCTTTTATTTCTACTTGCTGTGACATTTAATAGTAATTGCAACAGTTAAAATCTGGCAGACCCTATAAGCTTAATGCAAATAGCTATATTCTTACAACCAAAATTACTAGACTACAATGATTCTTTTATTTCAGCAATTCACCCAGTGAGGATGGATTATTTATGATTCATTTACTTGAGTTGTGTATGGGCAATTCAGGATGGTGGAAAATAGCAAATGAGTTCTTCATGGGTCACTCAGGTTGTCAGAGTCCGTGTTGGTTAGTTCTTCCAGCGGACTGGTCACAATCGTTTTCTGTGACTTCCGCCCAGTACAGGACTTTACTTTTGTGTTCAGTAATTCAATAAGGATTACCCAACTCTGGGTCAACACTCCACCTGGAGCAGGAGAGCAAGGTGAAGGTGAGGTCAAGGGTACTTTCTGTTAAAGAAGAACGTGCTAGGCATTCTGCTCTATTCCTCCACCTCAGACCCTGTGAAAACAACCAAAACAAGATGAAAGGTACAGGGGAAAACACCATTTCAATGAACCAGAGTAATTTCTGAACCTGCCGATTCCCACACAGCTGGACCCACATGTGGTGGGATGGGACTGAGGACTCTGCCAAAAGCCCCAGTGGGGATCAGAGGCATCCGCCAAGGCACTGTAGTAACAGGTGCCATGTGCGGCGAAGCCATGGGAACAGTAGAATGTGCCCATGGAAACCATTTCAACACCACGGAATATTGGGGGAGAGACACTGTCTCAACAACCAGCCTTTTCCATGGGCTCCAGCAGACAGAGCCTGTCTGAGGGCAAATGGACTGTTATTTATTAAGAACAGAACAGGAAAAGGTAACAGAAAATATCAATGGTACAGCAAAGCTTCTCTGAAATAAAGAAATATTTAACTACGCAGTTTGGCCCAGAATAAACACAGTCAAGAAAATGAACAGCAAGACATAGACAGTGAAATTAGTGTATTTCAAAGGTAAGGAATCATGGAAGGATCCAGGTACACAAAAGAAGTCCCACTTTGGAGGGAGAGCCAGATTATCTACAATAAACCAGAAATGCCAAAAGACAACAGACCAATGCCACCAGAACCACGACACACTCAACTAGCCTTTATATATCCTTCAAATATAAAGGCCAAAAACATTCTCAACCATGGAAGAGTCTAGAGGCCATTATTCCAATAAGATTTTTAAAATAAGATCTTTAAACATAAAGCACACAACAGAAGTGCTTGATTCACCATTCTAAATATCATATCCATTGGTGTTGAGTATCCAATCTACTTAAGTCTATAACTACGGGAAGAAATAATTGTGGTAAATGGTGATGATAAGAGACATGAGTGCCATTGCCATGGACATATAAAAAACACACACAGAATACCAAATGCTTGCAAGAATGACAAGAAATGGAGCCAATCAGGCACCATGAGTGGGAATCACAATGGCACAGCCAGTCTAGAGAATGGCGGGTTCTCTCAAAGTTAACGTGTGCTAACTGTACAACCGCACCATGGTGTTCTCAGGGATTCATCCCGGAGAGAGGGAACGTGGTGTTCACTGAAAAGCCTGCACATGAATGTACACAGCAGGCTCGTTCGTGGTTACCCTACGCAAACTGCAAACAATCCAGCGCCTTTCACTGGAGGTCTGGTCAAACCAGCTGAGGTACATCAGAACTACGGAATGCAATTCAGCAATGGAAAGGAGTCAGCTCAGGATGCACACAGCTGCTTGGATGGATGTCAAGGGGGTTGTGTGACATGCAGAAGCCAGTATCAAAGTTTTCATACTGGTTGGTTCCTGTATGTAGTATTCTTGAAATGACAAAAATTACAAGGACGGAGAACAGACTCTTGGCACAAGGTGTGAGGGATGCGTGTTGGAGCTGTTCTGTGTCTTGACAGCGGGTGTGGTTACACAGATCCACACATGTGATCAAATTTCATAGAACTAAATGTACACACGCACACACTCGAGTGCATATAAAGCTGGTAAAATCCGAAGTGGATTGAGGGGTTGCCTCCATGCCAATTTCCTGGGTGTGATATTGTGTGTGTGCAAGATGTTATCTTTGACTGAAGCTGGGTGCAGGGTAGACAAGTTCTCTCTGTATTATTTATTGCATTGCTTTGTAGATGTGAGTCTATAATTATCTCAAAATAAAAATCTTATTTAATTTAAATAATACTATAAATAAGAAAAACTGGGGATTATAGAAGAATAAGTAACTAAATCCTAATGTTGAAACATTTGGCCAACCCAAACAATCAGTTTGCTCTTTAAGAGTTTTTACAATCTTTTTTTAAGTTTAAAGAGATTATTTACAATTTTAATTAAAAAATAAATTTCAGTTCTTTCCATTTCAATTTCTTTTACGTTCAAATAAAATTAAATGTAATGCAATTTATTTTGAGACAGCATATATAATTAGATTCTATTTCTCTAAAATGATTTCTGCCATTTTTTCTATACATCTGCAGCTACACATTAAGAAATATTTAGAAAAATACGCACTGCCTTGCCAAGAACGGCTTATTCTCATTAATGAAATTAGAGGAATGCTTTTTAAGTTTCTTTTTCATAAACTTATATGATATTTTAATTGTGCATTTGTGTCATTTTTAATCTTCAACAGCAACCAAAACACAAAACAAAGACTTAGTAAAAGAGCAGTCCCTGACCTTGCAGAGGTCCTGGTGTGGTAGGAAGACAGAGACCCGACGAGAGACTTCGGCAGAGGACCAGGGCACCCTGGACCAGAGGAGGGAGAGGCTGACACTTCCTGAGACCCAAACGGAAGAAGGCGGTCCAGGAGCGATGAAGCGTTTCCAGTACTGTTTTTGAAAATATGCATTTCTCAGTAACTTTACAAATTCCACCTAGGAAAAGCATGCCATGGTAAAAACAGTTTCAGGTCAGACTCTTCACGATAAAACTCACTTTGGTTGTTTTGATAACTTACTGACATGACTCTGTGGACGGTGAAAAACCGTAAGAGACAGAGTATGGGTTTGGCGACCAAGAGGGTATTCATTTTAAGGAAGAACGGTCTTAATAAATAAAACCTGGCTTAATTCATTTTTCATGATTCCAACAATCATTTTCTTGATTGATGTCTTTGTTAAAGATGCTATTGGAGTCAAACACTGCAGGGTACTAGTAACCTACTTTTTCATTTATGTATAAAATAAGACAGAGTGTTGAGATTTTAATTTCTACGATCAGTTGGAAATTTTCCCACTCATTAAGAAGCAGATATTAATACGCTATCTTATCTTGATCTGTGCACAGACAACTCATGTTTTCACTCTGGAGCTGGTGCCATACCACCAACTCTTGAATGAGCAGGGATATGTGATCTACATCTTTCACTGAGTCTATGTCTAATATTTGTACAGTTAACTGTGCCTGTCACCATCTATTTACATAGCTTAATTGAGTAAGAACATAATTGGCCATCATAAAGTCACGGAGTTGGCATTCACCAGCCCAATCTTGCCCACAACCCTAGCTACCCTGACATATGGTCACGCGGTTCCCGCTGAAGCCCCTCCCACTTCGGGAAACTCGCCACTGGCCAGGTGGTCTATTTCCATGATGGCCACATTCTTCACAGTCTAAACAGATGGTTGTGGATTGATCTTGCTTTTCTATAGGCATAGCGGGGTATAGTTTATGCTAATCACTTTTGGTGTTCAAACAGCTTATTAGGTTGCAAATGACAGAGTCTATCCTGATCATGTGTAAGGAAAGGAAGTCCTCGGGGCTCTTTGGGGAGACACTGAAATGCATAACAGAACCCAGGAAATACCGCCACCACCAACAAGCACAAAGCAGCCCTTGGGATTTTTGCTGCTCCATGGACCTCACACCAAAGTCTGCAAACAGCCCATGTGCCCATCAGCAGATGAGTGGATAAAAAATCTGTAGTACAGTTATACAATGGAATACTACACAGCAGTAAAAAGGGGAGAACTCTTACCTTTAGAGACAGCATGGATGGACCCAGAGACTATTATGTTAAATGCAATAAGCCAGTCAGTGAAAGACAAACACCATACGATCTCACTTACATGTGGAATATAATGAACAAAATAAACTAATGAACAAAATAGAATCAGAGGCATGGACACATGGAACAGACAACAGACAGCCATCAGAGGGGAGAGGGGAAGAGGGGCTGGTCAAAAGAAGCTGAAGAGATCAAAGAACATATACGCACAACCCGCGGATGTGGACAATGGTGTGGGGATTGTCAGAGGGAGGGGGAAGCCGGGTGGAGTGGGGCAAGGGGGTAAAAATAGGGACAACTGTAACAGCATGAACAATCACATATAAATTTTAAAAATAATGACCCACAAAAGGAATAAAAAACACATTAGGCATTTATGGATCTTGCTCTCAGCAGCACACCATTGACCCCTTACTGCGCACCTCTCTCTGTTTTAGTTCATGTGGAACAGAGAGATTTCAAGAGGTCACCAGCCTGTTGGGGGCTGGTAGATGCACAGCGAATACCCGGTGAGAAGCACGAGCTCTGAGGGAAGAGAGGAGGGAGAAGTACATCAATACATTTCCACTGGATTGTCTGTCGGGACACTTTCACACTTGCTAATTCAATTGATTTTCCTTCTTTCACTGTTGCCTAGCGGGATGTCGGCTCACACTGCCACTGCTTGTGAGTGGCCCACAGGCAGTGCCTGCATTAGCTCCACGCGTTTCCCCAGCGTCTGGCATGACGCACCACACATGTGGGCACTTAATGCCATTTTTTATGACAATGAAATACAGTTTAAACCACTTTCCCAAGTTAATAACACACCAGCCATGTGTGATGGCGAAAGTGCCCACACACCACATAAAAGAAATATCATCTTGAAGATCATAGGCGATGATGTTTGTGGCGTACTTAACTCAGACTGCACATCACGTGGCCGAGCACACAGCCTGTGAAAATCTCATGTTGTGTTTCCTGACGTGTGCATGTAAACGCCTCTGCGTTTCGGAACTTCTATGCTTTCCTATTTGTTGTGGTTTTGAAAAATAAATAGAGTAGAGTGGGAACAGAAACAGGGACCTGTCTCACCCTAAAGTGTCCAGTTGCTAAAAACCACATTTTCACACAAATGTTATTATAGAAACTTGCTGTTTATGTTCAATGGGGGCAGTGTATGAACTTCATCATCCCAAGTGACTGCCATGCTCCCAGAGGAGATGTGACAACTCCTCGTTCCGGAGACAGAATTGGAAATCAGTCCAAGATGCTGGGGTTCTCTCTCAGACAGACAGGAAGTGTGACGCTGGGGACATTGCTCAACCAGCCTGAATTTTACTTTCTTTGTCAGGAAGAAACAAAATTTCACTTTAAACAGTTACATAACCTACTGTGTGACACTTTACTTACACCATGTCTAGACCTCAGAACAAAACTTCAAATCTCCCCCCAATGTTTTCCCACCTGCAGATAGAATTTACAAGCAAAGTTGAATGGCTCCATATCTCAGCTACCGACACATCCCTGCTCACCTCTGCCTAATTAATCCCGGGAGGCCCCTAATTAATCACCTGGATGCTAACCTTTATATGTCCTCTGCCACCTCCACTGTTGCTTCCTGGGCTTCTCCTGCTGGCTCTCAGTCCCTCTTCCTCTGATAGAATGTAGCCCACCCCAGGACATTTCCCCAGGACTTCCAAAGCTGCCATGTATTTCAGTTCACGTATTCAACGTATTCACGTATTCAGTTCAAGTATTTCAACCCAACCACGTTACAGTGGCTGCCCACCGTCCACCCTGCCAGAGAATTCCCTTTTAGAATTATACTTCTGCGTTACAGGCAATGCTTCTCTTTCTTGCTGGACCAGCACTCAGAGAACAGACACAAATTCCTTAGCACAGGATGTATCCCAACTGTCACGACAGGACCCCTGTCTTCCTCTCCAGTGTCAGCTCCTGCAATTTCTCGGTCCTCGGAAACTTGTGTTCTAACAGTACTGAAAATCTTGCAGACTGCTCAAACATCCCTGCTTCTGAGCATGCTCTTCTTGCTCTCTCTCCAGCCCCGTCCCAAAAGTAGGGCTGAACATTCCCCTCCACTCTGTCTAGGAGGGATTCATCTTTGCTTCCTCTGCATTCTATGATCTGTTCAACCACATTTCTGATGTTGCCTAACAAATCTAATTGTTCGCTTCGCTTTGCTTTGAAGTTGGATCTTTCATACTAGTCTTCTCCTCAGAGGCTCAGCCAATTTTTAAATTCCTTTGGAAATCCCTCCTACTCAGCCTGGTGTCGACTCATTACTGACATTCAGCGAACAGTTGTTGAATGAATGAATGCACAACATATTCATCAAAAGCACCTGATAGCAAGGTGCCCATCACCACGGGGCTCTGCGTGGCCTGGGCTGAGATGGCCCTTGTGAGCAGCCGGAGCTCACAGATGACTTGGAGTAAAAGTACACGGGCCCTATGGAGAACCCTTCCAGCTTCCAAGTGACCATAGCACCAGACGTTCTCTCTGGAGCATTTACAGTCCTAGACCCTTTGGGGACTCATGCCACTAGGAGCCAGTGGGGACCAGTGGTGGCAGGAGCATAAATGATACTAACTGGACAACAGCTGCACCTGTAGGAAGTGCCCAGAGGCCCTGTGGGCTGGTGGAAGCAGGTGGCAGGCTCTCTGCTGTCGGCTCCCATCACAGGAATTCCCATGGGGTAGCGGGCGAGGGTGTATCCTTTCCCTGCCTGCTCCCAGAGACAGAGAACCCTTTTTCCCAGCGGGACCCAGGGCACGAGAAGACCTCAGTGGGCTTGCAGCATGCAATCGTACCCTGCCCATGAAATCTGTTCTTCCCATTGGAGCAGGAAAAGGGGGTTTGAACTAAAAATAGAACAAAATAACTGACTTTATTTGAAATACAGAGTGAGAGAAGTGTTGAATAAGAACCAATGTAAATAACAAGAAAAATGAGAATTTCAAACCAAGATGAGATTTTAAGGACCCTTTGGTTGCTAGACAGTGCTGTGTCTCTTTCCAATTTCTCATTCTGCGAAAGAAATGGGTACATGGAATGCCTGATGACAGCGCTCCGCCCAATCATTTTAACTGCTCAGTTTTCTAAGTATAGAGCCTTTATTTTCCAAAAGGCTGACATTTCTTCATTCTGCTTCACAGAAAGCTTTTCCTACTTTCTCTCCCTGTGACCACTGTGGCCTATGGCAGTCAGACAGGTCACCTAAATTAAGGCATTTCTGAGGAGACTGCAAAACTGAGGGCTGCCTTGGCCTCAGATTTTTCTGTGGGAAGTAAGTTTTTGCAAAGAAATTAAATATCTAACTTATAAGTGGGAAACATTTCTCAAGATTCATTAAATCAGCCAGCATGCCCTAATAACTTCACCACTATTATTGTTGGGCCCAAAAGAAGTTCACCTGGGGTTCAGGTACAAATAGTTCAAAATAAAAAAAGGGTTGCTATGCTGCTCATAACAGAGTTAATACTTAAAGAATAACACAAAAATGCAGACAAGTAGGAAAAAGAAAAAACACTTCCTAATTCCATCATCCGTACATCACTCTATTTTCAGAAGCATGTGCATTCCATTTCTTTTCGGTTTTTTCCCTGTGTGTGAAGGGGTCCTGTTTCCACCGAGCCTGCATATGAGTTGTTATGATTTTTTATGTAATATTGTAATTGCAACTATGGTCATTTAAATCATAAACATAACAACATCAGGGAACATTTTCCTACAGCCATGGGTCCACACCACCTCTAATCTACCTAATCTTCCAACTACTCAAAGCTGTGTGGACTTCTGCCTCCCTGCGTAAAAATACCTACATGGATTTTGAGGACTTCCGTTGGTTCACTGTAGATTTAGACTGGTCTTCAAAATGCCGTACTTATCCACAAAAACAGCATTTCCAAGTTGGAAGAGTCCATAGTAATTATTACAGTGCAATCTCATTTTTTAAATTAGGAAATTAGGGCCAAGAATAAATGATGTGACTTGCTCAGAGTTATACAGTGAATTAGTCTCAGGATCACCCATTGTCACTGGGCCTGCTGGTGGCCCTCTAGGGCTTTCAATCACACCGACTGCCTGTCAATCATTTGTCACCAAAATTAGTGCACAGTGGAGGAGGCTCTCTGAGCTTTCCCAGCCCCTCATCCCTCTTTCTCAGTGCTTGCCTTAGGCTGTCATTTGAGAAAGCTATAACAAAAAGAGTATGTAAATACTACCTTTCTAGATGGTTTCTGCACACTTGATCTCTAATACTTGAGCCCACTCTGGGCCTGAACTCTCCATTTTCTGAAGAGGAAGATATATTTTGTAATTAAGCTACACAATTGAGGAGAGCAGGTTAATAGCAAAAATAAAATCTCAAAATTGAATCCATCCTTTCTTCCCCTGTCTCTCTTGTGGACCCCGACTTGGAGCTACCTGAATCAGGGAAGCTATTCTTGGAGTTGGGGAAACAATCCAGAAATAAGAAAAAAAATTGTCCTGCATGTGAGATATCATAGCAAAGGAGCAAGGAATAAAATGATTCCCATCTCTCTTTAAAGACAGAAAGTCAGTTTAGGACTCACTTCCCCTTCGATTCACCTTCCATCATCAAGCTCTCTTGCAGGTGGGGAATACGAATCCCAGATGAAGCGATGCAGACCCCGGAAGAGAGGTTGCTATGCCTATACTCTTCCTTTTCTCTCTTCTGTGTGCCTAGTCAACCTCAAATTCAAATACATGGAAGGTGGCTCTTTGTTTCTAAAGCAACTCTCAATGAGCAGCCATAAACTTGACCCAGGAGGGAGACACCTACACATTCCTCTCACCATACTTTTTACTCCAAACACAAGTCTCCTACCTTAAACCATCTGTCCCGAGGAGTGAAAAGACAGAGGTCCTAATGAGGGAACACCTTATTATGTGGCACAAGTGACAGCTGTCAGGAGACAGAGAACCACAAAATCAGAGCAGGAACAAGTGAGTCTGCTTGTCCAGGCACCCTCCCAGGTTTATAGTTAATCCTTCTGCACACAGGACACAGAGCAGATCGAACTGGCTGCCTAATTTACAAAGGGAACCTATTCTCATTGCTTGGGATTGCACAGCATCACCTCCTGTGTCCAGAGGTCACTTCCCTTGAACCTCACTTGTCAGAACTTAGTCAAGAACCCAGGAGCAAAAGTGCACCGCGCCCCCACCCCCCGCCCCCCCCAAGTTGACGAGCTGGGGTAAGTTCACGCTGTGAAGTTTAGGTACTTTATTCGTGGGAAAGGCTGCCTCCAGAGCCAATTTCATTTTCATTGTTATGTCTTTCCAACCAGCATGATTCTAAGCCTTCTCATCCCGCAAATGGATTAGAAATAGCAAGCGTCTAAAGGTGACTGACTTGGCCAACTGAACAGTGGTGAAGGAGAAGAAAAAGTACTCAGTTAATAGACATTCATAAATGCACAGCCACCTAGACATGCACTCAGGTTAGAGGCTAAGACACCAAGGCACCTCATCAGTTCCCCGGGGATCACCAGGTTACAGCCCCGTCTGTCAGCAAATCTCAAGAACAGCAGAGGTCCTTGGTTCCTCCACGTGCTTCATATGGCAGCTGACATATCAGGATCTCAGAAAAACCTCCCTCCAATGACTCTGCTTGAGTCAACCCTAACTCATCAATCAGTTTCTCAGCGCCCTTTCTGTTTCCTTCCCAGCAGCTGTCACAATTTATACTGACATTATTTATGATTTGACTTCTGTTACCTTTGCCTACCTGCTGCCCTGGATTTTGAGCTCCATGTGGCAAACAGCCATGTTCTTCCAGTTCATTGCTGACTGCCCAAAGCCTGGCTCTGTCGCTTGTCACTTGAATGGTGCTTGATAAGTAAATGATGGATGAATCAAGACATGTCACCAGGGAAGTATCTACGTTCCTTGATGACAATATATCACATTAGGAACACTTAGAAAGATGACTAAAGGGATGTTATATTTTGAAAAGACAGGAAATTTGGTGGAAGATAATCACCGTTTGTTGAGAAACCATCATATACCAGGAAGGTTAATCCTCATGATGATTAGTCCTCACTTCACTGATGAGGACACTGAAGTTAAGAAACTTTCCAATTTTATGCAACTAGAGATAAAGTTCAGATTCGAGCCAAAGGTCCACATCTCATTACTTAGATGGGTAAAGCTTCAATTATCTCCACTTATACTGAGTAGCTCACGAGTTACCTGCGTGCTGCATGGGCCTAGACCAGGAACTGGGTTCCGAAGGGACTAATGAGGAAGGAGGGAAGGTCATGTAGGTTGGGTTGGGTCAAGTCTGAGAGTCAAGAAAGGGAGACCCGGGTCAAAGGGCAGGCATGGAATTCTAAGAGTCAAAAGTCAAGAGTCCTTTGAAAACAGGATCTGAGTCATCCTTCAGCCCACTTAAATCTGGCTTCACCCCCCCCCAACATTTTCCCCCAAAGAGCTCATACTGATGTGTCCAATGACTTTGACCTTCCCAAATCCAGGGGTTCGTATTTGTTTTTTATTGTGCCTGGCTTCTCAGCAACATTTGACCGTCTGACCATTTCCTCTTCTGTGAGTCATTGTTCACCCCTCCGCTTCCCCACCACTTCCTCCTGCTCTTCTTCTCGCCTCTGTGTCTGCTCCATGTCAGTCTCATTTGCCACTTGACTCTCCTCCACTTAACTGGGCAGTTAATGCGGGGGTTTCCAAGGTCAAGGAAAGATTTTCTTCTCTTTGTCCATGCTTCTCTCTCTCTCTCTTTCTCTCTCTCTCTCTCTCTCGGTGGGTAAATTCATCCATTCCCATGGCTTTAAATATTGTTGACAGGTTGATGACTCCTAAAAATTTCATTTCCCATCCTACACTATACATTGGAGCTTCAGATTTGATTTACCAGTTGTCTACTTGACATTGCTATTTGGATATTTTAAAGGCAGTTCAAATTGAATATGTTTAAATATAAACTCATCACCTGAGTCATGAATTTTTTAGTAGCCCCAGTACTGAGGAAGAAGCCCACCTACCCATTTCAGCAAGGAAGAAACTTAACCTGATCCTTATCTCCCTCCTCCTCAGTCCTCACATACCAATTATCTTTTTTCTCTCTGCACCCGTGCTCTTTGTCCCCCATTTCTTTCCTTTCCTAGCTTTAGGTACGTTGTAGACTTCGCTGTAGAAGAGAGGTAAGTATGACCAGTATTTGAACGCTTCGAATTATGACAGCTCTCTAATCAACCGTCCAAATAACATCTGATTTACCTTAAAATCCTTACCTATCCTTCGATATTTATGATAAAGCAGCCAAGGAGGGGTGAGGAACAGTAAAATGTGCATTTGCCCCTTCAACTGAGCGATTTTGCTCCTAGGCACTGATGCACACAAAGTGGGGGCCTCTGTCCACACCATGACTTGGACACGAGTGCTCACAGCACTTTTACTGATATCGATGATAGCCAAGAATTGGAGATAATACAACGTCCAACGACTGATGTGAACGAAACACGGTGCATGCATGCAATGGAGTGCTGACTCCGCAGTTTAAAAAGGGACGAACTACTGATGAACACAGCAACGTGAATGAGTGGCCAAATCACCAAAGGGGACAAGCCAGACCCAGCATGCTTCCTCCTGTGCAATTCCACGTGAACCCTAGAGTCTTTCTGGAACTCTAGAGAACAAACTAGTGTCTGGCGACATGAAGTCCATCAGTAGTGTCTCGGGGCAAGGAGCAGAGGAAGGGGGTCTGCAAATGAGCATGAGAAACTTTGAGGGGGATGAAAATGTCCGGTATCTTGACTGTGATGGTCTCACAGGGACTTACGGTGGTGACACATTGAATCACACACTTTACGCAGACACAGTTTCTTACACATAAATTATACCTCAATCAAGTTCATAATATTTTCTAATTGGCAAAAGATTTAAGACAAGTACTTCACAAATGGCCATTAAGTACATTTTTTAAAAAAACGGTCAACACCCTTAGATTTAAACCACAGAAAAACATTTAATACATACATGTTTATCATTGTAAATTATACCTTAAATTCTCAAGTGCAGATCTTAAAAAGAGAATAAAACTTTTTAAACATCAGAAACAAAACACTCAGAAATTCCACTAGCAAATACATGTAATCAATACCACAGGTTATTCATGTCGGAAAATACTCTGAATGTCCTTCACCGGGAACTAGGTAATAAATTATAGCGCATCCATAAAAGGAAAGACTACACTATGGCAAGAATGAGGAACTGGAACCGTTAAATACTGGCCTGGAATCAACCCATGACGTATTATTAAGTCTGTGTTTACATATTTATGTGCAGAAAGAGCACTGTAAATATGCACAGTGTATCTGAAGAACCCCAAGGAGCTGGTCAGCTTGAGCACCTCTGTGGAGAACTAGCTGGCTGGGAGGACCCGGCGTGGGACGGACACTGCCCACTGTGGACCAAAAGGGACCACACGCTAAGCCCGACAAGCTCAGGTGAGGCCTACATGGAAGCCTCACAAACCGAAAGTAGCCACACAGGATGATCTTATCACGGAAATTCCTGACTACAACTGAGTCGTGGCAGGTAGTCACTTCCCAGGCCTGTAACTTCCTTGACAAAGGTCAGTCTTCACCTTCATGGAGCTTGTCCCTGGTCTTTTTCTGCATCTACAGTAACATATCGGGTCACACACCGTTATCCCATATGGGAACACCAAAGCAATTTCCTCCCCACCACCAACCCCTGTAAGCACAACCACCACACCAGAGCTGCGACTGGAAGTCCCCTTATTGTTATGGTTAACACCAGAGCTGCAAACTGTGAACTATCCTGGACCCACCAATGTAAAAGTATGCATCTGTTTATTTTACTCTTTATCCAACCCCAGAGCTTCGCTGCTTCGCTTTCTCCCAACTCCCTAGTCTGCAACCAACGGATTTCATGGAACCCCCTTAGGCCTCCTCCCATTGTAATGTAAAAATAA
Organism: Macrotus californicus; assembly: GCA_007922815.1. Lineage (NCBI taxonomy): Eukaryota > Metazoa > Chordata > Mammalia > Chiroptera > Phyllostomidae > Macrotus > Macrotus californicus. The sequence goes on from VMDR010000045.1 coordinate 28,049, forward strand.
GTTACAGCACTGTCATTTTTCCAGGGCATTTCTCAGTCCGTTGGGATCTTGCTTCCCAAAGCTTGTCATCGGTTTGGATCAAAGGAACTCATAAAAATTCTTACAGGTTTGGATATTTCTGAAGCTGACAACACTCGACACATTTTTGAACCTATTTAATTGTAAACTATGTGAATGTGTCGAGTTCTCAAAGTTTAAAATAAGTTAATAAATTAAGTGGACGCAAACAGCTCCCCATATCTCTTAATACTGAAATACTTAAATACGCGTATCAAAAGCCTGTGTCTTCTCTCGAGGTTCCCTTGGACTCTCACCTCATCACAAGGCAAGTCTCAGTGAACATAGTTCTCCTTTTTCCCTCCTCCTCCTTCCCAGCTCCCTAAGATTGGGGGCGGGGAGGGGTGTAGAGGGCTTCTGTGGAAAGTGACTTCACAGGGCAATCCAATTCCTAACTGCCCCAAGCCAGTAACTACTTAGTGAAAGGTTTGGGGCCAGCCCTGTCCTTTGTTCCTGTGCTTCTAGGTTAGCAAGCCTTTGAGATGGCAGAGCAATACCCCTGGGGGGGTATTAACCCTCCCAGAGCCTCCTGTTAACTATTCTGCTCCCGCCTTGCTTTCCTCAGCCTCCAAGTCTTCTTCCTTAGTTCCCTCCTTCATTCCAAATGCACTTAAAAAAGCCTGTCATTCTCTAGAGCATTTGAGACCTTGCTCCCCGGCTAATGCTTTCAGTCTGGCTCAGAGAAATTCTTACAAAAACTCCGTACAGGTTTGGACCTTTCTTGCTCCCCACCCATGGGCACCAGCATCCCCTGCTGGAGCAGCACCCGCCTCTCTGTGCGCCTCCAGAGACACCCCCCAGCAGAACTGACCTCTGTCCTCTGCCTATGCGGTATAAGAGGAAAAAAGGAGAGCAGAGACCTGGGAAGACATTATTTTTCTGACCATGAAGATTTCATCTTATAAAGAGGTAGAGAAAACATTCGAAAGATGTCAATATTTCCTAAATATTCCTACATATTTAAGAAAATTCCAACTAAAACCCTACTCCAGGGAGATTCTGGCTGTTAGATAGTCAAGGTGGCTGAGAAAGGACCGGGAGCCAAAAAGGTCCAATTAAGGGCTTTTATTTGAGGTGGGACATTCGATCAGGCAGGATGGCAGCCACAAGAGAAAGGGTAGAAGGGTTTTTAAGGGTGTGTAGCAGACTCCCAGGGAGGGTGGGTCACCCTGCTGCTCTGCTCCAGGTGCCCTGGGTATAGGTGTTTGCAACACAATGCCTTTGATCGGAGGACTGATTCAGACAGAAAGTCCTGGAGAGGGCCTTGCCTCTGGGAAAAGCTGGAGGGGGAGGGGAGTGTGGATTCAACCAGTCTCCAGCCAGATGCCAGTAGCTATGTTGCTTCTGATACTGGGGAACCTCCTGGTCAGGTGTTTAGCTGGTGACGCATACCTTCTTTGTTCCAGCACAGGCGGTGGCTTGTGTCCTCCTTGTCCCAGTACATTCCAGCACTTGCCCCCTGCCCCACCCCCGCAGTGACACTTCTTCCTGGTAAGCACAGATTTCAGAGGTGGGTCTGCAGCTTTCACGTGGCTGACGTGGCTGACCAGCCCTCCCTTGAAGCCAGATGTCCACTTGCCCCCAGGACGGTGGAGGCCAGGCCACGCCTCTGTCTGCATTCCTCCTGCCTCCTTATCTCCTGGGTCTCTTCTCCTCACAGGCCTCGGGCTCCGGACTCCAACCACTTCTTGCCCTTTATATTCTCTTCTAATCCCTGCGGGATCTCATTCGATCTCAAGTAGGTCTCCATGCGCACTGCTGATCCCATGGGTTACCTCCCACCTGACCTTTCTCCTGAAGGCCAAACAAGTCCAATGGAAACAGTGAATCCAAACCAGACTCTTGGGTTCCCCCTTTCACACACCCCTCCCCCATTGCTCTCTGTTTCCGTGAAGACTCTCACCCCACCTTCAGTGCCTTGTCCTTTGTGGCAGCCCTTCCTTCAAAGCGTATCTGGAATCTGGCCCCAGCACCCCCACAACACCACATCGCCCCCCGCCTCGCGCCCCCCCTCCCCCGTCTCACCTGGACTGTTAAAACCACCTCTCACCTGCCTTCATTCCAATGTGGACACAGTCTCGGGAGGGATCTGGGCAGGACTGACGTCCATGGTGCAGCGGTGACTTCTCCCTGCAGTCTTCCCATTTCTTCCCCGGCCAGTTGTTAGTAGGAGCCAAACACGTTGCAATGCCCTACCTGGATGTACAGCCCCCTCTCCTCTCCCCACCTCCCTCCAGCCATGTTGGTTCCTGGCTGCTCCCTAAATGAACAGGCTTACTGTTTGGTTTTTTAAAGATTTTATTTGTTTGTTTGTTTGTTTGTTTATAGAGGGGGAGGGAGGGAGAAAGAGAGGGAGAGAAATATTGATAGCTTGCCTCTCACACATGCCCCAACCGGAGACCTGGCCCGCAACCCAGGTAGGTACCCTGAACCAGAATGGAAACGGTGACCTTTCATTTTGGGACTCTGCCCAGCCCACTGAGCCACCCTTCCAGACCCTGCCTGACCCCCCTGCCTCTCCGCTGCGCACTCAACTGCCCCCTCTCAGCGAGCCTCCACACTCCATCTCATTCAATGTATGTCAATGGAAGAAGCATCCAAACCTGCAAGAATTGTCATGGGCTGATTTGAGCCAACCTGACAACAATTGCTGGGAAGCATCTCAACAGACCGAGGAAACGCTCTGGGAACGACAGCGCTGCACCCTGTTCACTTTATAGATCTCAGTCAAAGGGGAGGAGTCAGGAGGGCCACATGAAGTCCACAGGTGACAGATGAGGGAGGGAGAGAAAGCAAAGCGGGGAAGTCTCTGGGAGTGGATAAAAAGTGAAAGTAAGAGACAGATCCATGCTGCTCCTGCATGGCTGGGTACAGGGTGGTTGCCAATGAACACCAATGTCACACACAGACGGTGTGCGGAGAGCAAGGCAACAATGCGGGGTTCCATGCCCTCGCGCTCTGATGCGAGATTGCACCCTGACGGGTCTGGACACAACGAAATTCCTCAGACCATCCAAGGCCTTTTATCTTAGATGCAGAAGGACAATAGACAGGCTCACTCAAGGTGAAGATTGACCTTAGTCAAGGAAGCTACCTACAGGCCTGGGACAGGACTCCCCGCCGTGACTCACTTTTGGCTCAGAAGTTTTCATTTCGGACCATCCTAGGAGGTTACTTTCAGTCTCTGAGTTTGTGAGGCCACCTCGCAGCCACCCCCCACCCCCCGAGCTTGTCAGCTTCCATCTGTGGCCCTTTGTCTGTCTATACCTGCAGTGATCTCTCTGCTCCTCCCTCCCCCTGTTACTCTGCAGGGCACTCACAATGTCTACGTGCTTGGGCCATCTTCCGCTGTGTAGCCCTGTGCACACTGGAAGCTGAGCCACACCCAGTACACAGAGACTCTCTACAAGGTGCATGCATCACGTAGGGTGACTCAGGAGGTTACTACACAAAGCACTGCTTGGACAGGGGACACCTCGGTGCCTGGCTGTGGAGCCACTCGCCTCGGGACATGACCTTGACAGTGGAGAGTCAGGGCCTCCGTGGTGGGGCTGAGAGCTCAAATCCCTGCTCCATTTCCTGCTGCCAACAGAAAGAGACCCTTCCCCCTGCCCACCCCCCACAGCCAGTTTCCTGGGAGACTTTCTCTTCTGTGGCAGGTGCTGAGCAAAGACACTGCAGGAAACCTAACTAATGGTTTGAAAAGCAAACTTTAGAAACGTCTCCAAGTCTCAGAGAAGGAGGCGTAAGAAAAGTCACTAACATTCCTCAACCAAGAAATTGGGGAAACTCAGTCCTCATTTAAAAGTTAAAGATTACAGAACAAACACATGAGTTCAGGTCGGGGAAGGTGGGGGTAAAAGAGGAAAAATAAGCGGTTACAGACAAGTCTCTATTAGCAAAGTCGCCATAAAGGGCCTGGCAATCCAGTCTGGCCCAGTCGGAGATAAACACCTCACCAAGCACTGAGTCCCAAGGTGGGGGCCTCGGAGGCAGTGCCCGCTCCTTGCATACAGGAGAACCCAGTGTGAAGCCCCAGGTAACCTCTGCATCCGGGGCCAGGTCCCTAAGCACCTGTCTCTGGCCTCTGCAAAGGCCCAGAGAGCATTGGGGCCTCCTCACACTGAGCTCTGCGCTTGGCCTCAAAACCCCTGCTTTTACCTTCCCAGCTGACCTGAAACCACAGAATCAGTCTGGAATCTGGACCTTCTCCCCACCCCCACTCTATGTGCAGGGAAGCAGGCCTCAAAATGACCTTAAACTAAAGGCAATGGGAAGCTGTTGTGCAGAGGTGTGGGCTGCACGAACCCCTCCAGCCTGAGCCAGCACACATCGGGGTCCCTGTTAACTAGTCCATCCACGGGCCCTGTGGGCCCAGGCTGCGGTGCCAGCTGCTTTGGGCCCTTCACTGCCCTTTTCTTCCTTGCAGCTGCTGTGACAAATAGCAGCTCTTTTGAAGGTGAGGTCCTGGTGACGGTGCTGGTCCTCAAAGCTTCTAATGAGAAACCTCAGGTAGAAGTTGCTAACTCATGCCATGGGAGGCTAAAGGGGTCTTCTTTTTCTGAAGTGTTGAGTGACTCATTGTATGTTGAGATTGTTCATATGACCTTGAAGACTAACTGAATGACACATGAACCACACGCACACTGGGCTCTACTGCTCAGTCTGTTCAGTGGATCCCCAGGGAAAGGGAGGCACATCACCACTGCAGCCTGCAGCTCCCAAACCGCAGGCACTTGGTCATTTTGTCAAGGGCTACGCACCAGGTGCCTCACCTGTGCTGTTTCAAGTTATAACAACCTGATGTGGCAAGCCCTTTGGACAATTTACAGAGGAAAAAACTAAAGCTTTCGGTTGGAAAGATTAAAAATATAAAGCATGCTCAAGGTTACACTGAGTTCATGGCAACTTCAATCTCTGTTCACTGGTCACTCCTGTCCTTTAAATATGTACACATGTGTGAGTAATAAGTATATATGTGTGTATATGCACATATATACACTATATAAACATATATGTATATACGTATATGTATTACTATACAAATATGTATGTTTTAAAAAAGTATAATGCATGGATGCTTATATATCAAATATAAGATACATAATTTAATGCAAAGTATTCATCAAATATATAACGTAAATATTTAAGTAGGGATTGAATACCTGCTTGTATAAGTTAAGGTGCATGATGGAACAAGAAACCACCTGGGAACCCAGGTTGTCTGGCGAAGGCACATCTCTCTCACTCTTCACATCCACCACAGAAACGCCACCTCTGCATCCAGCTGAAGGGTCCGCTCCCTGTCGCCCTGGCCCAGGAGGAGGAGCCCACCCTCTAAGGCATGACCAGCCAATGAGACTGGTGAAAAGGTGTCACAGGGAAGCATGCCCCACTCCTGTGGGCTTCTGCCCAGAAGGGACATGTGTCCCTGCATGAACGTTACTCAAGTCCAAGGCTGATTTCGGGGGCACCAGGAAGCACCATCCTCCTGAAGGAGTAGGGGAGACAGACGCAGAGGGACGCACTCTCCAGCCCTCCTCTGGGCTGCCGTTAACTCTGCTCTCAAGCAAGGTGACTAGGAAGAAAGGCAGCGTGCATTTGCCAAATCCTCTCACCAAGTGACAAGAGGAAATGCCAGTCAGAGCAACTCACTAATCTCCAATGATGTAATGATGTCCCTAAATGCAAGCATTGAGATTTCTGGTCATGCAGGGTGCTTATTTTTATAGTGGAAGAGCAAAACATCCTATTTTTTGGTGGTTTTTGAGAAATGAGTGAAATGGATGATTAAAGAGTAGAAAGGTCCTTGTTCTTACACATACACACACAGGTGATTGGTCTGGGTGACATTTTCAGAAGGCCTCGTCCCAGGGCAAGCATAGGAACTGACCTATGTCCCCCAGCACCTTCCACTCAGTCAAGTACATGTTGACTAAATGCCGTTTATTCCTACTCTGAATCTTCATAAAATTGCTAACAAGCCTGAAAACTCCTGTTTTGATTTCATTAATAAACTGTTACTTGTGACTCCTTTCTCTCTTCCTGAAATAATTGGTTTGGACCCAGTACTCACCTGTCACCTGCCATGACAGGGCCTATCTCTGAGGTCCCTCCCCCTTCTTTCTGGCAGCTCAGGCCACGAAACGAATCACTGCAACAATTTCTACTTCTCCAGTCGACTGCAGAAATAGGGAAGCAATTTAGCTTGGATCTCTCTAGCTCTGCTCATCATTGTTTAACCTACAATACACTCCCTACCCCCTTGCAGACCCTCCACCACCTGAAAACGTACCTTTGAATCTGGCTTCTAGACACTCCCACAAAAGTGATTTCTTTCCTTCTGCAGCACCTCCGTTACTCAAAGACAACCCTTTTAAGGCGGTAGTTTTACTGGCCAGTTGAATTCTTTGTACACAGTGTCAGTTTATTTTTTTAATGGAAAAAATCCTCAAATAAAACATGAGAGAACATTTTAAGACTTCCAAAATATTCTCTGCATCTGTATTCTTTGTGAATAGACATAAGGTCACACAATTATCTCTCCGTGTGTGAAGTGTCTGTGTTCCTGTTCAGAAGAACATAAGCTTGGCACATGGTTTTTGCCACATGACCTTTATTACATGAGATGAGAGAAAATTATAATAATTAAATTGTAAGTAGCTCAAATGCCTCAAAATACCTCGTTAGTTGTTCCCTAATAAACTGCACATTCTATCCTTTATTACAGTTTATATCGGCAAGTACGCCAGGCAAAACTTGCTGCTTGGCAAGTTAAATGATGATATTTCATTCAAACTCCTTACCCTCCACTTCCTACTCCTGATTCTCTCCAAGCCAGCCAGCTGGAGTTCATGGTCATTCCACATGTACCATAAATAGAGGGTGAGGTCCTTTTTTCTCTCTTCTACAGCAGAATTGTATTCGCCCCTAATAATTTTTAGTTGGATGTGTTTATATAATGTCAACCATAATAATGATAAGATCTGATGATGAGCTGTGATAAACTCTTGTGTTTTTATAATATTCCATATTTGAAATATGCTCATTTCAAGTGAGGTCTATCATGGTATAGAATGTACTGGACCCCCGGACCAAAATCTATCAGCAAATACATACGTGCACACACGAGATGAGCCAGAACAAATTGGAGAAAGGAACATAAGGGCTCAGAGGAAAGCCAGAGATTTAAAGAGGCGGTGGCATTACCAAACCAGGAAGGGAGAGGCTGCAATGCCTTCAGCAGCCTTACTGGCCCCATGAACTGGAGAATCAGGTTTGGTGGTGTTGACATGAGCAAGAGACTTCACATCTTTTCTGAAGGGGACAGTTATCACCCACCCAAGCACATGAAAGCAGACCCAGCTGGCCAGCACTTCCCATTTTTCAAGAGAAACAGAAAGCACATTTTAAATATGAAATCTCTTCATTTTTAAATGTTGCCACTAATTCCATTAAAATAAATATTGAACGGGCCTCACAAAATTACATCTGTATCCTGAACTTGGTCTGCAGGCCACCAGTTGCGACTTTGAGGCTCCTGTTTCTAGTTCCAACTATAAGCCCGAGACAAGTAGCGACACCTTGGACAAAGTCATTTCATCTCAGTTTTAAACCTGCACCGTGGGCAAAGCATTGCACAGAAACTTCCTACAAGATCCCTGTGCAAAGGAACGAACACACAGCAGAGCCAGAAACCAGCATTCAAAACTGCGATCCTGCTTGGTAGGCATTTCATAATCCTCAGCCCCAGAGATAATGAAGAAGCCTAATGACATAACTACTAATAAGAATGCTAATGACAGATAAATGCCAAAGCAGCTGTGTGTCAGCAACATTATTCCTGAAAGAGAAGCTGCTTCCTTCACGCTCTGCCGAGACAGGTCTCTGCAAATAAAGTGACCCAAAGGGAGAGAGGAAGTGGCCGAGAAAACCAAGCAAGCCCACAACCAGGAGTGCCCCGGAACCTCAGCAAGGGGGCCTACAGAGGTCACTGACCCTTACCTCACAGAAACAGGGGACGCCTGTTAAAGAATAAGCCTCCCTACAGCCTTCGGCCCCTAGCCCCCTAGCTGTGCTGCCCAGGGGCAATGCGGTTAGCACATTCTTGGAGTCCTCTTAAAATATCCCAAGAAGAGCGGTTGCATGCATGTCCTCTGGAACGGAAGCCTGTTTTAGACATACATGTTCTTAGGGAATTTTAGGGTCAGGAGGGACAAAGTTCAGTCCTTTCTTCAGCCTCCCCTCATACTTACTGCTCCTGAACACAAATTTAAGGGTGGAGAAACCCATTCTACTCAGAGGCAGCCCATTCCACTTTTAGACAGTTCCAGTAGTTTATAAAAGCTTTATAATTCTGAAATCCACCCCTTTGATGTTTTTCTTCACCCATTCTTGCTGTGACCTCAAAGGCCAGAGGAAACAGGTGGTCAGAAACCTCCTGCCTAAGACAGACATGAATAAATGGAGGCTCCTACCTTCACTAGACCCGTCCCCATTTCTCCTCTCCTTCCTCAGGGGCTTCGCCAACACGTTGCTTCTAGAAAGGATGAAACTCATATTTAAAAGACTCAGAAGCCTTGTCAAAGAGGGAGCTGCTCATCAGAGGAGGAAAAATGCAAAGAGAATGAAGAGCCTGTGCTGGGAGCACTGATACCCAGGTGAGCTTTAATATGGGAACCACTGGAAGCCTCTGCAGGTCCATGGATGTTTTGTCCAGGAATTTTTTGGCCAACTAAAAATTTTGGTTGTATCTCCTCTACAAAGTTTCCATGCTACTCTGAGATAGAATTTGAGGTCCCAAAGTCTATCCGTCTCAGGTTTGGGAAAGTTACACTCTGTGTAGTGAAGAACATGGCTGAGACTTGGGTTCAAGGTTGGCCTCATGACTAGCAAACGTGCTTTGGGACTTGGGGAGGGTTATTTGCGTGAACTTTCCAAGCCATGGCGTCATCTTGCCATAAAAGCAAGACAAACGCACAGCCTGGCTCGTAGGGGGTCAGATCTCACAGTGCTTAGTGGCATGAGGTCAGGGCTGCCCTTGCTGTTCCTGTGGTGGTGGCCTTTGCCCCAGATGTGGCCTGGGATGTGCCTGGCCACCAACAATGCAGGGCCCAGTCTGGGCAAAGCTCTGTCTCTCCAGACATTATTGTCCCGAACTCGCTCATACAGTTTTGTGCTTAACAAGTACCACAGTTACCCATACACGCCACATACCTGCCAAGGAGTACCAAGTTATCCTGAATGTCACTCCTGTGTCACAAGCTCAGAGGAGGAACTCAAGCTTTGCAAGGGTATCCCAGGAGATGTTGAGCTCGCCCATTCCTGCGTTCTCTGGGGTCAACCTCATGTGGGGTGTGTGCTAGTCACGCTGTCCTCTCAAGTCATCGTTGCCACGAAGCTCTCTCCTCAAGATGTCATCAGATCCAATGGAAGAGTGATTTAACAAAACAGCCCTGGAGAGGATGCTGCTTCATGAAAGGTGGGTATTCAGAATTCTGCAGTCTTCACACACTGTCTTGTCTTGGGGAACACATGGCAGAGATTCCCACGTGGTCGTTACAGTTAGTTGCAGCTCCAATCAATTGGCATTTTACCACGTGGACAACAGGATTTGTGCCATCCATTGTATTTGCTCGACAGATGGCTGGAGAGCCAAAGTGTGGCCTTGTTGGGGACAGGCATGGGACTTGGTCATCAGAATCGCTCCTAGCTTCCTGCTACATCCCACTGCTGTGTTTCTGGTTTGTCCTTCTCTAACACATGCAAAGTCTGTAGGGTTTCTTCACAAACTGCTTTAAGTTTGTGACGTGTGACAGGTAACACGCGACCTCATTTGGGACACATGGAGGGAACCAAGCACACCACCTCCAGAACCGTCACAGCATTCTTCACTCTGGGGCAAACTGAGCTCCGTGGGCTCGGTGGTCTTCATCCTGGCTTGTTCAAACACAGGAACACAAATGACTCTAAATCCAGAGGAAAAGGGGCGGTTCTGGGGATGCTGAGGAGCCCTGGGCTCAGCACCTGCGGGAAGGGAAGAAGGAAAGGTGTTCCTCTCCTCCCTGGACCAGACAGGGTGCACTTAAATTCCACTTACCTTGCTTAACCCCCAAGGAGACCAGACTGACCAGTCTCAATGTTAGTAGGTGACTTTATGAGGACACGTGGGGATCTGGGTATAGAACGGCCAAGGACATCTGTCCAGCAAGGAAGGGGCAACTCTGCAGAAGTTATTTAGCTAACGACCCTGCAGCCCCAAGAATACCTACTTTCTTCTGGTCCAGTCCTTGGCGAACCTCCCAGGCCCAGCCTGACATGGGGCTGTCTCAGGGGATTGAGTCACCTGGCTTTTCTGTGGAAGGACCTCCACGTGTGCTGGGGTCAGACCTTTATTCTAAGCACTTGACGTGTGGGAAATAATTGAGGGCACGCGTTTGCTTTTCAAGTACCCCCGACTGGTTCCTGGCCTCCGAGGGCTGTGGGCTGCCGGGGTTCTCATGCATTCATTCCGTTAACATTCCCCAAGGCCCGGCTTTGCGCCAGAAGTCGGGCGCCCGCATCTCAGACGATCTCGAGGATGCTTGATGGGATGTGAAGGACCCTTTGGACTTGAGAGCTCCTACTCAGCCGTCTGGCGCTCCTGTCACGCGGGCTCAGCAAGGGGCAACTTGGCTGCCAGGCCTTCCTCTGTCCCCACTATGGTTCCGTGGTGCTTCGCAGGAGTTGGGAGAGGATTAAGGGGTGCTTCCCCCATTCGTGCCATTATCCGGCCTTGGGCCTAAGGCTTGGCCAATTCGCCCGGAGCTGGTACAAGGTGAATTGGGAAATGGCGACTCTGGCACAAATCTGGCTGGACGCAGGCTGGGTCACCAGGAGAACATGGCCAGTTCGCGGGCCGGGTCTTCAAGGACAGCGCAGGGAACGCCATCTCGGAGATGAACCGGGGGTGCCCGCTAGGCTCCCGCTCGCCGTCCGTCCCTCCCGCCCTCACAGAGGGCTTGGGACCGCGGGGGCCACCGCTGTCCGCCGCCTCCGAGCCGCTGTCGGCCTGCCCGCCCGCGGTGCCAGCTGCTGGTTTCTCTTTCCTCCTCGCTTTCTGTTCCTCCCGACCCCTCCTCCTCCGGCTGGTCCCTCCTCCTCCCAGCCCAGCCTCCCCGCCTCCCCGCCCCGCGAGCTAGACGTCCGGGCAGCCCCCGGCTCGGCGCGCCCGCAGCAGCCTCCGCCCCCGGCTCGGTGCGCACGCCCGCGGCCAGGGCGGCCCGAGTCCCGAGCGAGTCCCCAGCCAGTCCCGGCGGCCGCCGCCTCCCAGACCGGACGACAGGCCACCTCCGGAGTCCCCGCCTCGTCGCCGCCGCCACCTCCAGCGCGCACGGCCGCCCGACTCCTTCTCGGACTAATTGCAGAGACCCGGAGCGAGCTTCTGGGGGCAGCGATGCGACCCTCCGGGACGGTGGGAGCCGCGCTCCTGGTGCTGCTGGCGGCGCACTTCCCGGCGGGGCTGGCGCTGGAGGAAAAGAAAGGTAAGGGCGTGCCCGCGGCCCCGCGCCCTGCGCTCCGGCTGCCCCGAGGACGGCTGCGCCTCTAGCCGGGATCGTGGGAGGGACGCGGCGCTGCGTTGCGGAGCTGCGCGAGCCCGCGGCGGCCCGCGGAGGGAACTGTGGGCTAGGGGATCGGGATGCGGGACGCCCCGCAGCGCGCGCAACTTTCTTCACTTTCCTGCCCTCCCACGCGGGGCCGGCGGGCGTCCGGGCAAGTGCGCCCCGGGGGCTTCGGGAAGGACTGCGAGAATCCGTGCCACCCCTCGGGTACCTCCAGGGCTCCCCTGCACTGCGTCTTCCCCTGCCTCGTGGGTCCTTTCTCCAGGCTGCGCCTGCAGCGTGGGATCGGGAGGCCCGGAGTGCTCGTCTCTGTCGCTAACTACCTGTAGCTACCTGCAAGGGACGTCGTGTTCTCTTCGGCAAAGAGGGGGGTGGGGTCGGACCCTACCCTGGGGCGCAGATCCCCGAGCTTCCTCCCGCTCAGCCTCACCCCTGTGGGGTCTGGTGAAGTGTTCGGGTCGGTGACTCCCGAGATTTACCTCCCACCTGCAGCCCTTGGGTTACGTCTCCGGGCTTCGGGGTGGAGCAGCACAAAGAGGTGCGACCTGCGGCGGAGGGGACAGCTGGTGCCGAACTTCCGAGCGATCCAGTCCCTCCCCACCGTTTGGGGTTTTTTTCCAAAATAGGGCTCACAAAAAATTTCCCTCCTCAAAGCGCCGAGATTTTCTCTTCGGGATCTTTCGTTTAGTTTTCTGAAGATTTTGACACTGGGCCAACCAAAATATTAAATTTATTTTTTTTAAAAAAGTGGATTGGTGTCCATGGTTCACGTGCGCCAAACGTCCAGAGCCACCGTGAGCGAGTTTGGCTTCGTGACTCCCGACCATCAACCCACTTAACGTGAGAAACATGCCTTGGAAGGTTTAATTGCACAATTTCAAAATCGAGAAGCCCGGGTTCCAGGAGTCAGGTCTGTACTTGCTGTTGATGTCATGGGTGCTGAGCGCGACTGCTGGAAGAGCATGAGGGCTTGAAGCCGCCGTTCCCAAACTTTGCTGCGAATCAGAATCGCTTGGCATTTTAAACCAAACCTAACCTAACCAAATACAAACCGCTGTCAGACTCCCACCCCCAGATATTGGGTGGCCTCGGTCTGGGGTGACACCTGGCCATCCATCGCGGTTTTTCAAAACTCCTCAGGTGATTCCTGGGGCGACCAGGTGTGGGGAATCATTGGCACAGAGGAGAGATTGGTAAAGACTCCGGAAAGACCAACTGGCAAGTAAAGAGCTCTTTTGGAACATCTGGAGCTGTAAGCATCTTGCAAAATCCGGGAAAGAGGAGGTGGGAGTGATTTCAGTAAGGGTGGATGTCTTTTCTATGAAAGCTTGTCCTCCAAGTCCGATGGCCCCCCCTACTCCCTCTGGGAGCCTGGAGGGTCCTGATCAGCTGAGGATAGGGGCCTCCCAGGCAGGTGTGGCTCTCCCTTCCTTCTGCAGGGGCCGTATCCCTGCTTTAAACTAAACTCTGGGAGTTCCTTGAGCATCACTTTTCCCCAGAAACATCTCCCGCTTGTTGCTGTTACCCTTTTAAACATGACTGCTAGTGCTTGGAGATTTGTTTTGGAAAAAAATATATAAATGCCACTTAAGTTGCCTTAGTCCTGTATTTGCTTAAAACAGAATGCTCCTGGAAAAAATCAAAACAGTGAGACTAGGCAAGCAAATGTCATTCGGTGAAGGTGAGATAACAAGACCAGAATTTAAGGGATGAATTGTTAAAAATATATGATGAGATCTATGCACAAAAAGTGTTAAAGACCCACATCAAACGAATTCACTCAGTTGTGTTCAAGAAATGCAACTCACTTGAAAGAGAGTGATTGGGTCCTAAGATAGAGTTTCTCCTGTGCTGCTTGGCGCGGCTATCAGGCGTGTTTTGGTGTGTCCTCTTGGTCCTTCTGACCCTCACAGCAAGCATGTGACGTGGGTACTCTCATGTGTGGGGAAACCGAGGTACAGAGAAGTAAACTGACTTTCCAGCCACCAGAAGAGGCGGAGCAAGGGTTCTCGGCCCGAGCCCTCCTTCAAACACCTGACTCCACTGCCTTGTGTGAGTTCTGCTTTTAGGAGAGCATCTGATGTCAGATGCTGGGGGTGGGGAAGATGGGACCAGGGACTGGGCTCCTCAGCATGGTCCCTTCTGTGAACTTGGAACAAATGGCTGCCTGGTCAGGTCTAGACTCCTGCTCACTGTCACTCAGTAGTCGCTCTGGCTGCCTTTCCTGGAGGCAACTCAGCCACCACATGAACAGAGAGCTTGGAGAGTGCTGGAGGGGTGCTGAGCCAGCCCCCTGCTCTGGCAAAATGGACAGGGGGAACCCTGGTGCTATTGGGCGAGGGCAGGAACCCTGCCTGCCCTTGTCCTACCTCCAAACACTCTCATGAGTGTTGACTGTCATGTCTGGCTTCGGATGTTTAGTTTCAGAGTCCAACACTTATGTAAGAGCCGATCGCCAAGATCCCTCGTATCACCTGGATTAGACGGGGTCCACGTGAGAGCACTACCTGTTTGGAAATGTTTTTAGAGGTAGTATCAGTCAACATGAAGGATTCCACCCTGTTTCAAAAGAAAATACTCTTTGTTTTCCCTTTGATCTAAGCTCCAGGACCAGCAGCTAGTATCAAACTTTTTCGACAAGAGTGGCAAGCCAACTCTAATATCGAATGGATAATTGTGGGTGTTTAAGCCCCACACTGGTATTCCAGGCCCTGACATGGGGAGGGGGGGGGCAAATGTTGGGAACACTCAGCTTGTAGAAGGACCCACCTAGGAAATCACGTGGCCCTCGCCATGCGCGTTGCTGCGAAAGTTGTTTGTGTGCTTGTGGTCGTGTTTCAGTTTATATGTGGTGCAGTAGAAATGGGTTTATTCAAGTCAGGTTTTACTTGTAGGGCTACGTTTTGAGAAAAAGTTGAAGTTCTAGTTCTAGAATGTGACCCCCCCTGTGCATTATTTCCCTGGAAATACAAGGAAACTAGATGGGGCTCCTCAGATCTCTACTGAACGGATTTCATTTTGTTTTCTTCTGTCACTTACGGATGTTTGAAAATATGATAAGAAACTTTTTTGGTGTCGGGTGATTAAGACGGGTTTATTCTTGAACCAGGAACACAAATGGGATAGACTATGAAGCTTGTTCTCAAAGGCCGTTCCCATTCGACATCAGAGCTTCTGCTCACACCTTGTTTTTCATCTTTCTCCTAAAAGGTTGCCTTTTCTAAGAAAATTCCAACAGTTGGCTCTTTCCACAACATTTGAGGGTGGTCTGCTATCTGGCCCATGGGTATAAACACCTTAGTTTGAGTTTGAGCAAGGATCCAGGTTTGTCCGTGTTTTCAAAGATTCCATTTATTTATTTTTAGAGAGGAGAAGGGAGGGAGAAAGAGAGCGAGAGAAACATCCATGTGTGGTTGCCTCTTGAGCACCCCCTACTGGGAATCTGGCCCACAACCCAGGCACTTGCCCTGACTGGGAATCGAACCAGTGACCCTTTGGTTTGCAGGCCGGCACTCATTCCACTGAGCCACACCAGCCAGGGCAGGATCCAGGTTTTAAGCCTTATGTCAAAGTATCAGTTTGACTGGAATTTTCACTTTTTCAGAGTTATTAAGTCCAGCTTTCTTCTTACACATGTAGGTAGACACACTCAATTCAGGTGTTCAAAAAGTTCCCTGAGCCCACAGGAGCAGGAGAGGTGGTTCAGAGCCAGTGTGCAGAGGTCGCTTGTTGGCTTAGCCCTGTTAGAAGCTACGTGCTGGACTTGACACTTCAGCCTCCGAAGGCATGAAGGCGCAATGTCAGATGTCTGACCCTGTTGACTAAGCAGCCATGGATTGCATGTGCTCAAAATAAATTTTACTCCTACCAAGTTTCAGCAGCTTGCTTAAGAGAGTCAAGTGTGCCGGCTAGCACAGGAGGGTAGAATTTCCTTCTGGGCTCCACATTACGTCCTATTCTGGCAGATTCTCACAGGAAGACCCAGAGTCAAAGTGTCCTTTCCAACTATATCTGGAACATCTCATTAACAAGAGCCTCGAAATGCAATTTAGGGGACTGATGGCTAGATGAGAATGCCTGTCCCCAGGACTAAATACACCCACAATTGCACCCTGTCACTACTGGGCCTGCACATGGCCTTGATTTAGTATAAATAATTACATAAGTTAACCACTGTTGTTTGTCCTTCAGTATAAGAGCAAGCATGGCAACCTATTACGACTTAGGCTTTTGTTTGCATTTTTCCCTTTATGTTCCAACCACAGTGAGCAACCTGGGCTGTTCTGTCCCCGTTTGGAACTGTAGGGATGAGTCACGCGTGGTGCTTGTCTCAAGTGTCAGGCAGTCAATTAGGGGAAGAGAGATTTACAGATAACAGGTGTGAAACTAACACAGAAGCAATGACAGAATTCTGTACAGGAGAGATAAGTCTTCTGGTGCTAGTCTTTGCTTTTAATTCCACCTGGAGAAGGGGCCAGGTAGAGCCCCACATGGAAGAGATTACTCATAGGAGCCTGCAGAAAGCGCAGGGTATTTCACCGGAAAAATATGACTCGGAGGACATTCCAAGAGAAGTGCCTGGAACAGCAAGGTCTGAAGAAGCTGGGAATTTCATGCAGTGATGGGAAGAGAGGGGAGAGTTGGTGAGGCCACAGTTCACAGAGAGCTTCACTGTTCCTGTGGGGTTTTAAGCTAGGGACTGGTGGGGTATGTCTGGTGCTTCAGAAAGACAACTCTAGCCACAATGTGGGGAATGGACTGTTGGGGTTGTGGAAACAGGGAGGTCACGGCAGGTGTACAGAGATGGGGGAGCCGGAGCAATGAGAATACAGAACCAGCGATTCACTCGGGCAGATCCAGAGGTAGAATTGATTGATGAGTATGTGTAGCGAGTGTACTGGATAGAGAGTCCCAGGAGGACACACAGGCTTCTGACTCAGATTCCACGTGGAGGCTATGAATGCTTCAGGAGCACTAGGGTGGGTTGGGGGGATTCGAAGGGCTTGGATGGAAAATCCCAGGAGGCACTAGAATGTATGGGTCTAGAGCCCAAGAGACCAGTGTGGCCTTGAATTATTGTTTTATTAGCTATTTCCATTGCAGGTGTTGTCTTTGGCTGTAGAATACCCCACCTCCAGCCTGTCACATGTTCCTGTCAACACCCATATTGAGCCAGGCGGGGCCTGGATTCCCAGCTGCTTTCTGGACTAGGCAGCTCTGGTTAGCAGCCCAATTCATTGATCCACTGTAGTGATCAGCAACTGATCAATAATAAATTGTGCATGTAAGCACACTGGGAATCATATTTGTCTATTGCTGCAGATCCTCGGATGGGAATCGCCATTTCTTATTTGATTACTTGGTTTTATACATTAGTTGCTGAACGACAAAGAGTAGGAGGTGACCTTTTTCTCTGTTTGAAGCAGTCGCTTTTGAACCTTGCACAGGTGTTAGACTCACCCGAGGTGCTTCTGAAAGAGAGGGGACCTTGCTGCCTCCCAGACCCAGTGAATCTGGGGATGGAGCAGCACCCGCCGTGGTTACGAGTCCGTGGCGAGCTGATGAATGCGTTGAGTGGTGTGTGTAGCTTTGTGGCAGAGAAGAAATTACGTCTTTGTTCTCCAACTCCCGTCAGGGTCCGTACTCATTTGCACAAGCTTCCTTGAGATCCAAGAACAGGTTATATTTCGCTAGTAAATCAGCCCCAAAGTTGCATTTTTTTTCCATGAATTAATCCATGAGAAGTCTACTACAGTAGCTCTCACAGTGTGTTTCCCAAGACAGCAGCAGGAGTGCCTTGAACTTGATAGAATACACATTCTTAGAGTCCCAATCTGGGCCTCTGAATGGGATCCTCTGGAGGTGGGACCCACAATCTGTGACTACAGACCGCCCAGGAGATGCCTGTGCAGGCCCAGGCTAAAGAAGCCCCGATGTTCTACCTGCCGACCTCCTACTGGGCTCTGGCTCTGCTAAGGGGACAATACCACTGTGCCAGTCCATAAGGGACTCACGTGTTTGAGGAGCTGAGTGGGGGGAGAGGCTCATGAACGGCATTCTGCAATGCAACTTATAACAGATGTGATTTGGGATTTCAGCGGGAGCCCAGAAGAGGGACTAATTCTATCTCTGTGATGGGGTGGTAGGGGGAGACTTTCTCAAAAAAAGAACATTAGCTGACCTCACAGAACGAGATTTCTTCCCAGTCTCCAGGCAAAGGGAAAAGAACGAGAGATACTTGTGGGCCTGGTGCCCTGCAGCCAGCTTGCCATGGCTGGTCCTTTTATAAATGTGAACGTCTTGTAGAGTGGGTGCCGGGGTCTTAGAATTTCCTGCTTTATTTCTCTAAGTGGCCATGAGGAAACATACAGTATCAAAAGTAAAATGCCAGAGAAGTGACACATTTTACACTTAAAAATCAAAATGGTCCTTTGCTCTTTTTTTTAAGTAGCAATTCAATGTGAAGAATTGAAGTAGAGTCTGGATAAAATGGAATGTTGATAGTTTTAACATTCTCCGCAAGAGCGTGATTTGACCCTAAAACTTGTTAGGAGTAAGAGAAACAACTACCTCACATCCTTTATTTAACTCATAGCACAGAAAGCAGAGAGAGAAAGGAAGCGAAGGTCTGCACAGTTGTAGACACGGTGATTACGTGCTGAATCACACTGAACTTGGAAAATGTCTCTCCAATTAATTGGTCCGCTGCCACTTGTGACTTAGATCTCCACGTCCTGATTCACCGCTAAACACACGCAGATGCACCTGTGTGTGTGCAGTTGATTTGGAAACAAACAGGCAAGTTCACAATGAAGGCTAACGCGTGGCTGTGGGGGCCAAGCTCCCTGGGGTGGTCCACCTTCACGGGGGACAGAAGTAGAGAGTGCTTCCAGACCTCCGTTTACTTAGCAGTTGTTGGAAGAACATTTGTGAACAGTTCCATTGGAAAGGCGGAAACGTGATACCTGAAGTCTCCTGCGATGCACAGGACATGCTGGTGTCATTGTGACCATTTGCTCACGTTTCCTTCTTTCCCTCTTGGCTTTGGAGAAAGCTCATGAATTGCGTACCGTCTCTCCGGAGCGGCAAACTGAAACTGGAAATGCGAACACTGTGCAGAGCTCCGCTTCCTGCTCCTACTCATAAATTTGCCAGTGTTTTTAGCGTCTGCAGTGAGAGCCAATCACTTCTTGAATCAGCGCAAGTCCTTAAGGGCCGGCGAGTGTGCCCGGAAAATGTCTCATCATTGTCAACAGGATTTGAGAAAGTTCTTCAAGAAGAACCTGATTTGGCTTTTCTTTTAGCAACGTTGAACGTCTGAAAGCCGTAGGGAGGGCTCCTGGCCATGGCTTCGCACTTGTCAGTGTCCCCTAGTTCGTTACTGCAAATCGTGAGCCGCCACCGCTGAATAAAGCTATTCTGAGCAAGGTCAGTTAGCCAAGCTATTTGGGCTTTGTCCTGGTACTAACTTGCAAAATCCATTTTTGTTTTTGTTTTTGGGTTGTTTTTTTTTTTTTACTAACATATATTTCAATATTGTATTAGACAGTGAAACAATTGTTATCTCTTGTACAAGAAAGGGACCCCCATTTCCTCTGCGTTTGATTAAGTCCAGATGAATGACAGAAAAACAAATGGTGGCTGTTGAAGAGTCCTCGTGGCACCTGTTGGTTTTTAGGGTGTCGACGCTAAGGGGCTTTGAAATCTGATTAACTTCAGAAC
This sequence comes from Macrotus californicus, assembly GCA_007922815.1. NCBI lineage: Eukaryota > Metazoa > Chordata > Mammalia > Chiroptera > Phyllostomidae > Macrotus > Macrotus californicus. The sequence continues at coordinate 47,428 of VMDR010000045.1, forward strand.
TTTTTCTTGGCTTTGATTTGCTGCAAAGTTAATAGATAACCAGAAACCTTATCCTTATAGTTACTTCTTTTTTTATTTTTTTCTATTTATTGATTTTTAGAGAGACGGAGACAGAAAGGGAGAGAGAGAGAGACATTTGTTGTTCCACATGTTGATGCATTCATTGGTTGATTCCTGTCCGTGCTCTGACCAGGGATCGAACCAACCATCTTGGCGTATGGGGACGACACTGCCTTATAGTTACTTCCTGATGTTTTTCTCTCTGCTGCCATTTTCTGGTGCTCTAGTAGGCCTTACACAGGGAACCATTTATGCGTGAGAAAAATGTATTGCCTCAGTCTGTTCTTTCTCCCTTCCTCACTTCACTCTTTCCCTCCCTTTCTTATTTGCAAGCTGCTATGAATAAACCTCCACCGAGAAAGGTTTTGGCAAATGACTGCAAACATATACTATATAATGTTTTAAAGTTAGAAAGTGTCAAAGTCAGTCTTTATAATTTTTTCGAACACAAATATGCATATGTGTGTCTCACACTTTGCAAAGTGCTGTTGCTAAAGGAGTTTTTCTTAGGACATAGCTGAAGGTAACCCTTTTCCTGTTATCTGTCACTGCTTACAACAGGAGATAAAATGGGTTAGAATCTCTCTTCCCAGTTTTAGCTTCCATAAAATAAACTAGATGGTGCCCAGGCTCCTTGCAGCTGGAGCACCCATGACACCAAAGCAAACACAAATGCGCTCATACGTATTTAAACATGTCGATAATAGGCACCTGCTGGTCAGTATAGAATTGGCTTTCCTGGGGAATCTCTGTCTCTTTGTATTTTTTCTGGCTACAAAGTGGAATGTGTCTGTCATTCATTAAAAATGCGGGAAATGTCCAGGCATTCTTGACTCAGAGAAAGAAAGGTGATACTTTCTTGGCCAGGACTTGACGGGGTTTGTGGGGCAGAGGGGACTCACCAAGTCAGAGGTCAAAAAGCCACCTGTGCTGATGGCCAGGGCCCTTGGAATAACTCTGCTGTTCACAGAGAGGTCGCTACCACTGGATGGATGTTCGAGAGCTTCCTGTGGTTCTGTGTGTGTCCAAAATTATCATGTCTATGAATGACCTCCCCGATCTGTACGTTACTATAACTGACTAAAGAATGCATCAGACCAGTCATTCCAGTACTAGTCATCACTAACATTAGGTGGATGGCATGGCTTTTTGGTTCTAGAAAAAGCAATAACAACCTTATCTCTAGCGTCTATGTAATGTTAAATTTTTTATAAGTAGAAAAAAATGTGTACGGGGGACAAAACACAAACACCCAAAACAGCAAAAAAAAGGAAATGTACCCAAACATCTCAAGACCTGCTGTGTGAGCCCTTTTGGGATCAAAGTTAGTTTCTGAGGCTTGTCCCTCCTCCACATGCTCAAGGAGGTGCAGGGAGGGGACCTAAGCCCCACCCTGGCTGCAGGGTGATGCTGGCCAGGTGAGTAAGCACTGAGTCCTGATTTCCATCTGCAGAATGCAGATGATCACAGCACTCATCACTCATCACAAGGGACTGTGGAGAGCACAGACAGGAGGGAGAGATGGTTCGGATAGAGGACAGAGTACAGGGCTGGTCCCCGGAACATGTTCCAGAAGTGCTCGATGTTATCGTTGTTGGAGGGCTGACTTGCACTGTGACCTCTAACCTTCGCCACAACCTTTACAATTCCTGTTATATGTGCAGAACCTGGGCTTTGGCACGTTCATGTCACTTACCCTAGGTCACCCACCTAGGCAGGCTGGGCCCTGGCCTTTGGGGACTGGGGAGCTTGGGCCCCTAATGGCCACCCGTTCTGTCCCAGCTGCCCACCCTGCGCTCGGGCACCTGTGGAGGCCTCAGGACCAGGACAGTGCTGCTCAGTCTGGTTCAGCCTGGCTCAGCCCATGGCAGGACTCCCAGAGCACACCGACCACGCCCTCGAGCCCTGTCCTTCCATAGCAGAGGGGACATTCTTTTCTCTAATCAGGCTGCTGTTCTTTCCTGCAGAGCCTGGGCCCGTCTTTTAAATGCTCTTCACCTGGGGAGCTGCGATGAACCCCCGGCCATGGTCACAGTAGGACTTCACTGTGCCTGCTGCAAAGGCTCCATGTCTGGTCTGTCTTCTCCCTCTTGTCCTTTCTCCCCTTTGCCCCTGAACACACGTGGTAGTGATGGCTGCGTGCCTCAGGCTGCTTATGTCCTCGTGGTCCCCTGGACGCCAGGGCCATCCCACCAGGAGGAGGACCAGCACCCTGACATAGCCCTCGGCCCCTTCGGCAACAGTTATTCCTAAACAGAGAAAAGAACAAATCTGTAGCCCCCCCACCCCCCCCCAGTGTTGTTTGGTCTGAAATTAACTGAGCCATTTCAGGCAATGACCAGTGCATTTGTGATGGGCTTTGAGTGCCGCACCCTGTCCCCAGAGACCTCCACCTTCACCTGGAACTGCAGCCTCGAGACTGCCTTAGGGTTCCCGTTCTTCTGGTTCATCACACACAGGCCTGCAGGTGCTTATGTGGAACCATGAAAGTGCACCATACACCTGTCTCCCTATCTACCTATTTATTGCTTTTGAATCGACAAAGTAACAGCCTGGTCATGAATTAACGTATGCTAGAGCCTTGCTGTTTCCCACCAGCAGCCTATAAAAGTTATTTTTAAAGTTGTTTTAAATCTGTGAGTAAAAATAAATGGCTTTTGCTGCAAGAAACACCAAAAATGGAGAAGCTAACAGTTCAAAGACAATAATTCACCTCACAGGCATTGCTGGTAGCATAGTTGCTTTAAACAGGGCGCAGATTTATGAGAGGCTTGCTTTACAGACGGGTTGGAAGGTGGTCTGAACTTTGGGCCAGGGTTCTCCACTCCTGAGTGTTTTGGAGACGTAATGGCAGCGTTGTGGGATGTGACCTGTGGGTCCATTTGAAAACATGGAGGACACAAAGGGAAGCAACTCTCACTCCTGACATGAGAGGCTTTGGGAGGGAAACATTTATGTTCTTTGCATATTAACTTTATAGCTAGCTTTTTTTTTTTTAATTTAAGAAAGGGAGAAAAAAAAATACATGGTTAGGAAGGAAGGATTAAGGATGTCAGTTGTATGGCCCCTAGATAATGTTTTCAAAAACTTTCAAAACACATTTTAGAGTATTTGTGTGAACATAATACTTTGATCTTATTTCTCTCAATGGTACCCTTTTACTTCATAGAGTAGTTACGAAGACTTTTTTAATTGTTGTAATTCTTAGGGAAAAAAAACACTAAAAACAAAACAACTGACCACCTTGTGTAAATATGAATCATGGTTTGCTGCGATAGCAAAGCTTTTTGTTGCTAACTTTTTATTTTTAAAGAATTACAGATTTACAGGAAATTGCGAAATAGAGTCAGGGAGGTCCTGTGCACCCCTGTTTCCATGGTAACATCTTAATAGCTAAGTTTTAAATATTTAGTTTGACATCTTATCTAATATTAACCTAGGCTAAACACTCACCATTTTCATTAGTCAGTGAGGTGATATGACAGAAATCGTCGCCTTTACAATACTGTTTAGCAGTTAATTTTTTTCTAAATGAAATGTTTTTGTTTTTAAGGTTTGGAGGCCTCAGAGGCAGGAGGAAGAAAGGTGTCAAGGGTGGCGGGAGAGCAAAGGTAGACAAAGAGAAACAGAGAGAGACAGTGATTCACTAGACAAAGCCGGGCCCTCCTGTAGTTTCTGGATTCATTTGCATGTGCTAAATTTATATTCTGTTTCAGTCACCCATGGTCAGGTATCTGAGTGTCCACTTCACCTGTTCTGTGTCATCGTCACCTTATTTGGCCTGTTTTGCCTCCTTTACTTTAAGGAGAAGTGCTTGAGATGAGGGACGTCTGGAATGCTGGTGTCGGCACATTTCTTGGGGCAGACACTGAACCCGCAGAAGTAGTCAGTCGCTTGGTGACGAATTCATTTTTGATTTGCACACGTTCCTGTGTGTTGTGTGTATTGTAATCAAAGTTTTAAATCCTCAACTCATGGTCACTGGAGAGAAGTGGCAGAGGCCTAGAGGGAAAGCCAAGATGTTATTACAAAATTCAGGATCTCAAAGAAGGTGTGAGACTTCAAAGTCAAGGCCACATATCTGTTCTTTCTTCTGGTGCACATAACAAAAAGATTCCTCCAACTCAAAGTGAGACTCTACTGTTACTTCAATTTACTCTACGTTGATTACAAATTATTTAAAAAATAGGGTTGAAAAGGGTAGCAACCAAGTGGTATCCCCCTTCTCCTCACCACGTACCCAAGTCCCTCTACAGAAAGCCTCGTCCACAGGTGTGAGATGACCGCAGAATCCTTGTAGAAAGATAGAGACATTGGGGGTGTAGACACACTTCCTTCCCTGTCACCTCCCAGACTGGAGTGCCAGGCTCTCAGGGACTGTCTGCAGACCCGCCCTGGGACAGAGAAGAGGACATCAACCCCACGGTACAGCTGGCTCCCCACCCACTTGGCAAACGCATCCTCATTCCGCAGATCCTCTTGGGGGAGTTTCCCAAGCCGGCCAGTGACGCTCACACAGGTGACCTTGCATAGCCATGAACTCTGGTGGCAGTACCAGTGGGGCCCATTTGTTTTCATAGATCAGTCTGGTCGGGAAGAATCTCAGGTGTGCGTTTCACTGTCATTTTCCAGCTTAGTTCAACTCCGTAGGCAAGCATTAGGTGTTTACTGCCTACCATGGGCCGAAAAGCTGCTGGGAAATGGGGCATGTAGGAAGCGTAGCCTCTGCCCATAGGAGCCCGCAGTCCCGAACCCCACTCAGTCCACACGTCCCCGAGTGGTTTGAGAGCACTTCAAGCTGGAATGTCGCTCATCGGCATGGTCCACGGCAAGGCACGTGTTTGAATGCTCAGCAGAACATCCAGCTTCGCAGGGCACTGCCCAGCTTTCTCAGAACTGTTGACACACTTTGTCTCATTTGAATAATCAAGGGAGAATTGCCTCATTTCCCTTTTTTATCTCGTGATAGGGGTGGGGCGGGAGGGGGTGGCGAAGTCGGCAACAAGCCTCCAGCTTCTGTGCTCACAGAGGACAGGATTCGTTCTGGAAACCTGCACTGTGTTCTCAGTTCTAAGTTTGTTTACTGGTGGTGAGAGATCATGTCGGTCATGCGGTACAGCAGCCAGTCAGCTCAGATGTACCTTCTGCCAATTTTTTTTCCTGATTGAAAATGTTGTGACTGCTTTCCCGAACAGACCCATGTCAGTTCTGAAAGCCGGTTCCAAGATGGGTGGTGGGACACGTGGACGGGAGATGGGGCAGAGCAGCAGGTGCACCATAAGCCGCCCCCTCCTTCTTCAACTGCAGTGGTGCAGTGCTGAGCCGGGCGCTCTGCTGTCCCTTTGTGTGGCACCTCGGAGGGTTTGCACCAAGGCCGAAGCACATACTGGTGATGATAGGCAGGGTGACTGTGAAGGGGGCAGTGGAGAGGAAGACATGGAACCTTCAGGAGGCTTGGCCAGCAAAGCGGTGTTTGTTGTGCCCTGCTCCCCAGAGAGTGCTTGTGGACCACAGGAGACACTTGTCCGGTTTGCAGACTGCTAACATGAGTCCAAGGTCATCAGCCAGGCAGTAGGGTGAAACTGGTAGGACAGGAGAAGGGAAGAAACACACCCGGCCTGGCGCCTCAGACCCTGTGGGCAACAGTGCAGCTTCCTATGGAGGAAGAGCTTGGACCCATGAAAACCCACAGGTAGCGACTGCTGCTGAATGGATGGCATCATCCCAGAGGCACATGGCTTGTCCAACCACTTGTTATTGAGCACCCACTATGTGCCACAACCTGAGCTTGCTTCCAGGATGCAAATATGTATTTGATTCCCTTCTCCCACTGCAGGAGGTTACTGAGCAGGAGGGGAACAATTATGATACTGGTCTGAAGTCATCATCTCAACACCACAAGTGCATGTGGGCAGGGCCTGAGAGTTTTGTCAGATTTTTTTTTTTTTAAACAAGAATTTAAAATCTTATTTATTCCTCTTGAATATAAGCTAAATTCTTTTGAACTTATGTACAGCTGGAACCATGTTGTAACAATAAGTCATAATCACCGTGTGTGTGTGTGTGTATAAGTTACACCTAATGATGACATTATTTTATTATTTTTTTATTTTAAATTTTTTTTATTTTTTTAATTACTTTAGTGTTGTTCATTTACAGTTGTCTGCATTTTCCCCCCCCAACGATGACATTATTTTAAACAGTCACTTGTATCTTGAAGAAATTAAGAGGAGAAGAGAAAGCTGTTGTTTTATATTTACCCACATGTTTATTGAGTTTCCTGCATGAGGCTTAGAATCTGGCCTTATGGAGGTCAGAAGTTTTTTTATAACCTCAGGAAAATGTAAAAAGTAGATTTGTCTATAAACTTTCTGCAGGACCACTGTTGTATATCCTGCCTTTCTTCAAAGAAATATTAATCCTGAGACCGCCGGCTAAATTCAGGCAGGATTCAGAGATACTTCAGAAGAAGGTGTGCTTGGGAGATTTGCGTAATTATATAAGTCCTCTGTGGGATAAACGTGGACAGAGTTTCCTGGAGCTGAAGCTTCGGTAATACAAAAATGGGTGGGTTAGGCCCTTTGCAATGTATCTTACCCATCGCTGCCATATGTCAGAAATGGTTTGATGTATTGCAAAGTTACCTTTAACAGCGCTTCCCTGAACAAGTTTTCACTCTACATTTAGTCATCTCTTGCCCAAGTAAATGGAGAGAGACGTTCTTTGCTTCTGTTTCCCGACGCCTACTTATGAAACATGTTTTCTGAACTGCCGTGTTTTGGGGACAGCATGGCTTTTCCCAGAAAAATCTCAGGTTAAGAAAAAATAGGCCTGGGTGTTTATCTGGCGTTGTTTATGGGAGCATGAGAAGTGCAGTCAACCTTGTATACATCATGCGCTGCTAACTGGGGAAGAGGTCATCGGAACGTAGAGTTCCTCTGTAAACATCAGGTGGGGGCTGCGGTCCCCAAGCAGAAGATGTTTGCCACTCATCTAGGCATAGCGTGAGCTATGTGAGAAAAGAATGCTTGCTTCTACTTGGAAATCTCCGTATCCATGACAGAAATACCGACAACTTCCTGGTCTTCCCCTGAGTTAGCGAGGCCACTTGGGACTGTTGACAACAAGGGACAGCCCTGAGTAAGTTCAGCCGGGGCCTCTCTCGAGGTGAATGTCGTAACTGTACACCTGATGTCAGAGTCATTGGCTGTGTGTGGAAGTTACTCATGAAGCACAGAGTGAGCTCAGGCATCCTGTATTTCTGCTGTAGCACTCTAAATGGTGTGGCCGTGGTTCAAGTTCTGGTACAGTTTTCTCGCTGGGGTATGAGCTCCGTGCAAAAAGATGCCGTGTGGCCATTCGGCCCATGGACCAGCAGGGCACTGAATAAGTGCTGATGGCGTGGACCGAACGTACCTGAGATGCGATCACATCTCATGTAAACATCTAGAAGCCAAACGTGTCTTTATTCACTGACAAGTATGAGTGCCCTGTAAAAAGTGGGAAAAGAACTTTGTCTAAACCAGAAAATGATGAGGTCAGCGGGATCTCAGGCCGTGAACTTTCTCGTGGGCCTTCCTCAGCTCAGGGAGCGCAGGGAACAGCATGTCTAAAGGAGAGTGGCAAGTGCCTCTTCCTTATTTTGCTTTTCCTAGAATTCACCTCTGAAGTGACGAACGTGCATTGGCTCAAAAGTATTTTTAAGGAATTAGTAGTTGGATTAAAATTGGATTATCAAGGAAGAGCATATCCTACTTCATGCAGTCATGATGAGCTCCCTGCATGGGGAAGGGTCGAAGAATTCTCTGTGGTATTCACCGTCATCCAAGTAACTCAGGGGTGTAGATTTCTGTTTCCTTTCAATAATTCGAATTAGTACAAATTGGCAGGCAGTTCAGAGTAATATATGACTTTCAGAGTCTCTGTCATAATGAAGAGAAAGCTAATTAATTTTTGCATGGAATATGATGAAGCGATTTTAAGTGCCGCATCAAAGGTCATAACCATGACAACTGTTAAATATTACATCAAAGAAAAATAGGTTTGATTCTCATTTATCTGAAAAATAACTATGGCCTGTAACCTCAAGAAGTGCTGTGCACAGGGAGCTTGCTCCGTGCCGGGAAGTTGTGACAGTCCAGTGACCAAAGGCAGAAGTCACATCCTATCTGTCTATGTGTCCCACCTGGCCCAGCACTGGCACAATGGCTAGAAGACCACAGACTGTAACTGAGGAGTCGTTAATGAAATGAAACTGAATTTCAAGGGCAGGGAAAGCAACGTTCATTTAACTCTATGACTCCTGTCCCAAGTAGCACATGCTTTTCAATACTGGGCATGATTTCCCCCATTTTTCACTTAGCTTTCCAAGGGGCAGGGACAGGGTGGCAGTCCCCTTTGCAAGGGGGACCACGCAGTGTGCTCTACATAAACACGTGAGGAAGTTACAACAGTCAAAAGTTTTGAACCATGGATTAGGTGATTTTTTTAAATCTTTAAACCAGAAGTCATAAAATAAAAGGAATCAGAAGAAATATCAAAACAGAGTAATTAGCAGGTCCGACTTTGCTGCCACAGGTGGGTCTGGAGAGGAGCATGGGGCTTGACTTTGCTCGGAAAGGCTTCACAAATAGTTCTTTCCCGTTTCACCTCAGGGAATGGAAACCAGCCTTGCCAGTGACTTTACTGGGGTGTAGGAGCTGTCTGTGAATCTCTGTTTCTTGTTCTTAAAACAGAGTTTCCCATTTACATGTCCTGTGTGATAAACGGGCATTCTTTAGAAATAAAACATACGGCGCTCTATTAACATATGTTCTACTGATCTCACATCAAGTGGTATCTACCCTTCAAACTGCCACTTAATGATTGTCGGCTCTATGCACAATGTTTGCCACCCTCCAAGGAAGGACTCACAATATGGCCTAGGACTAGAGTTGCAAATCAAGTTGTGACATCAGGAATATGGAGAGCTAGACCAGGGGTTCTCAGCTGGGGACAATTTTGCATGCCACTCCCCCCACCTCACTGCCCCAAGACATCTGGCAATGTTGGGAGTCATTTCTGGTTTTCACACTGGAGTGTGTTACTGGCATCTAGTGGGTAGAGGCCAAGGTTGCTGCAAACATTCCTGCATGCACAGGACAGCTCTCACCACAAAGAATGACCCCCAGCCCCAAATGGCTGTAGCACTGGGGGAGAGAGACCCCGGGCTGGGCCCTGCCTCCCACGGCCAGCTCTGATGCTTCTGTTGTCTTTGTGTTACCCTGGCGTGCACTCCGATTCATTATGCCTCTCGCTTTGAGTTAATCATTCCTTGGCCTGGGTTCTGTGTGTGCCCCAAGTGTAACAACCAGCAGGGAGGTTGGCATTCCTCACGAGGTGCACTGGAGCCAGCATTCCAAGTTCACCTGCACCAGCTTGTCCAACCTGAACACTTACCAAGTGAAAGCAAGAGTCATGTGAAGAGGCCTTAATTGTCCCCACTCATCAACTTGCTTACAAAGGAGCCAGCCAGGCCTTGGAGTTAGGGTTGGCTCCCTCCCTGGTGGGACAGACCACATACATCGAACATAAAACATGGGCCCCTCTTTTTCCTTCTCTTTCCTTCTCCGGGCAATGCCAGGGCGGCATGAAGTTAAGAAGTTGTTCACCACACCCCTCCCTTCAAACCAGAAGAAAAACCAGCTTGTTCTCACCTGGCTTTGTCGGGGACAGGAGGCAGCTGCTCCATTCTGAGCACTCCTTTCTCTGACAGCAGCATACCCGCCCACGGGGAAAAATGTGCTCAGTAGCGTGGATCGCAGCAGCGAGCAGTGAAGGACGCCGTTTCTGCTTCCCAGGTCTCTGAAACAATGGTGTCTGCGCTGAGATTTTTCACAAGGACATCTCTGTCCAGGCAGAACGCACGTCAGAGTTGAGACCCCACTCACCAGCAGCCCCAAACCTCCTGCGAAGTCAGGGCGCCTTTAGCCATGCCTGAGGGAAGCAACTAGAACCTTGAAGCAGCTGCACACCTGCAGGGCAGGTGACCGAGGGTCTCATTGGAGTTAGAGGCCAGCTCGCAAAACAAATCATGGCTGGGAGTTTGATTTCAATAACACTTTTTTCCCCATAATTTATCATAGAATACAATTTCGTGAACTGTGGAGTCACACCTGGAAGGGTGCCTGGGTGCTCCATAAGTATTTGCTGAGTGAATGAATGAGCTCAGAATGGGGAGGGCCCTCGGTCCAACTCCCCCATTTCACAGAAGAAGAATCTTGAGGTCCACCGGACTCCGTTGTCGCCGGGGTGCAAGGGCACTGGTGTGGTTCGCACAGCCCTGTGACTCATGTGCTCACACAATGCCCCCAAAATATGTGACGAGCCCCCTGCTGGCCCAGGCACCCTCCCTGGTACTGTGCCCAGCTTTCCGAAAAAGAGCCCCCGAAATTGCTTAAGCTTTAAGATCCACAAAATTTGAATCACGGCGCCCACCCTGCTAGGCGAGGAAACCAAAAGAATGGTCATGGGGTTGAAGTTCTCAATGTAACTATTTGTTCGGAAACAATGGAGCAGATATTCTCACATGTTTGACTCCATTATGTAAGATTTTAAGAAGTTGGCTTTATCCTGTCTCTCAGTTAATTCTCTGCCTTCATGAGTGCAATGCACGTTTCCTCTCTGCGTAAAATTAATTGAGAAACGGAGAATTTTTTTATAAGTGAGACACATTTTCGTCAAATTCAGTACAACAATACCCAGCTACATAACTGATTGAACTTAATTTGAATTTGTGTATATTTTTCCAATAAAAGACCGCAGTTCCCCCATCTGCACAAAGAAAGGGTTGACCTTGTGCCTACCTAAGGTGCCTTACAGGCCTAAGAAAAACAGCCTCGAAGGAGGATTCTGGACAGTGTTCCCAGGGGACCCATGGAGCCCCAGCGTTGGTACCAACGCATAGTGGCTGTGCCACTACCAGGAGCACCTCCTGGTGCCTCAGTTTCTTCACCTGTTGGACGCTACCTCACACATAGATCAGTAGGGAGGACTCAGAGAAGTAATATATGGGGAGGGCCTGGCATATAGAAAGTGCTCAATAAACATGAACTATTTTATTGCTCCTGACGCTGTTGTTATTGAAGGTGTAGTTTTTAGACCATCACCATCTGATGTGGTCACCACATTTGGTGGCTGCCGGGCACTTGAAATGTGGCTCATCCAAACTGAAGTGTGCTGTGAGTGATAAAATGCACGCTGGATTTTAGAGACTTAGTACAAGAAAAATAGATTTAAAATCTCCTTAATATGTTTTAAAATTAATTACACACACTGAAATGAAAAGTCTATCGCATTGAATAATATACAGGGTCCCGCAGAAGTAAGGCCTGCTTGAGTGTAGTTGGTAGGGTAATAATATGGGTGCAATAATTTATAGTTTTAATTTGAACATTTTACCTAAAATGTTACATGATGTGCTTGAAAGTGATATTGTTGTTACAGAATTACATGCTGATGATTCTTCAATAAAAAATTTTGTAATAAAAAAAGGGGTGTTATTTGTGCCGGACCCTGTGTATTAAAATCTCAGCTGTTTCTTCTTACTTGTTTATTAGCCTGGCTTCTAGAGAATGTTCGGTGACGCGCGTGGTTCATGCTCCAGGACTGGATGGACCGCAGGGCATGTGTGTTATGAGGGTCCATAAATGTGCTGCGTGTTTGCTGAAAACCTCGTGCGTCCCTGGGCTCCTCCCTTCCAGCCCTTACATCTCGGGTCCAAATCCTTTACTTTTCTGGGCTTGCTTTCTCTGGCTGGCATTCTTAGATTGAAAGAATAAGCATCTAGACAAACATGGGTTTAATTTGCTTTCGGCCTTTCTCCTGTGGCCAAGAGGAGGAACTATGGAAGCATAAATCTGCCTCCAGTATATCAAGTGAGATCCGGTTCCCCACTCTTCAGAGAGCCACCGAGAGGCGGTCACCACACTTGCTGTGGCTTCTCAGCGGCGTGGGGCCAACATTCAGCACCGTTGTCATGGGCAGCATTTGGCTGGGTACGTCTTCCAACAGTGGTTCCAAGCTTGGTACCCTAGACACATGTTTGTGTTAACAAATGTTCTTAAAAGTAAAATGGCATTCTGTGGTCCAATAAACTTGAAAAACTCAACATCCACAAGACAACTTCTTGTGCACGTTCTGCACTAAAGAGCCCAAAAACCCCCGCCACGAGGAGGCCCAACTCACACCGCTGCGACCCACAGGTACTTAGTTTGTTGGACCGCAGAACCCTTTTTTCAAGGGATGCCAGTAAGACCCCACACCCCACGTGGACCACAGTTGCAGCGACAGTCTCTCAGAGAGTGACCAGGATCCACTCCCCTAAGCTCTGGTTTTAGGGACAGCAAGTTGAAACCGTCCCTTTGAAAAGGGTTGGGACAGGATTGTGTACAGATCACCTCTATTGGAGGAAACTGTCGATAAATGTGGTCCTCTTAAAAGAGGTAAAGGGAAGGAGTAATAATCACTGCTGAGCAAGAATGTCCCCTCTTATTAAAGTGTCCTTACTCCTGGTTTGTAGAGGGTGCTGGGAGGGAAAGCCTTGTTTGGATAAGTAAAATAAGGACAAAAGAGCACAGGGTCTGCCTCCCTTGTGTACTTACTTATAATTGGTCTGGTTCCTGGAAGTAGTTGAGACATCCTATGACAGGTACAAATATGATAGAGCTGGTCCAGAGAGATGGTGAGGTCACAGGGATGCAACCTCACGGGAGAGGTGACCCTCCTAGAAACCGCAGCAGCCAGTGGGGGCTGCTGCTGATCAGCAGGAAAACTGGCTCTGAGCCCCCGGCTGCAGGAAGGCCTTGTCAAGGCCACGGTCCCAGCTCCTGGCTGGGTTGTCACCTCAGTCACAGCACGCCTGCCGGGTCCTGGGTGCCTCCTCCAACAGCCCGGTCACTGCGGACTTTAGCATGCAGGGCGATGCCTTCCTGGAATGTGGTTATGCAGAAAAACTTCTTAGTGAACAGGGCTCAAAAAGGAAGAAACCTAATGTATTCTGTCAAAATGGTTTTCAGATGAAAAATGCACTTGTGTGCTGGGTTTGCCTGCTGCTTTTACAAGACCAAAATTGGCTTCAGATTGATCTGGGTGCCACCATCTCTGTGAAAAAGGGGTCATCTCCAAAATATATGAAGAATCATACAACTCAATATCAAAAAACAAAGAACAAACAAATAATTCAATTAAATAATTAGCAAAGAATCCAAATAGATATTTTTTCAAGGAAGACATCCAGATGGTGAACAAGTACAGGAAAGGGTGTTCCACACCAGGGAAACGCAAATTAGGGCCACATGGAGATATCACCTCACACCTGTCAGAATGGCTACCCTCGGAAGGACAAGAGAAATGTTGGCGAGGAGAAAAGGGAACTCTTACGTAAGTGGTGGGAAGGTGAACTGGCATAGCCATTATGGAAAACAGTATGGAAGTTTCCCAAAAAATTAAAAATAAAACCATCGTAATGATCCAGTAATCCCACTTCTGGGTATTTATGCAAACGAAATGAATCAGTCTCTAAAGAGAAGTCTGGTCCCCCAAGTTCCCTACATCACAATTCACAACAGTCAGGTGTGGAAACAAGCCAAGTGGGGCGGACAGATGACTAGGTGCGGAAGACGTGGTACCCTGGGTTACCGTCCATCTGTAAAAAGACATTCCTGCCATTTGCGGTGACATGGACGGGCCTGGAGCATGTTATGCGAAGTGAAATAGGCCAGGCAAAGAATGATAAATACCGGATGATCTCACTTATTCGTGGAATGTAAAAAAAGAAAAAAGAGAAAGTTTGAGCTTGGAGAGACGGAGAGCAGAGGCGTGGTCGCCAGGAGCTGGGGGCTGAGGGAAGTGGGGAGATGTCCGTCAGAGGTGTCGACTTTCAGTTGGAGGGTGAATATTTCTGGTGATCTGGTGTACGGCACGGCGACCTCAGTCAGTGAGGCTGTGTCGCATGCTGGGGGCTGGCTGAGACAGTAGACCTCAGTTGCCCTCAGCACACACACAGCAGTGCGGTGATAGACGGGTTTGAAAACAAAGCCTGGGTGCTCTATCACCCAAGCACATATGGCAACACGGCTAGACAGTAGTGACTCAAAGATTTATTAACGTGATCATTAGCTCAGAAAACATTCCACTGGGGAGCAGTATACTGTCTGTGTGCATTCTAATTGATTCTTGGGGGGATGTCTTTAAAATGTCTTTTGCTAACAGGGATGATGAGCAGAAATATTTAGCTCCTGCTGCCCTAGCCTAGTCGCCAGCTTTCAATCCATAATGAGGGACACACGCCTGATGCTGGGGTGCCGTGTGGCTCGTAGGTGACAAGCTGTATGAGCTGGTCCAGGGCCCTGCATGGAATGTGAGTTGTAAGCGCTGATGAAGTCGTTCAAGTTTAGGTAAACACAGCTGGGACTGCCCTGTGGCCTTTGGGTGACCTTGACCCTGACTGCCATTTACCTTTGAAGATTCAAAAATCCATCTTTGTACCATGGTAGAACCTTCCACGATGCCTCTCGAGTGGTTTTGTCTGTTTGTTTTGCTGTTAACAGATTTTCACGGAGCTGGTAGAATAGTTTATGGATACACTGGGTTCACCCGGGGCTGTGCCTCTCACAGGCATGTGGCCTTGGGCGGGATCCAGGGTCAGATTCCTCAGCCCAGGAATGAGGGTGGCACTGAGTGAACAGCGTGCAGCTCAGGGCGGGTGTTCGTGGTGACTACGAGGCTCCATCCCTGGCACGGTTGGGCAAAGCACCATTGCAGTGGACTCAGAATTCAGACAAGCAGGAAGACAAGCGAAATGGCCTAGAACAGATTTTCTTCTCTTGCATGATTAAGAATTCCAAGTGTAAAATACTAGAGATTCTCAGGACAAAGCTGCACATCCAGCATGAGCTGTCCGTTACTAATGAATACCCAGGCTATTAACACAAATGACAGGATGAGCTGACCATACACCCAGCCCAGCAAGGCTGTCCTATTCCCTTTAGTAAGTAACCCCCCCCTCCCCACTCAGCTTCTCTGTGCAGACACCGAGTGGCCCTGGAGCCTGCCCTGCCGCGGGGACACTGTCTAACACCCCGCACTGGGAGGGGAGTCTGTGGTGTGATGGGCTAGGTGTTCGAATTCCCGTATAAAGCAGAAGCAAAACCATCAGACCATTGTTGCCTGGACCTGGAGCCACCACAGTTACACCTTTCCTGCAAGCCTGTCGTCGAGGCTGGTTGTCGTCCGGCTGCTGCAGGGGCATCTGGGAAACATAGAGGGTAACGCCCATTTAAATCAACCCCAAACATGTTGTCTTTCGAGGTCCTTGTCTGTGAAGACACACCTAACCCTCTATGCACTGAGTGGCCATTAAGGGCGAGCAGTCTCACCTGTGTCCTCGTGACCCAAAGCCTAGTGTTGTTCTCTGCGTTCGTTCAGCCTTTAGAGGAGTCACGTTACCTCTTCCCACACGCTCCCTCTGTCCATGTGAACCAGCATGCCTTCCTGGAAGCCTTCATCTGCATTTAACACTCGAAAAAACACTGTTTTGCGTGTCAGTTCTGTCTGAGACTGACCCACCTCACTCCCCATGAGTTTTAAAGTGAACGGGCATGCTCGGGTTCATGAGATGAGATATTCAGCCAGTTCCAACTGTTACACACACACTCACACACTCATTCACACTCACGATTTGACAAGAATAGGAAGTCTGAAAGGCAGTTTGACATTCTTCTCTTTGTCAGAAGACAGGCACTGCGTCAACATGTTCAGTAGCTGGGAGTGATTGGTGCAGTGGGGCGGGCTTGGCCATCCCACGGCCTTTACAGAACTGGGCACCCGTGACCCGAGGGGGCGTGGTCAGATGACCACAGGGCAGTTAGCGCAGAGCGGGGACCACAGCCTCCATCTGGGGCCTCGGCCTGCGGTGGCTCCCAGAGGAGAGAGGAAGCTCCAGGCTGAAGGACAGCAGGAGCCAGCTAGCTTTCTCCTCACCAAAGGGAAGGCCACCGGGCACACACGGAGCCCAGAGGGACAGTAGCTGGGATAGGACTGGAACTCAAAGTCCAAACGGTACAGATTTTCAACTCTTTAAAGTACGTGGAAGTAGTGTTTACTTTTAGTAGTGCGCGGTAGCAGTATGAAGGAATTGCACTTTGCTAGTGTGATGTCACATGACTTTTCACACTCAGATAGTAAAAGCAGGGGTCCCGTCCACCTTATACATTTAGGGTACGACCTTTATAGATTGGCCATAGGAACCACGATCACTGATATCCCCGTAGGAAGCTGTGCCCCAGGTTTATAACCCGAATCGAATCGTGTCTCCCTGGGGAGCTCAGCTGCCAGGCCTCCCCGCAGCCCCCCACCCCAGGCGCTTAGACCCAGGCCTGCCCGCTGACGTGTGGCCATGTCAGACCTCAAACATCGCTAGAGAAGGACACAGAGGCCTCTTTCCTAACTCGTTCTCACAGCGGCGCTCACTCCCTCCTCTCCTACTCCAGACCCTCCCCTCATCAGTGCCTGCCAAGGCCTCTGGCTATCCCCATCCATGGTCACCCAGCACGAACCTCCAGGGGCTGCAGGAGCCAGGCCTCGGGCCCAGCAGGGCCGGTGTCAGGAACAGGCCAGCAGGGAGGGCTCTCATGTACAAAACGATAAACTCAGTGTCCACGGCTCACACGTCAGACTTTCAGTAGCTTCAGAACCCATCCACTGTCCAGGTAATAACAATAATGAGACCCATCCTGCCCCATGCTGGCCGTGTCCCACTCAAAGCCACCTGAACACTGCTGTCCCCAGAAACCTCAGGGCAATTGTTGAGCTCAGGCATGTGGGTCCCCGAGATGAAGGAAAGGGGCAGCCAGGTAGAGAAGTGCATTGGCAGCTGAGATGTGCCGGCCGGGCTTCTGCACGCGATGGTCCCCATAAATGGCCCAGGAGCACCTGGCAGACAGGGCATGTGGACAGGCAGGCCTGCAGGGCATCAGTGGCTGCCTTGGGGACGGGGCGGGACCTATGGCCTGCACTGTGTCACACAGCAGACAGAAGTGGGGAAGCCGTTCTGGAAAACAGCAGGTGGGAGTTTGCAACTCCCCCTGACTTCTTGTTTCTGGGTCACTCCAGCAGCCCAGCTCTCCTGTGATCTCCAGGGCAGAGGGGAGTCATGACAGGGAGAGGGGACGAGGCAGGAAAACCTTGTTCCCAGCCTCGGGGGGTCTCCGCTCTCCCATCTCTAAAATTGTGCTCTCCTGACACTTTAGAGAAAGATGTTATTTCAGCTTTCTAACTCTGAGAGCAAGCCCGCCTTTCCCGGGTCAGGGAGAAGATGCAGCCTGGCACACATTCTTCATGGCAGACCATTTTAGTTATGACCCGTTTAATGTGCATTTTGCTTATTTAAGGAAAATCCCTGTGGTCCCCTGACATGCTTCAGTGGCATAACTCGGCGTTTGAGTAAATAAGACTTCACGGCCGACTCTGGCAGGGGCTCACTTCTCAAGTGGCAGCAGAGAGGAGGAGACGCGTCTCTGGAAACGAGACCAACCACGCAGCCGAAGTTGCTGTCAGCGGCCCGAAGCGTGGTCTCAGCCCCAGAGGCCAGTGCCCGGCCCGGCCACATGTGCACCCTGGGCTTCAGTCAGCCCGAGGCATCTTGTCTAGACCACTCTGCGACAGGGTGTCTGGTGGCCGCGTCTGAAGTTTTCCAGCCCTGAGCGTCCCTGGAGCTGCCTCCTGCCGGAGCGTGTTTTCTGCCAGAACAGCGCCTGTGTCCTCAGGGAGCTCAGTTTACACCACTTTCCACGTAGAAACGGCACTGGCGGCCACCACCACCAGGGACAAGAGCTGGCAGGCCACCCCGGGAGCCCTGCGGAGGCATCCCCAGCTGTCCCTGTCCCCGGGCAGGTCGGGAGGGACGTGGTTCACATAATTAATTGTTGGCTGACCAGGGCCAGAAAGCAAAGGTGACAATTAAAATGCGAAGGGTGGCGGAACAGGAGTCCGAGAATTCCGACCTCCCCGCCCAACGGGCCTGCCCACTCCTGTCCCCAGCCCGGCGGTGTCCCAGGTAACCTCAGTGGGGTGGCACATTTCCTGGGAGGACATTTGATTCCCAGCCATTCCCTTCAGGTGATTCACATGAACTCACTCTTTTTTTTCTTTTTAGCTCTTAACTGATCTGCTCCACAATGAACTAGTTTTGTCTGAAGCAGACAAACTAGATTCCCCAGGGGCAGTGCTGATCTCAGTCTTCAAGGAAGAGTTTTCTTTTCCCCCAATTTGCCAAAAGGACAGGCTCCCTCCCTCCCTCCAGGTTGCCCAGGGCAGTCCGTGTCTGGGACTGCTGTCAGCCCCCCAGTGAGGCAAGGGGTGCCTCCCAGGCCACCTGTCTCGTTTTCTCTCCACCCTAGACCCCCCACCCCCACCCCACCCCTGTTCTGGAAGGACTAAACATTGCCAGTTACACCTGACACCACAGGCTTCTCTCCCTCAAACGCCCAACCCATACCCCGAAGGTCCTCCCGGCCAAGGATCCAGTGCCCCAGCCAGTAGCAAGGACCTGGCCATGCTAGCTCCACCCCCAGCTTGACCTTGGATGACCTTGAGCAGATTCCTCATCATTTCACCCCCGCGTGGCTCTTCCTTTGGTGGGTGCAGAGTGGAAAGCACCCCCCAAAGACTGAAATCCATTTTAAAGACAGAAGAAGGGCTATGTTTGCCCAGACAGAAGTGGCGTGGCTTTGGACAGGAAAAGCTTTAATTTAACCACACTGGGTGCTCCACTGATGCCCATGTGCACACTCCTGGCTCCCCTGCGGGACCGGGACTCAGGGAGAGGGAAGGGTTCCCACTCTAGGTGAGTCAGCCAGTAGGGTGCTCAGTGTTAAACACAGACGAAGGGTACATTTCATCCCAAAGCTCAGGACACTTCATCTGAAGATACCTGATGGCAGTGCGGGTATCCATCGGTGCCTGGGGCATTGACAGTGACATTCCTCACAGCCTGGCTGTGGGTCATTGTATTTCCTCACAGCATCAGGCCTTCCGCTGTCCCATCAGGGAAACCCCGCTCCATCCTCAGCCCTCCCCTCTCCTGGTCCTCGGTGCTGTGCTCCATGTTCCTGGTTAAGGCCTCCTCTGATGTATGGGGGCGAGCCCCACCCCCTGCCTCACTGCATACCTGCACCCTTGTTTCAGAGCCTCTTGGAGGCTGAGCGGCAGCCCTGTAATGTACCCAGATCACCTTGTCCAGGTGCACCTGCTGCTGCTGCACTCTCACAGTCTCTTCTCACACACCCAGGACTGCCCTACATGTCTGCCACCCCACTTCACCCATCCTGTCCTGCGGGTCCCCAGCATGCCCATCTGGGGGCCGCCCTTGCTGTCACTCATGACAATGGATGTACTGCTTCCTTCTCCCTGCTCCGCCTTAGAGCTCCCCCACCGAGCCACCAGTGCCGTGTCTAGAGTAGAGTGGTTCACAGCCTCGGCTACACGTGGAAATGGCTCAGGAAGCCATGAAACATCCTGATGCTAGCCCGTCCCCTGAGAATTTGCTCTACGCCATCTGGAATGGGGCTTACGGGCGTCCTTGGCCAGCTCTCCAGGTGGCCATATGGGGGTAGAAGTGCTCCAAAATGTCTTAAAATACCAATCTGGTCATGTTGCTAGCTCCTGACGTCTTTTTCTTCTTAGGTAGCCCTCTTAACCTGCCGTTCAAAACTGGGCACACCTGCGCATGTGGGCATTCACTCCTTTAGCCCACGGGCACTATTCAGGAACTGTAGTTGTGTGTGACAGAATGTGTGCATAATAGTAGACATGGTTACCTCCCTCTTAACTGCATGAGATGCCTGGCCGAGTCATCCACCTTCATCTCTCGCTTTTTCCTCCCCTTCTTCCAACAATTCCCACTCCCAGCGCACCCTCCGCCTGACACAGACACCAAGTCACTGTCATAGACATAGTGTCCTCTTGATCTCAGTTGGGTTTGAGGTTTTTACTCTGGTTACCTGGGTTTTCTGTTAGATTTCCACCAACTTGAAGTCAGTTTCTTGAGCTTCCTGTATTCACATCGCTCAGCCCGATGCTCAGCACACAAAGGAGTGAATGGTGGGCAGCCTCTGGGAGCCTCAGAGTCCTCGTCTGTACAGTTAATGTGGGGCTGGCCCACTGGGCCCCTCCCGTTCTGAGCATGTGTTCAGTGTTCATGATGGATTCGCTCCACGATGCCCTGAATCCAAATCTGAAAGCTGAGTCAGGTCCTTGGCCACCAGCGAGTAACTCACAAAACATGGAAAGCCAGATAGGCCCGGCAGCTTGAATAAAGGCATCTTGTGATTCTCTCACAATTTGGGCAGTTTCAGGGTTTTATGGGAAACTCATGAGTATTTTCAGTATTTAAGTAAAATCATCCTATGTTTATGTGTAGGGTGGCACCTGGAAAATTAAAAGACTTGTTTGATGTCAGAGTTGGGAAGCGGCGACCAAGTGCTTTTGTATAATCTCAAAGATTCACATTTTGGACCAAAAGATTCATTTCCACTGACTTTCAAACTAGTGATAGTCAGGATCTGACTCGCAGAAAAGCCCCTCGTGCCTCGCTAAACAAACCGCTTTCAACATGGGAGATGACCAGAATGGAATTTTACCCCATTTGTCTGCTGTGGTTCCCGTTTCACCTACAGCCAGAATTCTGCGTGGTGGTTGTGCCTTCAACAACTAACTGCCAAATACTTTGGTTAACTTTTTCAATTAGCATGGAAAATTTTAATTTCAGGTTCAGCTGTAGGTCAGAAGTCCGTGTTCCCTCAGTCTGTTTGTGGCCCGATCCTCTCATGGAAAATCATCAGCTCTTGGTGTGGAAATAATTTTCTTGAAGGCACTATTTGTTGAGTGACTGAGGGCATGAAAAAGCACCAGTTGCATAAGTGTGAAGAAGGCTTGGGTGTTTCAGTTGGCTGCAAGTTCAATATGAGCCAACGACGCCGTCACATGGATGGCCAAGTTCGTTAATAAAAGTGCAGTGTCCTGAATTCAGAAGGTAGTCATCTGGCCATGCCCTGTGCTGCTCAGAAGGCATGTGGCCTGGAGTGTGTAATTCAGGGCACATTTTAAAGGAACCACAGTGAGCTGGAGTTTGTGGAGTGGCGTGCGGCCAGGAGGGTAGAGGGTTAGAATCCATGCAGAGAGCAGTTGAAGGCACGGGGGTGCTGAGCACCGTGGACAGGCTGAGGGGGTGCTCTGACAGCTGTCTTCAAGTGTGTGAGGTGCTGTCATGTGGAAAAGGGAGGGTGACTTACTCTTCTGGCTCCAGAGTCCAGAACGAAGAAAAAAGGTGTGAAGTTAGAGAGAGGCGAGTTGTGGGATGACCCGAGAAAGAACTTCAGCAGCAGCCAGAGCAATCCTAAGATGGAATTAGCTGCTCATGAGTGTCTCACTCTGGAAGCCTTTGAGCTCAGTTGGGATGGGCCGTTCTCAGTCTCTCCAAGGAGGGGGTGCTACTGGTGCTCCTAGGAGGATGGGCTCCCAGCCTCGAAGAGGCCGTTACTACCAGCATCTCATAAATGAACAAAACTCAGGATTTCAGAGCAGCCCCTTTATTTACACTGAGGTCTGCAGCTCGCATTTCTTGGTAACCCTGTTAAACAAACCACCTACTCCTCCACAGACGCTACCAAAAACTGGAAGGGTTTGGGTTAGAATAGGACTGAAGTTTGAGAGAAGGGGTACGTGTGCGGTGGGTGTGGGTACATTTTAGCATTTTATTGGACTTCACTTGGCACCAACACGTGGGTGCAAAATGCAGCCCTTCTCTGTGGTTGGGTCAAGTCACTTAACGGAACATCTTCTGCACTTGATTTTCTAATGCCCGGTGAGGGTGGAGCTGGAAATGTTGATGATCCCGCAGTCTGCTCTCTGGAGTCTGCTCGGTCAGTCGCCGTGGAGGGATGATCACATCGCAGAGAGGTCGGGAGGTGTCCTCCTGCCTTAGGACTATGTTTTGTTGGATCCCTATCTCGTGAAGACTGTGCAGAGCCCCATGACCTGAAAGCTGGGACGTCCCTTTCACTAAACAAATGTGTTCTCTTAAAACACGTGACCAAAGTTGCTTAAAAGCAAAAGGTGATTTTGTTATTAACCCAACTCGGGAAAGTGGAGTATTAAACATAACATCTCAGTTAAGAATCTAACTTGGTAAACGTTGATTTAGTCAGCTCAAAATGTGTGTCTGGAGGACTCTATCCAAAAAAAATGAACATCAGGAAGAATAAGGTGGGTAGCGATGGTGAGATATTGAACTTCCTGAAATAAATCAGGAAGAACGGGAATGTTTGCCCTTCGTTTTTCTGTCAGGTTCAGTGTGGCCTCCTGAGGGTTCAGACTTGAGTGTGGACATGGGAGTCTCATGAACACTGATGCAAGAGGCTGAACTGAGCAAAGGACTAAATGTCACCTGTGAAATTCTGGGGTCCAAATCTGCTAGCCACAGAGACCACGAAGCAAGTGTCACTAATCTTGTCTGTCTCCTCTGCACCAGATGGAGCACTTGTCGGGTCACAGAAAAATTGAGCAGAAAGTACAGGGAGTTCCTGTACCCCTGTCCACCTTCCTCCCCCACCCACAGGCCCCCTTTCTTTGACGCCCTGCATTAGTGTGGTGCGTTTATCTCAACTGATGAGCCCTTATTGGTAGTTACTACTGGCTGCAGTCCACAGCTTACTCTTGGTGTTGTAGAGGTTTTGACAAACACACAATGTCATGTGTCCCCCCTTTATAGTGTCACACAGAATGGTGTCAGGGCCCTAAAAGTCCCCTGTGCTTTACTTGTTCATCCCTCCCTTCCTTGAACTGCTGACCACCACTGACCTTCTCCTGAACATGTTTATTCTTACGCCCTGTGTTACGGCACGCTTACCATAATGTGATAATGTGAAACTACTTAGTCTCTTGTAGGTGCTCCATCCACATTTGTTGAATAAATATTTGCATGAATTCATGAATAATCAGAGTTTTGCAAGATTGCTTATCCATTACATCATCACTATGAGAAAACAGTGTTCTCACAGAGATGTGCTGAGTGGACATTGGACGTGTTCTTGACCCAGATAACGTCTGGGTGGAGGTGGAGCTGGAGACACAGAGGCCAGCGTTCACCTCCCACCCAGCTAGGCCTGAGCCGCAGCGACGGCCCTGCAGTGGAGGCTGGTGTTAGCGCCCTGGGAAGAGACTGGCAGGGGTCCCCGCCACCCCACAAAAGGAATGTAACTCTAATTCACTTCTCTTGTTTGGAGTTTTCTCATCTTTCCAGGTGAGCAGTTGTATGTACTTTCTGTCACAACATTGTCATGTAAATTCATAGGGTTTTGTTTCCTTAAATTAATGGACTCCAATTTGTCCAACGGCTCTTCTCTTGGGCCAGTTTGTGCGGCTCCCTGATAGTGCGGTTTTCATGAGTGCTTTGGTAGCTCTTTCCAAAATTCTTTTTCTCTTTTGGGTGATTTCCTTGAGGTATCGTTCAAGAAGTGAAATGACTGTGGTCTCACAGTAAATGTTTGAATTTCACAAGGGAGGCTGATTTTCAAAGTCCCACCTTCTGCAAGGAGAGTGTAATCAGGCACAAACAAAGCTTTTTAGCCCTGGCTGGGTGGCTCAGTTGTTTGGAGCATCGTCCCGTACACGAAAAGATTGCAGGTCCGATCCCAGTCGGGGCGCACAGAGTGGGCAACTGATCAGTTTCTCTCTCGCATTGATGTCTCTCTCTCTCCTTTCCTCTCTAAAATCAATAAACATGTCTTTGGGTGAGGATTTAAAAAAAACTTTGTAAATCTACTTTTTCTTAGTATCTTTCCCATCCCTCTTTGTCTATAGAATAACAGATTATTTCTAGAACCCAAGGTCTAACAAATGTCCTTCCATAAGCACAGCCCCCGTGGGTTGCTCACTATTTTATCTTCATTTCCAGCAAGCATTCTGTAACCTCTCACCCTGTGTTTGGGGAGTCTTCAGTGGTTAGGGGCAGCAGGCTGGTTGAGGGAATGACCATAGTCTAGAAGACTGTCTGGGCCTGTTCTCTCTGGAAAGTCAGCGAGTAGGGTTTAAGAACTCAGGATGCTGCATGGCCTGGAGGGAGAGGCCTAGGCTTGGCAGCCAGGAGGCCGGGCTCAGTCCCAGCCCTGCCAGTTCCCAACTGTGCAACCATGTGAGCCTTGCAACTGACGGGTCTGCTTGGTTCATGTAGCACAGGAGTTCAGCAAAGGACTATTTTCAATTGTGCTGCATGGATGGGTCAAATGGACTAGAAGTCGACTGCAGCCAAATGTCTGTCTTCCAGAGAGACCTCGCCTAGAGGACTGGGGCGTGGGCGAGGCTCCTGGTGCTATTGAAATGAGGTGCAAACCACAGCCCAAGCCCCATGCAGGGGGCTCTCATTGACCACATTCCCACCAGCTGTGTTTGAGTCAAAAACAGCATGCCACCCCATGAATCACGTACAGTGAATCCAGGGGATTTTGCTCGCTGTTTTGAATAGACCACGTGGTGGTGGGCATGGCGGCCTCTGGTGTGGATGGGGATTCTGCCTTTTGTGCAGGGGGCATGTGCAGTGCATCTCCCAGGTCCCAGGCCTGGGGAGGCTGCGGTCCCTTACACACTGGCCCACCCACGGAAAGGAAAGCAGTCATCCAACTGGAGCTAGTTTTGCTCCCACTGTTCTCAGCTGCTTCCCATGAGACCCAATGCACATAACCTCAGGCTGCGTCTCTATCAGGACAAGTCTCCTGTGTCCGTGCACATTTCCAACCACAGAGGGCAAGGAGACACATGGCTTTGCTGTTATAATGCAGCTCTCCCTTTATTGCTCTGAATGTGTATTTCCTAG
Organism: Macrotus californicus; assembly: GCA_007922815.1. Lineage (NCBI taxonomy): Eukaryota > Metazoa > Chordata > Mammalia > Chiroptera > Phyllostomidae > Macrotus > Macrotus californicus. The sequence goes on from VMDR010000045.1 coordinate 72,395, forward strand.
GCCAGCCTGACTGTGTGTGAGACAAACCTTCCCCTCCCATGCACAATGGTCTCCAAGGATGTCATATATAAATCACTATATAAATATAAACATCTCTCTCTGTGAAACTTCATTTTCCATATGTGGATTTTTGGAACCAAGACAAATGGAACTTAACCAAGAGACTGAGAAAAGGTAGACTAGCTATGATCTAATCTCCTTAACCTACCAGGCAGTTTATAAGTTGACGGACACATTTTAGTCGGCCCCCGAGGACTGAACGTATTGAAGCATCACAAACCCCCAAGTCACTAACAGGGTCCAGTTGTTGGGAGTCAGTGGCTTGGACTGACTGTTCCTCAGAAGATCAAGGGCCCCATCTGTGCTCATTGTCATTCTAGGCCAAGATCGGTGAGGAGGGCCCTGATGGCCCAACATTGTAAACTCTAATGTCAGGTCTGGGGAATGGACGGACCTGGAAGAGGAGCTACGTGACCCCCATTAACCAGGAGGGAAATAGGCTGAGGGACCAGTGGGAAGTCAGAAACCCAGACTTCAGAACAAGGGAGCTAGGCGGCTGGAAGCTAGAGGTGTGAGGATGGGGAAGGGAAGGAGTGGCTATTCTAGAACTCAGTCTCAGGCCCAGCCCTGGCAGCTCCCAAGACATGGAGGAGAAAGAAACTCCATTTCTGAATTAAGATTGGTCTTCAGAGACATGGCTGGGCACTTGGGCACACCGTCTCTTGTGTTCATGGCTCTGGCTTCAAAGGCACATGAATAAAAGTTGGAGGAATGCAAGGAAGCAAAAGGTACAACTGAAAAGCGGAGGACTCCCCAACCCAAGGACCCTTTCTGTGCCCTCGAGCTAAGATCATGGTCCTGGATACAACTTACAAATGACTGTGGATTACTTTTGCTCGATGCCTTATTGCTTGAATGGCCATATGTTTTCTCTATCATCATTGCCCATTTGCATGGAAACTGTGCATGGGCTTCTAAGTATGGTTTGGTGGTGTTCCTTTCCGTTATGTGTGTGCCATTTGGATCATGTTTGACGGGCAGGCAGACAGCCATGCATTACTGTGCATTCACATTATTATTTATACGGAGGTGGTGTGGGGGGTGGGTATTGTTCTGAATTCCCAGTTGCCTTCTTTCTCCCCAGTTCTTTGGAAATATCTTACTTACGGCATCTTTGAAAAGCTCCTTACAATGTACCGCTCTGCTCTGAATTTGAAAATGTGCTTTTAATGCAAAGTTCATGGAGCCCTCCTTACTCAGATGAGACGAATCTCTCCATGTCGTGGGGGCTTGTTCTGTGCCAGGAACTGTGCTTTACGCCCATCACGCCCTCAGTTGAGTGCTTAAAATTAGCCTGCCAGAGACACGTCATTTTTTTTTCACTGGGGTGAAAGGGAGGACCAGAGAGGTGGGGTGATTTCTCCACACTCGCAGAGCCCAAACCCAATCCCAGAGCTGGGCGCTGCCAAAGTCTGTTTGCTCCAAGGCTCCAAGGCCCCACGTCGCACCTTCACCAGCCCCAGCTGGGGTCCGATGGAAAGAACAGATGGGTCAAGTTTCCAACAATAAGATGAATGAAGAAATCTCTGCCCAGAAACAAGAAGGACTGGCTCCATTCGCCTCCTCTCCTTTCCATCCTTTTCAACCGTGGGCCAGTTTTCTCTCCCCCTCATTTCCTTCTTGATCTAGCTTGAAACCTCTTCCCTGCTGAAGTCATCAAGGCCCGAGCCTTTTCTTCACTTTGGTCCTCAGGTCAGATGCAGCCACATGTGCCGAGGCAGTATGGAATTCTCTGGTCGGCGGGGGGAGCTGTGGAGGGCTTGAGTGTGTGTGTGCTGGAGATGAAAAGAACAGGCGTGGGGGTGGAAAGAGAAATGAACAAAAAAATAGGGTATTTTTGAAGTCCAGACTACACCTACACTTATGGAAAGCGTTCTCTTCCCATGGGACCCTCTCAGCGTGCTTAGCCACCAGCACTCACAGGGGCTGTCCTCAGACGGGGCGGGGCGGGGTGGGGGGGTGGCAGCGGCTGGACTAGCAGCCTCAGCCAGGCTTGCGCCCACCCAGACTGACGCGCTGACAGCAGCTTCAGGGGAAGCACGCGGACAGAGCAATGCAGGAGGGTAACTTATCAGAGAGGAGAGGCCAGGATGAGTCAGACCAGGGCCCTCAGGGTCAGAGGTGATTCTTATCTTGTTCTGGGTTGTAAATTCCAACTGCTCTTGTGAACTAAAAAGAGACCTAACTTAGGGCAGTTGTTGGTAGGATCCCTTGCTGGTGCTTCAGGGTTTTCCTGTTTTTCTTCTCTTTTCACCTCCACACACGCCCTCGCAGAGCAAAACGTCCAAAAGAAGAAATAAAGGCTTTAGTACTTTTTTGGCATTTGAATTCTACTGTCCTTACTTCTAAGGAAAAAAATGTTTCCTTAATTTTTAAACCTCCTTAGAAACTAGAAGCTCTTACACATCCACAAGGGATTTGAAAAGGCTGAGCAGCCACAAGAGGGGACAGCGAAGAAATGATGTAGCAAGAGCAAGGCTGCTTAGCCACACAGAGGTAGCTCTTGTCATTGGCCGTATCTCGCCTCTAACTCGACAGCAAAGGAAGGCTTGGGGGTGAAGGCTGAGAAGGCACAAACCTACTCGGCCGGGTCATTTGTGTTACAGCAAACACCCCTCACATACCAGTAGCCCCAGGAGACAGGCATGTCCCAGCATGGCCTGGTCCTCATGACCCCCACAAAAAGCTTCACCCACATGCCACACCACACACCAAGTACAATGGCATTGGGAGTCCCAGAACGAATGGTTTAGAATGATTTATCCAAAAGCATTTTAAATAAGCATTCTGGAGGCTTACAGAAGTTCATAAATGAGAGGGCCACATGAAGATTCCCCCTCTGCCTTCTCAGAAATGTAACTCTGGACTTCCTTCATCTTGCTGCATTCTGGGCTTTTCATGTCTCAACACTTAGATGCTCCAAGGAAGATCCCTTGGGAGGCGAAGGGTGGCCGAGGAGTAACCTTTGCCACTGACTCATGTGTGTATGGAAACTCCCCGTGTGAAGGAGCTGCACTGGGCAGGCTAAAGAGTTAATGCACTTCCCAGAGCCTCTGACTTCTTATTCCGGAGGGGCGCTTTATTCACTGGAAGGGTCTGGGTGACCACTAACATTTGTAGCCTCAGGAAGATCAGCGCTATTTTAAGATGAAGAGGACAAAGCAAAAGCTGACACCTTGTTGAAGACTGACAGCCCGTCTCCCATTGCTGGGAGTATTTATTGAAAGGATCCTGTTGCAGAAGCAACAGGACAGAGCTTGAGATTGTGACGCTGTGAACCACACTGCAAACCTGTTGAGCCTGGCTAGAGGAGGGCTGTGACTCCAGCCAGCGGTGGCACTAGGCGTCACCAGAAGGTGTTGGGGGAGTTAGGGGACAGGGATCATGGTTCCCTGCCTCTCCTCTCCACTGATGTGTCTTTGCTTTTGCTTTGTTTTTATTTTGTATCACATGTATTGGGGGTGACATTAGTTAATAAAACTATATAGGGTTCAGATGTGCAATTCTGCATTATGTGTTCAGTACCCCAAGTCAAATCTCCTTCCATCATCATTTATCCCCCCTTTATCCTCTTCTACCTCCCCCACCCCGCTTCCCTTCTGGTAGTCACCACACTGTTGTCTGTGTCTGTGAGTTGCTTTTGCTTAATCCCTTCACCTTTGTCACCCAGCCCCCTATCCATGCCCCTCTGACAGCTGTCAGTCTGTTCTCTGGATCCGTGAGTCTGTTTCTATTTTGTTTGTTAGTTTATTTTGTTCATTAGATTCCACATATGAAGGAAATAACATGGTACATGTCTTTCTCTGACTGGCTTATTTCACTTAGTGTAATACTCTCCAGGTCCATCCTTGTTGTTGCAAAGGGAAAGATTTCCTTCTCTTTCATGGCTGAGTGATATTCCATTGTATAATGTTCCACAGCTTTTTCATCCACTCATCTACTGATGGGCACTACAGCTGCTTCCAAATCTTGGCTATTATAGATAATGCTGCAATGAACATAGGGGTGCATGTATTCTTTCTGACTGGTGTTCCAGCTTTCTTCAGATATATTCCAAGAAGTAGAATTGCTGGGTCATAAGACAGTTCATTCTTAATTTTTTGAGATGTCTTCATACTGTTTTCCGCAGTGGCTGCTCCAGTCTGCATCCATCTTCTCCAGTATTTGTTGTTTGCTGATTTATTAAAAATAACCATTTTCACAGGTGTGAGGTGATATCTCATTGCGGTCTTAATTTGCATTTCTCTGATGACTGGTGACATTGAGCATCTTTTCATATGTATTGGCCATCTGTATGTCCTCCTTGGAGAAGTGTCTGTTCAGGTCCTTTGCCCATTTTTTAATTGGATTGTTTGTCTTTTGGTGTTGAGTTTTGTAAGTTCTTTATAAATTTTGGACATTAACCTGTTATCAGAAGTATCAGTGAGTGGTCTTTTCATTTTGTTGATTTTTTTTTTTGCTGTGCAAAAACTTTTTATTTTGGTTTAATCCCATTTCTTTGTTTTTTCTTTTGTTTCCCTTGCCTGAGGTACTATCACAGAAAAAATAGTACTACAAGAAACATCCAAGATCTTACTACCTTTGTTTTCTTCTAGGATTTTTATGGTTTCAAGTCTCACATTTAAGTCTTTAACACATTTTGAGTTTATTCTTGTGTGTGGTGTAAGAAGGTGGTCTAGTTTCACTTTTTTTTTTTTTTGCATATAACTGTCCCATTTTCCCAAAATTGTTCATTGAATAGAGTATTTTTTACCCCATTGTATGTTCTTGCCTCCTTTGTCAAATATTAATAGACCATAAAAGCATGGGTTTATTTCTGGGCTGCCTGTTCTGTTCTGTTGATCTATGTGTCTGTTTTTATGCCAGTACCATACTGTTTGGATTACTATGGCTTTGTAGCATAGTTTGATAGTCGGTAGCCACACATCGTTCCCAGCATATTTTTCCCTAACAATGGTGACCTGATTAAAGCCCTGTGCATATGTGATGTCTGCACACAGTGCTGAGACAGTTTCCCCAAGCACAGAGGATCCCCTTGTAAGCACACCAAGGTCCTGTCTTGCCTCTCTTTTTCCCAAGTCCACCTTGTCCCTCAATTTGGAAAGACTCTTTTACCTCTGCACAGGTGTTATTCTCACCTTCAGAAACATACTAACATTGGCAAATCCCCATGATCCATTTAACTTTGGAGAATTACAGCCCACGTGTTAGAAAGTCACAAAACTGATTACTAAAGAATTAGTGCTGTGGTCAGAATATTGTGGCAATTAATAGCAAGTGAGTCATGCTGTGCCTTCTCTTATTCTCCGACTTTTGTAGCACTTGTTTTAAATGCAAAGAAGGGTTCTCTGGGAAGCGTGCTCTGCGAGGTGGTGTAGCCGAGCAGACTGGACCGGACCTGGCCCAGGTTGCCCAGTTTGATGCCTGCTGGCCTGGGAGTCCAGCCCCCAAACCAGAGAAAGCTCGGTGCTGAGTCAATACCAAGTCAAGCCAAGATTTCTAGAAGCAAAGTAGTTCAGAAGCCACTGCAACAAATTACTGTTCATATCTCACAGAGGCATCTCTTCTCACTGTCAACTTTGGTTTGCTGAGGTACAGGCAGGGCAGGTCCTAAACTTGGACTTGTAGATTGATGTTCCTCGCTAGGTTTGAGGCTGAGCTCACACTGAGTATCTGTCACTCACTACACATGATGCGGTGGGTTCACAAAGGCCAAGTCAGCTCCTCGGACAAGTGCGCCTACAGGTGCACCAAGTAAAATAATAAACAGCCTCAGTGACTTTTCGGACCACAATTCCCATCTTAGACCACCATCAGTGAGGCTGGGTAGATGCAGTGGCTCCTGGGTGTCTGAATGGGCTTCCCTGGTTTTAGGGCAAAATATTTACAGGGCACCCCAAAAAGGTGGTACCTGCTACCTCCACTAGCCAGGGAGGTTTGATTACACCCACAACCACATATTCTCTGCCTCTGACTCTCTCTCACACACACACACACGCATGCACACACGCAATCTTGTTGCCTGACTTTCTGATACCTACTCTCAGAAAACTTTTCAGGAAAACATCATGTACCAGATGAGACACGACCTGAAGGATCTTGGGATTCCATAGAAAGCAGCACAGGCCATGTGATTGTTTTAAAACCCCCTCGAAAAGCACTCGAACCCAAGGATACTTTAAAAACCAGGTTTTGAATCGTTTCAAAGGAGAACGATGCTCCGTGCCTCACCTCACCTTTCTCGCAGGCTGCATTTTCTCCCCATCTCGGGCTGCAGCTGAGACAAACAGAAGGGCACGTGCTCTGTCTCTGAGTAGGAAGGCCCCGGGCCCCCTGCCTTTCCCAGCGCAAGGAACCTTCCTTGATTTCTGGGAGACGCCCACAGGTTTCAGTAACTCACGTTGTTTTGTTCGGAGTTCCCTGATACCATCAACTTATTCTCTTAAAGGTGTTCAAAAGAATCACCAACTTACCTGCCCCAGCACAGCCAACACCACCTAAAATAGAGCACAGTTGTCTGATTTCGGAAGCTAGAGTGGGGAAGGGACCAAAGCATCGAACTTCTTATCTAATTTCCTTTTAGAATTCCAGGCTTTAAACACACACACACACACACACACACACACACACACACACACACAGATATACACCAACAAATGCAAATGGCAACAGCCTTTTGAAAAACACTGAGCTGCAGGTGTTAGTGTGGGACTCTGCATCCCCGGTCCAGTGGTCTCCTTTCGCAGACAAGATCATGGAGTCCCACGCAGACATCAGTTTGCAAATGATCTGCCTCTGTCATAACTCACAGCCGGTGCTGGTTTCAGAAGCACCTCTAAAACATGGGCAAGAAGAAAGCACACGCCCTAGGCCTGTCTTTCCTCCTGTTCGCTAGTCTAATCCTCGGGCAGACTAAGGGGGTGGCTCAGAGATTTCCCTCACTCCCCCGCACCCGTCTCGCAGAAGGAGAAGGAGGGGAAGAAAAGAAAAGGGAATGAGCAAAGCGGATGGGCTTTCTTCCCAGAAGAATCTTTCTTGATCCCAGCTTCATAAAGCTTTGCTTCGGTCCATAGCAACAGGGGCGTACACATCCCGCTGTTGTTTCAGTAGCTGGGAGCAGGTGAGGTCCAGGCCAATGTCTTCAAGCAGCAGGCAGTGTGGAGGTGAGCCCCAGGTCCCCATGCCACCTTTCTGTCACCCGTCAGCGTCTCGGCCCTGGCCCTGAGACCGGGAAGGAGCTGCCCGACTCTCAGCTCTGCCGCCGAGTGAACACTGTGCAGGCAGCTCCCAGCACTGTTAGGAGGAAAGCAGGAAGGAATTTGGAGAATCTGTGTCATGTTCAAGAGCGGGAAGAATGCCGTTAATTTATGCAGTAGTGGAAAACTCATAAAAGATATAAACGCATAGGCTTGTTTCCAAAACTGACCTTGTGTATTTTTCTGTGACAGCTTTTGGGGTGAGAAGGAGGAAATTGGCTTCCGCTGGCCTTCTGTTGCTTACCACTGTCTTTTACCTCTTCTTTACTTTTTCAAGTTCAGAATCACCAAGAACTACAGGAAAGGTGTTCTCAGACTTTTTCTGAAAAGAGAATTGAAGACAGAGAGCCCGAGTCTGTTAAAATAGAGGCTGTGCCCAGGTCGCTCTGGCTGTCACACCCTGTCCTCTCTGCAGGGGTCGAGTCAGAGGAATTCCCTGGTTCTCCAGGTCTCACTGTCTCTTCCGAGAGGCGATGTCCTTCCTTGCTAAACAGTTTTACCAATGTGTGTGCTCACACACACGTGTGGCTCTCGAAGACTCCCCGTAGATGTACGTTTGCCTCAGTACTAGTAAATGTGGAATCTTCATTTCAAATCAGTACAGGACCACATGAGTCTCTCCAAATTGCATGTGAGAGAGAAAAATAGTACCCACAAAATTTAGTTGGCAAAAACCCACTCAGCACATTGAGGTCACATAGATGAAGATGTTCCAGAATGTAGCTTATCTCTTCAAAGACCAGCGGCAGGGTTTTTTGGGCAAGGCCCTGGAGAATGTCCAGTCGCTTAGCAACATAAACAGAACGGAGGCGGCCCTGAAACACGTTCTCTTCTCGAGACGGTTTCCCAAGGGCCACAGGAAAGACAGAGGAGGGCAATCTCAACGAGTCTGCCATCAGCCAGATCAGAGCGGTTCCCCACAGGGCCACCCCCCAAACTTGTGCACACACGCGACCCAAGCTCCTGACCTGGGCTTGGAACGCAGCTCTTGTGTTGCACATGTCCTGCAGGGGCGTGGGAGGTGTATACTTCGGAGAAGAGTTCTGGTGCTAACTTCATGTCCGCCTGCATGACACCCCTGTACGTGTCACAGCCATCGTCAGCAAAGCAGTTGGGGACTTTCTCCTTCTCTAAGGAACTTGGCAGACTTGGGTGCATGCAGCCCCATGCTGGTGGGTACTAGCACTTGACCTGTGGTGTGTATCACTGTGAAAAAGCACGTCCATGGGAGTCACATCCCCGCCCTCTCACTTCCCAGCCGTGGAATGTTAGTGGGGTCCTTAAGCCATCTGTGCCTGCCTGTGCCTGTGGGGACCATGGAGCTAATAACAGCATCACTGCAGAGGGCTAGGGTGTGTGTGGTGTGTGGTGTGTTGGCTGTTGTCACTGGTGATGCTGGGAGTGGTTTCCCTGCTTCAGGAAGTGACTTTTCCTTGCAAAGGCACCCGTTAGAGAAGGACAGTTCGCGTTGGCTATCTACCCATTGTTTCCACTGATTGGACCAGGAATGGTTCTTCAATGGTCCCATGGCCGCAGCCCATTGCCAAGTTGTGTTTGAGTAAACGCTGACCAATCTGCTGCCTGCTCCCCTTTTGTGGTCTGTAAGGGGCTCCCCAGAAGATGATGGTGCAGCCACAAAGATGTCAGGAGTCTCCAGACGCCTCCAAGTGCTCTCTTTGCTTGCGTGTTTGCCACTTTCCAAAACATTGAAGACAGAGGACTTTCATTGTCATTCCTGTTTTTTAGACGCACGGCGACGGTTCGGTTTATTTCCCCACCTGGAACGTGCCCTGACAGTGAGACTGAAAGGTCCCACGTTAACTCTCGTCACTTTCAGATGAGACTCAGGCTGTGCTGTATCTCCTCCCCGCGGAAGCCACGCCCTCAGCTCGTGGCCTGGCCAGTTTCATCTCCATTCCTCTTCCCTTGGAAACATGCACATACCTAACTTTCTCAGGGTTTTTTTTTCTGTTATGTAACCATTTAATTATCTATGACGTTTCCAAATGCTGAAGGACTTCCCTCGAATCAAACAGGCCCAGCATCAAGGAGGGGTGGCTCGAGGTTGGGGGGGCAACTTGAGACAGTGGTTGCACCCACAGCAGACCGGCGAGCCTTGCCAAGCAGCTGGGTGGCCCGAGCGGCTCCTGGCTCAGCCCGTTCCCTAGTCTGTGAGACAGATGGGAGTGCCTTGCCGGGGGGATTCTTGGTGCGAATAAAAGCAAGTACTCCCTGAAAAGCTTTAGCACAGAGTATGGAGCAGGCTTTTGCCCAAGCACTTGTGCAGGAGCTGGGACTGGTGCAGGCCCGGTGGAGACACACACTGGTGTGAACACTCGCCCAGATGCCCTGACTAAGGCTTGGCACCAGCTCATGGGTTGCACGTGGCCTATGGGGAAATGAAATGTGTATTATTTTATAAAGTTCGAGCGGGAACTCAGTTTTGACTTTACATGGCAACATGGACTCTTAGCTGCTGTGAGGGACATTGCTCTCCACTCTGTCCCGTTCTTCCCTTGAGAAAACCAAGGAAGAGAAGCTACAGTGCAGGGCAGGGCCTTCTGGTCCCTTCCCTGCCCTGTTAATTACACAGACACCACGCCCCCCTCAGCCTTGGTTTCCCCACCTGGTCAGATGTTATCTGCTTCCTATGAAAAACGGCCAGTGTACTATTGGCTCTAGTCCTTAGTCAAGCAATTACAACATATGCTTTTCTTAGAGGAATGCGTGTCCTCCACAAGAAATACATAATTTAAGCAAATTATAATTACAGTACTATTTGCCTCTCTGTCCCTTTAGGATTGAAATAATCGTTTCTTAGATAGAGTGAAAACAGGTTTTTCTGAGGAGCAGTGAGAGTGAGGCACGCCCCAAACCTGCGACCGGAAGGCACGCATGGGACCCCCAAATGTTTGGATGTGGCACAGGATGAACAGTATTATTAAAGAACATTGAACATTTGGGCAGGCATGTTTTTTATCGCAAACTTCTGCAAATGGACCTACCCACTGAAGTTAAAAAAAAAATTGTAATCATGATTTGTATGCTAAGGAGCTTACAAAATCATAATTATTTTTTTAAAGTAACTAAGGAGCAATGACTAACCCATCGTTCTGATTACTAAGCGAAGCATTTTCTTTAGAAGAGAGTTTCAATACATTTTCGTCCAGAATTAGAAACTTGAAATTGTAAAGTGTTTCCAAAACCTATTTTAGGCACCTTTGGTGAAGCTTCTACTAAAACAGTCACCTTAATGGGAAATCAATAGAAGAACAGCCTAAAAAAATCTCACAATACTCATAAAATTGCTTTGTCACCTTCTTAATTTTTTTCCTTTTTTTTTTTTAGCTAATATCAGAAATTTATTTGTCGTTGTGCCAGTGTGGCTGGGGAGGGCTGTCTCCCAGCTTGCGGACTCTGGCTGTGCTCTCAGATGGTGGGGAGGCCCCATACAGGAGGTCAAGGTGAGGAGGTAGCAGGGCGCATCATCTAGCTGTTAGATCAGGGGCAAGAGGGGCAGGTCTTCTTGCTTCCCAAGGGAGTTGCACATGGATGCTGTAGAGATAGAGCTACAAGAAACCGAGGTGTCCAACCATTCCGCCAACCCTGGCTTCTCCGGTCTCAGGAGGAACGAGGTCCCACCCCCTCGCTTGTTTCTTGTGCCTGAGCCCTTCAGGAGGTCATTTTATCCCCTGAGCCGTAGACATGATGACAGAAATTCTTGTCTCAGGGCTTTTATAACAGGAACGGTTTACAGGGAATTTTAGAGCACGCTCACAGAGAAGTGGACTCAGCAACAACAGACCCACAGGCCAACAAACACTGAGAAACCCCATATGTTTTGGAACCAATTTGTCACTCTGGAGTTTTCCCCACACTGGGTCGCACTCACATCATAGCCGGACACACACCTGTGTCCCTCCCGAATCTTGGGGACACTTCTTCTTGAATGTGAGCGCAGTGGGCTACCTGAGGCTCGTGTTCCTGAGCCGCGGACGCGGCGGGGGGCAGAGCCAGCCACAGCGGTGAGGACGCACACTACAGCTGCCTTCTCTGGCACGCTCCGGGCTACACGATGTACTCTGGGCCTGGAGCTCTTTCTTCTTTTCAGTTGGTTTGTAAATAGGATTGTACAAAAATCCATGCAAATCAACCCTCCAAATCAGAATTTGCTGAGCTAAAAAGACCGTTAAATTAGACAGGCTGGCTTTCAATGGGTGAGGGGGCCTCCTATAACCACTGAATAGTTCTTGTAAAAAAGACCAGCACATTGCATGACAATTTCCATTCAACTGGAAATGTCCAAGCCTGTTTACCTCGATTAATTGTCCTGTCCCCTTGTCCAGCCCAGCACGTACCCATTTAGTGACTGGGAAGAAAGGGGACATTGGACAAGAAAATACCTCCTTGAAGCCACAGTTTATTATGACATTCTCTTAGCGCTGTCTCATCAGCTGCCAGCGCTTCGAGTCCCAGCTGCACATGAGCTGCATTAGTTTCTCAGGTGGCACACCTTGCTGAAATTCTCAGTTAAAACATAGTTCCAGTCATGGGACAGGTCAACAGAAACGGTAACGAAGGTTAAATATCCTTAAAATCCAAGAAAATCGTGTTAAGTGTCTTCAGTCGAAGGCGCAATAATACAAGACTCAGGAATCCCAGCAGAGGCTGGTTCCGTGAGAGAGAATCCTAGACACCACTGTCCAGAGGGTCCCGTGAAAACCGCGACATTCTCTTCCTGGAGAGCTAACCGAGTGAGTAGCTAACAGCACGCAATTTTCACAGCTTAAGTTGCAGTGCGGTTTCCTGGTTGCATTTTCTGACCTTGGTTTTGTCGTTGACGTAGAAAGTAGGAGTTCAAATTCGGGATGTGTGTTTTTTCTCTCTAACAGTGAAAGGACACATTTGCACGTGTGCCCTTCACGGGCCCAACCTCACCCTTTCTAATTTAACACTCTCTGGTGTGATTGAGACGCGATGAATGACACAAACGTTGAGTCCCAGGGGACTAACCCAGAGTGGCCCAGGCAAGGGTGGCTCGCAGCCCAACAGCTCCTGTCCCGACGGAGGCTGGGAAATCAGGCCAGAGAGGGCCTCCCGGGCCCTCCAGAGAGAGGGCAGGTTCTGGGAGGCCGCACAGACCCTTCTTCGGTGCTGCCGATGGCTGCGTGCTCATAGCAAGGAAACCTTGGGCAGCTCCTTTTCCGGACGCAGCCTCGGCTTTCCTTTTAAATGAAGGCAGAGACAGAGAGCTGGGCACTGTCCTGAGGGCTGGGGCGGAGCATGGGCTCTGACGCCATTGGGCTGTGGCAGGTTTGGCTGGCAGAGCTTCGCCCAGCTGTAGGGGTTCGCCAGGCAGTCGTGATGGGCTGTGAGCTGATGACACTGGGTGTGGGGGAGCGGAGGAGGGTGGTGCCTCAGTCTTGGGGTAAAGTACACGTTTGCCTGGCTTTCCTCCCTGGGCAGAGGCACCATCTGATCTAGGCCACACAGCTTCCTTGTGGCCTTCTAGAAACTTGAGAGTATCTCCCCATTTCCTCTTCATGGTGTATTCTAGTCTCTGATATGCCATTGCCTCTGAGCTTGTAGGGGGAGGGGAGGGGGACAGGGAGACAGCTGTGGGGGCTCAGGGTGAAAGGGTGCATGAGGGCACTGGTCTCCATACCCCATACCTTCCCTGAAGCCCAGAGGGTCCCCCTGCACAGCCATCCCTGCAGGTACCCACTGTCTCCAGAGCTACCAGGCACATTCAGAAAGACAGTTTTTTACATTGTTCTTTTTAATACTGAAGAACATCTTATCAGGAGTTTCTGAGCTTCCTCCTCTCTCTCTCTGCTCCCTACACCCTGAGGAGGGCTGTCTCCACACCTGTCACGCGTCTTTCCATCCACAGAAAATTTTTATGCGTGGGCACCACTTGCGTCCAGTTTGGTCACTGCCGACGGGGACCTGGTGGGATGAGAGCTGAGATGCTGTAATAGGTCCTCTCTCCTGCTCGGGGGGACAGAGGTTTGTCCTCTGGAATAGGTACTATGTCTCTGGGTCCCAGGGCACCTGTCCATCACCTGCACCTTCTCCACAGAGAAATGGGTAAGAAATGAGGAGGCTCCGGGTGGCCCCCACATCCTTGTGTGGCACAGAGCATGGCACGAGGGTCCCAGACCCCCTCCCACACCTCTGCCTACCCCCAGGTACCGGGCAGGGTCCTTATGTTCTCTTTTGGTTTCGAAGGGGAGAAGAGAGGATCAGTTCAGCCCTTGGGAGTTCTTCTCTTATTCCTGAGTGATGGGCAGGCCTGGGGGCAGGGGACAGTGTGGCCCCTGCTAGAACCAGGGGAGCCAATCTGAGGACTCTGTAAACAACAAGGACAGCCTGAGGTGGGGGACAGGGGTGCCAACATCCAGGGCCGTGTGGAGAAAAAGCCCCCACAGAGAGGCTCCAGCCAGACAGGTGAGAAAGAACACAGGGAGGGACAGGGCAGGGACCACTGCTTGTAAAAAGCGACAGGCAGGCAAGGGGGTGGCCGCTCTGGAGAGCGTGGCTGCACGGGGACGAAGACGGACAGGTCCAGGAGCCGTGTGGTTAGCACTGGGGCTGGAGGGAGCGTGGGGGCTGAGAAAGACTGAAGAAAGGAAACGGAAGAGGTCAGGACTGCATGTGCCACCATTGCCCCCAGAGCTGTGTCTCTGCCTTGTCCCTCCTGCAGGACCAGGAGGAGGGCAGTGAGAAGGCGAGCATCGGGTCCTCCCTGCAGCTAAGTGCTGACGTTCGCTGTAGCCTGTGTGTTCGTGCATGACTTGGATTGTTTAAAAATATTGCACTAAATGTTATTTATCCTGATTATAGAGTCTTTTGATGCCCCCTCCACTTAGATTTTATGCTTGTTTCTTACCTTTGATCACAACATGGCGCCTTAAAACCTGAGACCAGAGAGGAAGGGAGCCCGACCATTGGTAAGAAGACAGCCCTGCACCCCCACCCAGGTATCTCAGCAAAGCGGAAGTGAGCATGTATGCGTTTTTGGGAGTTCTTTCTGTGATCCCTACGCGAGTCCTTTGTCGGGAACGTCGATCGCCCGCATTCACTCACCCTCTTTGTCTGTTTGACCCTCTCACGTGGTGTTTGGCTGAGCCCAGTTTTTCATTGTGAAATCCACTTTATCACCTTTCTCTCCTTTTATGAGCAGGCTCTTGGCATCATGGTGAAGAGCTCTAGCTCTGCACCAAAGTCTAGATCCTGAAGGTTTTCTCTTTTCAACAGTTTTGTGCTTTAGGCTTACCTGTGACCCGCTTTGAGTTCATATGTATGTGACGTGTGAGGCTTCACACAAGGGCCCTTTTCTGGCCTCTGACGTTGCTGCTCCTTTGGTGGAAGAGACTCTGCCTGCCTGGAAGCTACAGCAACCGGGAGCTCATTCTTCTTGTTTTGTTCTCAGTGAATGTCGGTCACTGCAGCTGGATGTGGGGACAGAGGTGTGACATTCCTCCCTGTTGATCTATGACCGAAGGGTGACCCAGTGACCTCAGTTATTTATCGGGAGGTTGAGGTGCTGGTGGTGATTCTCAGTTTCCAGGCACTACTCACTTAGAAACCCGCCCCCCACCCCACCACCACCACAGAAGGTGCACAGCAAGAAATAAAACAACATCCTGGGTCTTAAATGATGAACAAGGACACCTGATTGCTACCGTCAGGCCCAGAGCCACCATTCTGCAGGTGGAGATGTTTCTGCGCAGGGAAACAGTGCTTTGATTTTGAAACGTGGTTTTGGCCGGGCTCCCTGCAGAGAGGGAGTAGGAATGAATGATTAACTGGTGCTTATCAGCCACGGGCTCTTCCAGCAGAAGGAGCATTTCCTTTTGACGTAGTATGGGCCTGGGCCACGTGGCCAGGCGCCTGGTTCTGCAGACAGTCTCCTTCCTTGTCCGCTGAGGGAGCGGGCGGAGCACGCCAAGCTGAGTGCAGGAGGGGGCATCTTTGCACGGTCACTCCTACCGCTGGCACACAGCAGTCTTGTTGGACTGGGTCCAGCTTTCTTCTCTGCATATGGTGCAGACTCCTGACAAAGGCCAGGTCCTCAGGAAGCTGTGGTCTGGGAGATAAGGAGCCGCAGGACCCGAGCTCACCTGCCCTCAGCAGCCCACTCTCCTGCAGAGGTGGACTCCTCATTGGGCCCAGTGGGGAGTGGTTCTTCCCCTTGGCAAGCAGGCAGTGGCCAAATTACCCACCAACCTGGAGCAGAAGGGGCTCTTTCTGCACAATTCTTCAGTGTTTGTTGGAAGGAGAGTGGATAGCGAGGTTATTTGCAGGAGTGAAGTTTTTCTTTTTTAATTTGCAATCTGTCTCTCTCTAGAACATTCTGTTTGTAGTTTCTTATTTCCTGTGTAAGAGATTTTTAAGCCAATTATAGCCTCACAAAAAGTAGCCACAAGGAAGGCTACAAGATAACATTTAGTTCAGTGACTTCCAGTTTCAATCTGACTAAAGTAAGAAGTGCATTTGAAAATCATGACGTATACTTATGTCTGTGTGTCAAGTTTCATGAAATCATCTCCATCTTTACAATATTACTCAGAAGTTGTCCAGTTTCTTTTCTTCTTTCTAGTCTGTTTTCCTGTGTCTCCTTTGGCAGGTTGGTCTCAGCCCTCTAGGAAGACGTCCTTACACACAGCTGGGTTGAGAACCACAGTTCGAAACACCAGTCTAGGGCATGCGCATTGCTGTACAGAGTAAGAGGCCATAGGTATGGGGTTAACCCAAAGTCGTCGCAAGCTAGTTCCAAAGAGGCACAGTCCAGATTACAAAACTGTTGCAACATCACATGTGTGATGTTGGCTCGTTCTTAGCACCTCCGTGAGGAGAGAGATCGTCTTGAACCTGTGGATGTGTCTATGGAAGCTGAGTTCTCATATTATTCCCCATTCTCCTCCCTTTGCCCACCCCCCCCCACATTTCCTTTATAAGGATCTTTGCTTCCCTTTCATTCCCTTTGTCTCCCACCTATGAATTTATGGCCTGTTGGGGATGTTTATAGAAAGTTTATTTAAACTCAGCTTGCAGCAACAAGTCTAAGAGATGGTGTGCATGTAGGACCACCCAGTGCAGAATTCCAGGGTGGCTTTTTCCAGAGCCTCAGACAAGGACGTGTTTTGCGAAGGTTCATTGTCCACAGCTCGCATTTTCACCCCCCTATAGACTGTCAGCTCCTCTGTCTACACATGCCACTCTGGAAGCCACCTCTGCCTGAGACACTTTGTAAGGCATCTGGTGGCAGTGGGCAATTAGAATGCATTAGCTCCCTGGAGCTGACATACAAATTACAACCAAGTGAGTGGCTTAAAACAATAGGAATTTATTCTCTCACAGGTCTGGGGGTCAGAAGTCCAAAATCAAGGGATCAGGAGGGCCACAGGCTCTCTGAAGCCTGTAGGGAGAATCCATCCTCGCCTCTTCCTAGCTTCGGGTGTCGCCAGCCCCCCTGAGGTGCCTTGTAGATGCATCACTCCTACCTCTGCATCCATCATCACATCACCTTCCGCTGAGTGTCTGTCTCTCCATCCTTACGCACTAGTCCCCTCTCTGTGTGTCTGTGTCCAAATCTCCCTCTTCCTACAAAGACACTTGTTCCTGGATGAGAGACACCCTCATCCAGTGTCACTTCCTTCTAACTTGATTACATCTTCAAAAAATCTGATGTCCAAGTAAGGTCACATTCACAGGTGCCAGAGAATAGGACTGGAACGTATCTGATGAACCGTTCCACTCGCCACACCGTCATTCACACATGCTTCCCTGGAGACTTGTGTCTAGTGGTCTTCTTTTTTTATTTTAAGATTTTATTGATTTATTTTCAAGAGAGAGGGGAAGGGAGGGATGAAAGAGAGAGAGAGACACATCCATGTGTGGTTGCCTCTCACGTATCCCCTGCTGGGGACCTGGCCCTCAATCCAGGCATGTGCCCTGACTGGGAATCGAACCAGCAACCATTTGGGTCACAGGCCAGCGCTCACTCCACTGAGCCACACCAGCCAGGGCGAGCCTAGTGGTCTTAACTGTGGGAGTATCGCAGACAGCAGAGGCATGTGGTCTCTGACATGCCTTTAAAAGCACACACTCAGTCGGCCTTGGACTCCAGTGAGGGGTTTCCTGTGCATTTTCTCCACTCCCCGGAGCCCTCACCACTGTCTGGGACTGCAGCAGGTGCCTGTGCTAACGGTCTAGAGCCCTCTGCTGGGCACTGTCTTTGGTGAATGAATTAATGAGAATGACACACAGTAGGTCACTCTTATAGGGGTACGAAAACCATAGCACACAGTAGGTGATTCTTACAGGAGCACAAAAATCTATGTTCAGTGTCATGAAAGGAGTGACGTGGTGAGGCACACTATACATATATTCCGAGTTCTGGATTAGGTCCAGGCAGAGTGGGGACCTCGAGTGGGTCTACTGCTGACAAGTGAAGCCCGAGGAAAGGGAATCTACTCTCCCCACCCCTCAAATTGCTACTCAGTGAATCAAGTCTGTGTTTTAGGAATATGTGAACTGATATAACGCAGACGGTCATTACTATTTAAATATACTGGGAAGCCTTCAGTGAAAT
Source organism: Macrotus californicus (assembly GCA_007922815.1). Taxonomy (NCBI): domain Eukaryota; kingdom Metazoa; phylum Chordata; class Mammalia; order Chiroptera; family Phyllostomidae; genus Macrotus; species Macrotus californicus. The sequence goes on from VMDR010000045.1 coordinate 90,311, forward strand.
GAAATCCTCTGTTTCTGTATGTTGCTCACACAGGTCCATAGGCATCATGCTGGGAATGAGCATGCGGGTTCGGGGAGCACCCAGTGTTGTCGATACAAGAAATGAGAGAGGTTAGAAGACACGGGTTGGCAAGATCAGGGTCCCCACATGTGGACTGTGACGAATGCAACAGACTTGGGGAACTTATGAAGAACAAGGTCAAGGCCAAGCCAACCCGCTGGCCTCACAAATGCACCTATGAAAACAGTTGAGTGTATTATTATGATGAAATAAGAGCCCAAACTACGGTGTTGTCACCGATTTTCACCAGCGTCGTGCGTGACCACAACACACGTGTCATCGCACTGTTTCCGTGCCCGGGTCCCAGGGGCTCCCCAGGCTGCGCTCTGCTGGGCTCTCATCCGGGTGGTTGGCGGAATCTGGTTCCTTGAGGTCATAGGCCTGAGGCCCATTGCTCCTCCCCTGTCCACAGCCCGTGCCCAGCAGGGCGATTAGTTTCTTTGTGGCCAGAGTATTTCCGCCAGGAAGGGCACAGCCATTCGTTAGGGACTTTTGCGGGAACTGAGCTCATGTCTGCATAGCCCGAGGCTTCATCCATGACCCAGGCACCCTACATTTGACAGTTGTCACGATGGGTGTGGGGACATCACTCCAGCCCCAGGAGTAGATGACTCTCTTCCATCCTTTACGTTTCACACATAGTTTAGAACCCCTGTGAATGGGATTATAATGGCTATGGTTTTCCCAGTGCTTGCCACGTGCTGGGGGGGCCCTGCGCCGAGTGATTTTTAGGGGTTATCTGCCTTCTGCAGCGCCTCGTCGTGTCTGCCTGTGGCAGCTGAGCAAAGTGAAGCCCTAAAGAGAGAGTCTAAAAAATGGGCTCAGATTCACACAGCTGCTCAGTGCAGAGTCAAGGGCTTCGGACCCAGAATGTTCCTGATGACATTTTTTTTAATTTTTAATGTGCTTTTATTAAGTGCATAAACATAATCCTCAACTGTTACTAATTATATTTCAACCAAAGTTAAACCATGAAAAACAATGTATTCATTTGTCAATTATTATCTTATTTGTAGTCCACGTCACTAAATAAACAGAAAAGGATGATACTGAAGGATTGTGGTTCCATGAAAATATAGGTTACAAAGTAATAATACCAGGATCTGAGTAATTTTTATAATAGGCAACATTATCTTGACTCAATAGTGATAATATATGATACTCATTATATATTTATGTTATATAATACTCATATATATTATATATTATCTCCCGTGCTCTAGATAACTTAAGTCTTCCTTTTAAATGATTTTTGGGGCGACATTGGTTAATAAAGTTGTACAGGTTCCAGGTGCACTGTCCTACGACACATCATCTGTGTATGGTCTTGTGTGTTCACCCCCCAAGCCCAGTCTCCTTCCGTCACCATGTACCTCCTTCACCCTCTTCACCTGTCCCACCCCCCTGCCCCCTGGTAGTCGCCATGCTGTTGGCTGTGCCTGTGAAATTTTGAGGTTTTGGTGTTTGTTTTGTTGTTGTTGTTTTGCGTAATCCCTTCACCTTTTTCACACAGTCCCCCAGCCCGCCTCCCTTCCGACGGCTGTCAGTCTCTCCTCCGTGTCTATGAGTCAGTTTCAGTTTTGTTTGTTAGATTATTTTGTTCATTTAGATGTTTTAAAACCAATAATTGCAGGTTGTCAGATGTGCCAAAAAATAAACAGAAAAAGACAGTGTGTGTTAATGCGAAAGAGCGAGATTATTTCGCTTCCTTGAGGACGAGAGTCCACAGGAAAGTCCCAGGGGGAGGACAGGAAGCAAAGCTTTGGCTTCCCTGAGCCCCGTGTTCCCGTGGCCACCGGGGGCCCAGCCAACCCCAGCAGAGCCTCTGTGCCCACAGGCGCTGTGGGGCGCCGTCTCCTTCTCCAGTGCTTCCATCCCTCTGCCCTTTCTTTTGCCACATTCATTACAGGCCCTTGCCCACCCCACTCACAGTCACCCAGGTCCCAGCTCCTCAGGCCACCCAGCTTCTGCTCCTGTGGGGATAGCCAGGGACAGAGGCAGCTGTGAACGGGCCAGTGGCTGGCAGCCCTGGTGGGAAAGACGTGTGGGGTGTGGGGCTTGACGGCCCACGAGAGAACAGAACATTTTTCTCTTCCTTTTGTTTTCCCTCTCCGGCCGTGAATCAGTGTCAGTCTGGCTGCCTCCCCCCTTCCCTGCTCCCCGCTCCTCCGCTCTGCCCACGTCCCCTGCGTGCTTGCATTCTTGGTCCAAGGCTCTACCCTAATATTTCTCTTTTCTCCAGGCAGGAAATGAGCAGCCCCTGTTTCCAGGGCCATTCAGGAAGTCGTCCAGAGTCATAATGGCCCATTATCTAACAGCCAGAGTTTACTTAGCTTTCACTACTTCCACTGCCCACTTGGAACAAGGGAAAATATTCCCTGGCCCCCCCTTCCCCCTTCCCCCTTCCCCGCCGCCCTGAGTGTGCAATTTCCATGTGACCGCAGATGCTCAGACGCTGGCCGGGCTCCACCAGCCGGCGCACACTCAGCAGGCTGCTGTGGTGCCCAGAGCAGCCTTTGTGCCGGCACTTCATCCTCATTCTGGGAAGATTCTCAGTGATTTTCTACAATCTGTGCTCTGGGCTCGTGCTCACAGCCCCTTTATTTAGACAGTCAGTCGGCACTTATTCCCAGCGCCCTGTCGCAGGGGGTCTGTGGGAGGGTGTGCCAGCAAGGCTCCTCTTGAGTGCCATCCTGTGTCCCCAACAAGGGAGGAGCCTTAAGCAAAGGGGGACTGCGCCCAGAGCCTGTGAGGCATTTCAAAGGTATGCCAACGTGTTTTCTTGACACCACAGACTGACAGCTTTATGAGGGGCGTTAATCGCGAGACTAGACTTGGAGGGGAACTGGGTTCGCCATGATTCCGTGACACATGGGAGTCTTCCCCCACAGGGTGTGTCGGTGGGTGAACACCCATGTGCCCCGTTTAGGCCCAGCCCTTGCCCAGGCCATGATCTCACCAAGAACGGGACTGTGAGTCAGGGCTTACAGGAACCTGTGCAGGTGAGCACGGAGACATTCCCGTCCCTGCTGTGCGAAGGCCTCCCCTCCCTCCTCAGCTGGCTTCTTTCACTTAGTAACATGCACTTAGAATTGTGTCACAGGCCACAGAAAGGAGCCGATAGAAGTAGCTTTGGATCTTCTCAGTCCTTTAATCGCAAGAGAAAAAGAGGTGTGTTTTCTCAGGTGACTAAAGTGGACCCACAGAGGAGGCAACAGATGGCAATGTGATCTCCCTCAAACCCTGATAGAATGCAGGGGAGTAAGAGGCCCATCCTTGGCCCCCGCCACACCTGCCCAGTGCCCACTCATCTCTCATTACATAAGCAGCCCAGCAAAGCCAGGGGGACCCAGAAAGGAGCAGAGTGGTCACCAGCAAGGAGAGGAGAACCCAGGTCAGACTGCATTCCACTCCCACCTGCCCCAGCTTGGAAGGTTGGCACAAAGGACCCGAGAAAGAGCCCAAAATCCAATCTGTAACACCAAAGCAGCAGCAGGAAATGCTCCCAGGATGTTTCCGTGAGTCCACAAGGGTGCCCCTAATGTCTTCGACCGAAGCTACCTTCACCATCCACCATCCCCACACGCAAGTGTCCCTGCACGGGGCCCCGGTCCCACCTCTGGCTTTTCAGATGGCATGGCGGTAATTTTAGAGTCATTGTTAAGTCAACCGCCAGGCATCTGCCCTTGCCAATTAAATGCCTGCACGGGTCTGCGTATGAAGACAAATTACAGGGTGCACCTGTGGCCACGCAGCCTTTACCGTCACCCCGACATTCCCTGTGATTACCTGGGGAGCAGGTGGCCTCGCCCCAGGCACCAACGAACACCTCCTGCCTTGTGCTGATGGGGACCCGGCCGAGCTATCTCTCCCTGGCTCTGACGCTGACACTGGCTTCCTTTTGGAAAGATCTTGTCCAATAAACTAAACGTGTGTCTCCCTCCCATCCCCGCGAACATGAAAGCATCCAGTTCTGGAAAGTCAACTGGTCCTCCACCCCTCCTGCCTTTCCTCTTTCACTCCCTCCATCATTTCTTTCTGTCCTCCTGTTTTTATTTATCTGTCTGGATTTTAATTCCATGATACGAAAATGCCCTCTCAGGCCCCTCTTCTGCTGGCAGGGGTTTGGGAGGGAAACCCCCCCTCACTGAGAGCTTTGCAGACTGCCCGATGTACAACGCAGCCTCCGTGGGGCGGGTCGTTGCGCCTTGTCCTCCGTATGGCCTGCACCGCTATGGGCATTTGGTGGCCCTGGATCTGTTAGCCAGACACACGCAGTGAGCATGTGCAGCGGCGGGCATCTCGGGGGGACACAGGGAGGCGTCTTCCAGAATGCATCTGGAAGGGAAGGCACCATTAAATGGATTTTTCAGTAAAAACATTTTAATGTTAGTTACACACAGAAGCTGTAAGACATCCAGATTATTTTCCCTTCACCCTCTGCCCTCCCACCTCTGGGATATTTTGATCCCATCCTGGCCATGACAGCACGCCCCCACCCCGCACATCCACACAATCCCTCCCAACACGGGTTTTTCTGATGCAATCACCATACTGTCACCATGTAAAAAATCCACCGCGGACTTTTTATGTCCGCTGAGCGCCAGTCTCGTGGATGCTTCTCTAGTTGCCTTGAAAATGTCTTTTAACGGGCGGTTTGTTGAAATCATAACCCCAGATGAGGCTGCCACATTGCCCGTAGTCCTCATCTGTGGTCCTGCGCCCGGCGCAGCTCCCGGCCCGCGGTGGGCGTGTGTGACTGCCCATGCAAGCCAGAGCATTTCCTCACGCCTGTGCAGGGAGCTGCCTTGCCCACTGGCTGTCTTGTCCGCTTGCTGTCACCTCCGGGCTCTACTTCTCAAGGGGTCTGGAGTTATAGGCATGTTTTTAGTTTGGGTAAGAGTGTGTGTTTTCACCAGAAAAGTCTTGTGATCATCTGTCAAGTGCACCGATTTTGTATGCTGCTGGGGAAGCTGGCACTTCAGAGGGGTATAGTGACTGGCTAAGGACACAGGGCCAGGAAGTCCACATGGGGAGGGGGCTGCAGCTACCCCCAGGCCAAGCTCTGTCCCTGCCCCCCAGGGAGTGCTTTCCTTAGTGCCCCACACTCAGCTTCCTTCACATTGGCGTTACGGTGCCTAATGGGCCTGGACCGATACCCATCTGCGGCCCCGGGGGTTGGGGACCCCTGGGGTAGAGTGTTGAGCTCTAGTCTGAAAGCCTATATGGACCAGCTTCGCCTCACTGGTTACCTGCATGGGCTCCATCCTTCTGACTTGCCCACACTTTCACGTGGGCCTTTTCATTTTAATACAAAGAACCCAAACTTAAGTGGGACTGTGAAAAACCAGTTAGCCTGAGTGTGTCTCGATCTCCTCCATGCACGTGCAGAGAAGAGAAGAGAAGAGGAGCCCGATGGCCCAGCGATGCCCTTCACCATCAGTGCCTGTGAGACCTCCTGTGGGGTCAGGTCTGTCATATTCTCGTCACATCTTGCCTTCTAGTCTTCTTGTCTGAACTTACACAGATGATAGTTCTGTGCTTTTGAAATGGAATTAGTTTTGTGCTGGTGGTTGTGTGGTTATTTTCTCTCCGCTTGGTTTTGCAGTCACCAGCCTGGCTGGCTCATAGCCAAAACTTGGTGACAGACAGTGATAAATCACACAGGGGAGCATCGTAGCCCAGCTCAGAGGCCCTTTCCACAGCTCCTGACCAGTCACTTGAGTCCCGGTCGCAGATCAGCACAGTGAGAGCGGTTTCCCTGGTGACGGGGTGTGCTCTGCACTGCTGGTCCTGGTCCTTTCGGGGCGTCCCGAGTTTTCTCTTTGCAAACATTCACTTCTATTCACTGCTGACCGTCGATAGTGAAGAAGCATTGTCTGAGGAGGAGACTGCGTCTGTGCCCATTCTGACTTGCATGGGGACTTTCTGCTAGAGTCTGGGGTGGGTGTGGCTTGTTTAGTCTCATTCTGTTTCTGCATATCAGAGTTTCCTCACTTTAGGGGCACGAAGGCGTTTGTGACTGTTATCCGAGGGCTCCCTGGTCTGGGCTTCTCTTCGGTAGTGCTGTTTAGTGTTTCCCATTGAACGACTCTGAGTTCAGTCCATGCTTGCTGGCGGTGTGGTGTTCCCGTCTCGTCGTAAGTTCCTGGAAGCGCAGGGAGTTTCTGAACAGGAAACAGGAGTGTGGAGGTGCGGGCGGACACGAAGCAGCTGGCTTCAGAAAACTCAGTGAAATGGCAGATGGTGATGGCGAAACCATACGGGGACAGGACGTGCACCCACCAGCTGACTGTGCAGCCAGCGCAAGGCATGGGACACACATAAGAAACAAAACCTATTGTGCAGACTGTTCATTGGCCCACGGATGCTGTGTTTTCCCCATTAGAGGAGAAGTGTTTCCTCCAGAGGGGCTGCCTGACGGGCTGACGTCTGGTGATAACATTTACTCACTTGGAAGAAATTCATCTCAGAAGTGAGTTTCCATGGACTGGGGAGGAGAAAAAGGAACTGGCCCAGCCCAGCATCCAGCCCCATATTCTCGGGAGAGAGACCCCCGGTCAGCCATGAGAGCCAGCTGCCTCGTCCGAGTGCCACGCCGGTGAGGTTTGCACGGCACTGCTTCCGGAGTGCACCATGGGCCTCGGAGCTGTGGGCCTTCCTGCTGCCATGGTGATCATTCGAGGACGGAATGGCCTGCCACGTCGAGCAGCCTAGTCACAGAGGTTTTCAAGGCCCTCGTGTGGGACCATGGATAGACCGGCGCTTGGAGAATCCTTAAGTCAGAGACCAATCTGGAGGTCAGGGTTTGCTACGAGGCTCTGTAACGGACACAGGAATGGCCTCCAGTGCATCCTAACACTTTCCTTTCCAACTTCACTTCTCGCTGACGCTCAAGGCTCCAGGTGGTATTGGAAGCAGGATGAAAAGACATAAATGCTTTAGGTGGGTTCCTACTGCAGGCCCTGGACAGAGGAAGCAGACACCTTTCAAATGTTAGGAAGACCCCACAGATTTAGGGAAGCATTTTGGACCACTCAAAACCATGACTTGTGGTGATGGGAAGTCATTGACTCTCACTTTAGTGACAAAGAAAACAATCTTGGGGGGACACCCAGACTCGGGAACCTGCTTTGGAGGCTTTGGAGGACTTGGGGCACAGGCCTTCTCCTGGAGTCAACTCCAGCAGCACACAGCCAGGCAGAAGCACCTCCAAGTCCTTCCCCGGCTGCCACCCAGCGCCACTGAACCCCAGCAGTCTTAGCTCCAGTTTGTCATCTCCAGCCTTGATTTCTCCCAGTGAAAGAGAAAAAATGTTCATCATTTAAAGAAAGCAGCGAGCCAGTTAGATTCCCTGTGAAGCCAATGACACTCTCTCTCCAGGGTCTGCCTCCCATGGGCCCAACCAGGGCCCTGCTCCCAAGTATATAATCATAGTTAGTATAACCCTTTCTTAAACTCCCCACTCCCCCCCCACTCACAAGGTTTGGGCCTTTCAAAACGGGGATCCACCCGATGGAGACAACTTGTCTTTTATCCGCTTGCTTTTCTCTCCACCTTCCCAAAACTCCATTTCCTCTTCTCAGAAGTAGGAGGATGCCAGGCCTGATGTGAGGATTAGGTTAGCGCTGCCATGAGATGCGTGCCCAGTCCTGGTGACGGCTGTGGGTGGTGCCAGTCTCCTCTCTGGTACGTTTTTCTAAAGCAGTTTGGGGGCTGCCGGGCTGGGCCCTGCCCAGGGCCATGGTGGGAGTTTGGGCCAGCTTTGCCTCAGCTTCCTGGTTTGTGCAATGAGAGAACTAATACCTGACTCAAAGGATCACATTCAGAGACCTGTGTGGGCACCCAGAGGTACACGCACACACACAAAGCAAAGAAAGTGAAGCTCATCTGTCTTGACGATTTGCAGAAGGAAAAGTGGAGACTCAGTCTGAGGCCAGCGAAGCACAAAAGGGAGCCTCGGGCCCCACCTAAGCCTTTGCTTCGTGAAATTTTCTCTCAGTCGCCCTGAAATTCAGAAAATAAACACTGAAACATTTTAATGCCTTTTTCTGGAACTCCATCTTAACACTGTCTGAGAGCAAGAAACGATGATAAGTCTGCGGTTTCTCTCAAAGGGACTGCAAACAGATACAATGAAAGGAAACCGAAGTCGGAGAAGCAGAGTCCCCAGGTGGAAAGGCAAAGTCAGAGGAGAGTGCTGGGAGCACAGGGGCCAGGTGCCCAGCGGGGCCCACCTCTGGCCTCATGGCCACAGCTCACAGGTGTCTGCAGAGGTGACCTCACTTAGATCTGGAGCCTGTGGTGAGTTCCGCAGAGGGGGGCTCCCAGCCACGTGGAAGCAGGGGCAGCCAGGCAGCTGTGCTTGGACCAGAAGCCACGCCCCTCACCAGCCCTTTGTCCCAGAGTGCTCAGTGCCAGCAAACCACCTGAAGAGCTTTTAAACGCCAGTGCCAACCCCAGGATGATTACTTCAGACTCTTTGCAAATAATATACATTTCTATTTATTTATTTTCTAAAGAGAGGAAAAGGGAGGGATAAAGAAAGAAAAAGGAACATGGATGGGAGAGAGAAACATCGACAAGTGGCCTCTGATGTGCCCGAACCAGGAATCGAACCGGTGACCTTTCGCTTTGTGGGACAGTGCTCCAACCAACGGAGCCACATCAGTCAGGGGACAAATGACATTTGTAAAGGCCTCCCAGTGCCTTCGTATGACTCAGTCAGTCAATGCGTGTTTTCCCTTTAACGTGCCTGTTTGCAAATGCAGGCTCCCTGCCTGGTGCCTTCTAGACTTCAACTCTTGGTTCTATTTATAGCAGGGCTGGCCCTGCCGATCAGAATTCAACACAGGGCCCCTCTCTGGAAAGCAGAGGGCATCTGTCTCCCCAGCGAGCACTGCAGGGCGAAGCTGTGCAGGAATAAGCAGCTTCTCCTTGCCTGCAGTTGTCCAGGTGCTGTGCACTAAGTGGTTCTGTTTCCAGCCGGTTGTTCCATGATGCTGGGTCAGGAAAACGGACCCACATGCCCTGAGGGAATCTCGGGGATGCCCCTGAGGGATTCCATCACTCACTGTCACTCACTCAGCAAGTGCCTGTCAGGTGTCCGCTCAGTGTTTCCTGATGGCTGGGCACATCCAGGTGTTCCGACGTTCACGTTCATGGGTTGAAAACTCCTCTTGATGCCATGAGAAGCCCTGTCTGTAGCTCCATTTAGCTCGTTTTGTTTGGGCCAGGAAATGGGTGTTTTTGTTTTTGTTTTAGTGCTACATTCTTTTAAGAATTCAAAGCTGCCGTTTAGCTGGCAGAGTTGCAGGCCAGTGCAGTGGTACACACCAGGAGAGCGGGGGCAGCGTTCCTTTCTATGGAGAGGAAAAACAGTGGCGTGGACAGCAGGACCCTAGGTCCTGGAGGCACGGGGACCCAGGTGCTCACTGGAGCAGGAGCACTGGGCCCCATGGAGCCTTGACAGCTACTGTCAGGCCCTGCAGGCCTGGCATTGCCCAGGCCACCTTCCCAAGGGCTGCCCAGTGGTCGCCGGTGCTGTGTCCCCTTTGAGAGCAGCCTCAGCGGGCTGGGGAGAGGAGAGCCAGGCACGCCCCTGCGGACAGCCCTGCGCCCTGTCCCAAGGTCTGACTCGTGAGAAAGCATGGTATGAGTTTCACAGCCACTTCCAGGGTGCCTGCCAACTTCTACGAACAGATGTGGAATCAGAAAAAAAAGAAAGACAAAGGGCCTCCACTCGCAACCTAATAGAGTAACTGGAACGTTTCTGAAAGGAGAGGGTGGGGTAATGACTGGTTTATAATCTCAGAGCTGGAACGGTTGTACACAATGTGCTGCTGTTTACAGCTGTTACAGGGCGGGCGGCATCGGACAGCTCCGGTCTTTTCTTCATCTCTCGAAGATCCACTAGGCCGGGAGCATGCCAAGCAATCCAACAGGCTCACAGTCTTGTCGGAAAGAGGTCCATGTTCATGGTGGGCTTGGCGGCCCACCTGAACGGCCGGCGGCATCTTCAAGGCCTCCCAGAGCAGTCTGCTCCTCCCACGGAGCCACGAGCGTGCTCTTGTGCCAGCCCATGTCCCTCCTGGGACACCTGACTATGCCCACTGAGCTTTCTAGAAGATCACAGAGCCTTCTACCCAGCCAGCCCGACCTAGTTGGCAAATTTTAATTATGTCCAGTGTGTCACAGGACATGAGCGCCCTTGGGTACCTCCTGAGCCCACGGCCCACAGATCGCTCCAGTCCAGCGGCGCCGTGCACACAACCACCCTCTGTGACCCGGCAGGTGTTCTGTGCAAGCTGTTGTGTGAGTTCCATCTTGAATGCATTGCCCTGGCCAGACCTCGGGCTTGGGCGCAGTCTGAGGTGGGTGGCAGGCCCTCCAAGGAGAACCGTCCTCAGGAAGTTCTCTCCCTCATAGCTGTGCTTTCTGACTTGTCTGAGAGTCCCCACAGCTGTTCTCTGCCAGCGACCCTGCTCACAGCTGGGGGACAGGAGGCTTTGGAGGGGTCTCAGCTCCCGCTGTCTTAGAGCTTCGTGCGGGGACCTCATTGTCACCCCTCACAGGTCCCTGGGGTCTTGTACTCACTGGGACACATGACAGGAAGCCGGCCACCTTAGCACCCAGGGCTGGTGGCCTTTGAAGTCGTGTGAGCACTTCTGATGACATGGAACTTACCAGGGACAGTCTGCGTTCAGGGGTTTCTGATACTGTTTTTTAACTTGTTGTTGTTCATACAAGATCTGTGTCCCCGCCTCGCCTTTATTTTGGCTCTGCTGCCACACACTAACATTTTTAACTCGGTTCAAAGACAGCTGATTCCCTTCATCCCGAGGCTGAGTGGCCCCTCCCTGCCACCAGCTGACAGTTCCCGTCACTTTGACCTAGTGACAAGTTAGCTTGGGCTGCTTGGAAAGGGACCCAGTGCTTCCTGAGCAGAGCAGCCCAGAGTGGCAGGTGTCCACAGGACCTGTGACCCCCCTGCTCCTGCCCTATCCCCTTGTAGAGCCCGGTGTGGGACCTAATTAGAGCACATGCCACTTGTCCCTTTTAAAATGAATACTGTTATCCACACATCTCCATTCTAGCTTCTGGACATCACCCGCGATCCAATTCTGCCATTCGGCACAGGCAGTTCCGCTTGGTTTCCTTGTGTGTCCTCTGGCTTTAGGTACCCAGTCTTGAAGGAAATGTAGAGCCTCTCACTGCTGAGAAATCAGTCCACTGTCAATAGGCTTTGCTGGCCCTACAGGAATCAGTGGAGTCCTCTCAGCCATCACTCAGCCCTTTTACAGGAAACATGCCAATCACACTGTATCCACGTAGCGAGTGCCCTCGGGGACCACCAACCCACTGACCGCCTGGCCTGTGAACTTTGTAATGCTGCCCCAAAGGGGACAAGTTAACCACACAGAATCTGTGTCTCTGCACCCCCTGGACCAGCCAGTAACCACTCTGTCTGAAAGCTACATACGTCCCGGTGTGATAACTGTACCTTTTTCCTGAAATGGGTGTTCATCCTCATCATCTTTCCCTTTCTGAAAGTGAGAGCAGTGTCCCTGCCCACCGTTCCCACAGCCTGCTGCGTTTTCCGGGGTTCACTGGGCTGGAAGCTCCGCGGGTCAGCTACTGCGGCTCATGTCTGTCTCATGACTTTTCCATTTCATTTTCGTGTCTTAAATGAAGCCTTTGAAAAATTATTTGAGAAATTCCTCTGTGCTCCTTGGTGTTCACCCAAAGGACTGAAAAACATACATCCTCACAAAAACCTGCACAAGGCTTTTTCCTAGTTGCCAAAACTTGGAAGCAACCAAGACACCCTTCACTAGGTGATGGATAAATAAACTGTGGTCCACCCAGACAATGGAATAGTATTCAACACTAAAAGGAACTGTCAGACCATGAAAAGGCACAGAGGAACCCTACGTACATATTAGTAAGTGAAAGGAGCCCATTAGAACAGGCTACACGTGGTGTGATTCCAACTGTATGGCATTCCGGGAAAAGCGAAATTGTGGCTGAGTGAGTAGGAGGGGCACAAGGCATTCTTAGGGCGATGAAATGACTCTGTATGATACTACAATGGTGGATATTTGCCCAGACCCACAGGATGTGCGACACCAAAGGGAACCCGAACGTGAACGGTGGTGTTTGGGGGATTATGACATGTCAGTGCGGGTTCATCACGTGTGACAAATACTCCCCCTGATGTGGATGCTGATAATGGGGGAGGCTCTGTGTGCAGGCACAGCGGGCATGTGGGAAACCCCTGTACCTTCCCCTCAATTTTGTTGTGGCCTTAAACTACTCCTTAATAATCATAATTAATAATAATGACAATAACAATAGTCCTGACAAAAATTTTCCTAAGACAACCATGCAGTTGGTGGTTGGCATACTCGGCTAGAATAAACTGTGAAGTTACATTTTGTTTAGAGCCTGGCAGGGTGGGGGGCGGACAGTCAGCTCCTGCAGAACTTACAGTCCTTACAGTCAAAAGGAAAATCCCAGACCGTATAATAGAAAGGTCACATACTTTGACTCTGGATTCTTCACACCTCTGTACAGGTTTATCTTCCTTTGAAGAAATTGGGAAGTTGGGGAAGATGGAGAATATAAGGAAAAGAGGCCCCCAGTGGGTCACAAGTACCTGTCGGCGTCAGAGTCCTTAAAGTCTGTTCTGTATTTTGTGCGTGGAGATGGTGAGCTCCTGCAGAGCCCCTGGAGGTTCGCGGGCTTCCGCGGTTCACCGCTCCTTGGTGCATGAGCCTCGCGAACGCTTTTCCCTAAGGACTCTCTCAGCACCCAGCGTCTTCACAGGCGGAATTGCTAAATAACCATCCCAGCTAAGGCTTTGATTCCTTGTGAAACTTTCCACTGGAGATCCAGGAAGTGTTAGTAAGTTGGTCATGGTTGCCAAGTCTGGACAAGCCCTTACCTACGTGCCCTGTGTGGGCACTGTCTGAATCGTGTGCTTAATGTACGGGAAGGGATCTTTTTGCCTTGAAAGGAAGGAAGGAAGGAAGGGAGGAAGGAAGGAAGGAAGGAAGGAAGGAAGGAAGGAAGGAAGGAAGGAAGGAAGGAGGGAAGGAAGGAAGGAAGGAAGGAAGGAAGGAAGGAAGGAAGGGAGGAAGGAAAGACTAATTTAATAATTTAAATTATGGTTTAGTTAACTAGATCTCCTCATTGCAAGAATCCATACTTGTCTTAAATATGTCTTAAAACATGTCTGTTTGCTGTCACTCACTACTGCTTTTTTGTCGAGATAACTTCACTAAATCAATCCAGTGTTTGTGAACCTGTAGCGTCGTCCCATTCAAAGACACAGCTGAAAGCTGGCCTCTTTCATCTAAAACTCAATCCCAGGAAGAAAGTTGGTATGGACAGAGCTATGTGGGTGGAGCACTTTGGGAAGGAATAGGGGGTAATGGGCGGGGGGACCAGATCTGAGCAAGGAATACCATCAAGGGAACTTGGACACCAGCCTACGCTCTTCCAAACGCATGTGTCTGTAGACTATGTCCTGTTGAAGATGCTCGATATTCTGGAACCCATCTCTTCCTCTTGACACCTTCATAATTGAACCTAAACATGCCGAACATGATTTAGGAATATTCACACCAGTTTGGGATGAAACCCTCATCCGCCGGACCCCAGCTCCTCTGTCACAGCTGCTGAGGACGAGAGATGTCTGGGTAGATGGAGTCTTGCAATCACATTGGACGCTGAGACAGTCTGGCTTCAAGTCCCACCCCAGTGGCCTATGGGCTGTACGACCTAGCAAGGCTGTTTTCTCAACCCTCGTCTTTCTCTAAATCGAGAACAACTAGGTCCCACCTGAAGGGCTCGCTTAGGGGATATAAAGATGTGCGCAGTGCTCAGTACCCAGTGGGTCCTGAGTCTCCACAGTGGTTAGCAATGGGTGCGTCGAGTCACAAAGCCATCTTTGCTGGCCTGTCTGTGTGGGGCAGTGGCCCACCGTCCTCACTTCCCCCAGGTCCCCAACCCCTGTAGGGAGGCCAGGCTCAGTCCAGTAACTCTACCGCAGGGCAGCATCCAATATCCATGTTAATGAGCTTTTTTTTCCTGTCACTTTCCAGTGAAGGAGGAAGTGGGCAGCCTGTCAGGGAAAGCGATTTCGAGTCATTTATTGTTTATACTTTGGCTTCATTCGCTCTGATGCAGATCAGCTGCTCTCAGAAAGCTGCTCCACAGGAAGAGGGGAAATGTGGGTTAGTAAACTTTTCAGCGATAGAAATGTTAGTGATTCACAACAACTTCTTCTGATTAATACAGTCAGTTTATACTGCAAGGATACCCCTTTAAGAGTTACTTGTACAGTGGTGTTTGCTTTTGATTTTAGAATTTGGAATATACTCAATCTCTGTAATTCTCGGATGAGTTGATGGCTGTGGCGTCTTTGCCTTTATTGCTTATTTTTAGCCCTGTCCCCTGACGTCAAATCCTAGGCTAGAATAACGAGTCCACGTGCAGTAGAGCTGCCTGGGGAAGGTGACAGGCACTTCTGGGTGTGGTTCCCAGCTGAGGAGGGAAACCGGGCAGAGCCTGTGCCTTCTCTGCTCCCGGTCCTTCCTGTGAAACCAGCACACCTGCTGTGACCTTATCTCATTTTCAGTGGTTTTGCAGGTCAGTCCTAAGTTTACAAAAATGGTTTTCTAGTGTCAGGAGAGAGGGGTGTACCCTCACGTGCTTCTGGAAGAGTATTGGAGGTGTCATCTATGATCAGAGAGAATGTGGGTCTTGGGGAAGTGTAGGTCAAAGGGTACAGACTTGCAGTCAGCAGATGAGCAAGTTCTGGGGATCCAATGCACAGCGTGGTGGCTGTAGCTAATGATAGGGTATAGTGTGCACTTGGCAGTGGCTGTGAGCAGGTCCTGTGTTTGCACCACAAACGCACACACACAGAGTCACCTGCATGAGGTGATTGCTATGTTAATTATCGTGATCTTGGTAATCACTTTACAATGTAAGCACATATGAAATCATCACATTGTACACTTTAAACACACACAATTAGGTTTGTCAGCTCTCCCTCAGTAAAGCCGGTGGGTGGGGGGCATGGAGAGCCTGGGTGTAGAGGTTCCGGTGCGTGGCAGGGAGACGTGAGTTGTCCCTCCTCTCCCTCCCAGAGGCAGCTCCCTCCTCAAGGATCCACAAAGTGATGAGTCGTGGAGCATGTGGGGGCTGGGGGCAAGCCTCGGCCACCTGCACCTGACACTGACGGGTGTGTCAACATCCAGGGGCCCTCCCAGGACTTATCTAACTAGAGTGTACGCACAAGAACAGAAAAAGCACCCTGATTTTATTCTCAAGTTCATTTATACTAAACATAATTCCAAATATAGAACTTTAATGTAGCTCTTTTGGTAAAAAAAAAATCTATTTGATGGAGACAAAATAATTTAGAATAAATATTCTATGTGAGGAGTAGGTTTTGAAAACCTGTTTTTTATTCTTTCCTCTGAATGGTGAGGAGACGCCACAGAAGGTTTAAGCGTGAGATGACCAGGGCTGAGGTGTGGATTTCTGGGTTCTTTCTTGAAAACAGCAAAATTCACGAACTCAGTAAAGCAGGCGTTACGGTGGCACACAGGGTCCCAGGACACCCCACACCCAGGTCGAGGGGCTGAGCTGCAAGGGCTTCAGGGACAGTCCCACCACGGCTGGTCCAAGGGTCTGGGAGCAGTGTCCTGCCAGGTCCTCATGCTAGCCATCAGCCACTAGAGACAGAGTGAACACTTCATCTCCCCGCCCACGGCTCTGGGCAGGGTAACCTGAGCCCGCCAGCCCGGCTGTTGTCCGTGCCCAGCCTCAGTTCAGGAGGGACAGCTGTGGTGCCTCTCACTCAAAGGTGGATTCCGCTCTGGGTCAGAGGTCACCGGTGCCGCCCCCCCCCGCCTCCCCCCAACCCCACACCAATCTCTGGCCTTCATGTGTGGAGCTGCGTCTCCGTACTTCATCATGAGTTTCCCCTGCTCCTTCCACGTGAGATCAGTGTAGCCTCCTTGGGCATCCAATTCTCCAGGGCGGTTCCTTAGTCCCCAGTCACACGCCCTTCGCACACGGCTCTGTGAGAGCCGGGAGGCCTGTCTGTGTGCTCCTCCCTCCCAGGCCTGAGGAAGACTCTCCTTGGACATGCAGACTTCAGGTGGGACTGTCCACAGGAATTATTTCACGCCAGAGTCCACACCTGATTCACACAACATGGCTTTCCCAAACTCTGGTCTCGTTGCATGCTACCAACACGTGGGCTTCATGCAGCACTTCAATTCTTCCCTAAGCCCTGTACCACAAAATGTGAGTTTTAAAATCAGGTTGTTTAAAAAAAAATGTATTTAGTGATCTTGCTAAAAATCTGGGAGAGGAGACATTACCTTTTTACCCAGGGAGTTGTCTGCAAGTCTTATAACTCAAGTGTTCTCGAGTTCATTTTCGTGGCAAACATGGTGAATCTCAACGAACAAGGAGAGGTATATGTGTATTTCTAGCTTCATGCCTTTCCCAGTGAAACTGTTGTGCAAGAGAAGTCAGACTGTTCTGTCAGGAAAAATAATAATAATAAGCATAATTTAACAGCGTCTGGTTTATTGAAACTCAAGTATTCTCACTGTTTACACAAAATGGTTCGTGTTGAAACAACAGATGTTTTTCTTGCCTGCCCATTCCTTCCTTTTCCTCTCCATTTTCTTCTAACATTAGGCGTATGTTCTCTCCCATTTCCACGGGCGAGCCGTGGGGCAAGCACGTGACTGCTCGAAGAACATTGTGCCTTCCATAAGGAAAAATGCCCATTCGGGTCTGCTAATTCTGTGATGGAGACCTTTTTCTTTCCGCTGTTTTGTTTTGTTTTCTAGAGCACTTGTGGGGTTAAGTGATGTTTTAAAAAACTATTTTTAGGTCTTCCTGTTTAACAAATTTCACGTGAAATTTTGGCAGCATACTGAAAACAAGGATGTAAGTGAGGAGTAGATGCCACAGGGAGGGAACGTGAGTCGAGTTCCTATCCTGCTGCCCCTTGTCATGTCTCAGCAATGCGCTGTGGACAGAGCATCTGCAAAGCACAGGAGGGACACCTGTGATTTCCACATTCTAGAGGCTACGGGTTTGGGGACGCAGGGGCATCTGCACTCGGGATTGGAAGACGGAGTTTGTGCGGGGGCCCAAACATCATCTGGGGAGCGTTTGCCCACTCACCCTGTGTTGCCCTCCTCCGTTATGGGAAACAAACTACTGAAAAGACAGGCCCACTTCTACGACAAACGGTTTGCAAACTAAGAAAAATGTTTAAAGTCCATGTAAATGGCCCTGGCCAGGTGGTTCAGCTGGTTGGAGCATCATCCTGCGCACCGAAAGGTTGTGGGTTTGATTCCTGGTCTGGGCTCGAATGAGAGGCAACCAACCAATGCTTCTCTCTCACATCTCTCTCTCTCTCTCTGTCTCCCCCCCCCACCCCCCGTCCTCTCTCTCTAACATCTATAAAAACATGTTCTCGGTTGAGGATTTTAAAAAATCCACTAAAATGGATATAGTAGGTTATGGTATGCACGAAAATGTCAATAAATGAGGAACAGCCCATAAGCAGCTCTCCCGCCGTGTGAATGAAACATCTTCTTACTGGATCCCACTGGATCTCTTGGAACAAGCTGTGTTTCCACTTCAGTTATTATTGAAAGATGAAGTTGAAACAAAAGGCGTTTTCTCTCCAGTTGGCAGAACTTCTGAAAGGTGACTCTTTGCTGCGGTGAGATTCATCCCATGTGCAGAATTCTCTGACCCTGAGTTGGTCTGTAGTTTCTCGTGGGAGGCTAGAAAGGCCACAGGCCAAGGCCACACGTGGACTCTTCGGTGAGGTGTGGGTCTGGAGAACCGGGGCACAGCCCAGCACTTGCGATTGACAGAGGTTTCCTGGGGCCCATCTGGGGCTGCTCCCATCCCCCACCCTGAAAACTAAAGCATACTCACTACGCCCGAGACACCCCTGGAGCACCTCAGGAATTCATGGGAGGGTGTCTGGGTTCTGGAGCCAAGGAGCGAGCAGCTCTGATCTGAGTCTCCCCGGCTGGACCACTTCAGGAGCCGCGTTCTGCTTTTCTGACAGTCAGTGTGATATTATATGTACTGTTTTCAAACGTCAAACATTACATAAACCTGTCATGTCACCTGGAGTGACACAAAGTGAAAATAATCCGTCCCCCCCACAGCTGAGACAACAAGTCTATAGCTTTCCCCAAATTTTGTTGGCGCTCATTGGGTAGAACCCTCCGTCCATCTGTCTCAGCACTTGTGGGTCTGGATAGATACATGTGATAAAGCCCCCAAAAAGTAGAGTCGTGTTCTAAGTCATAATGTAGAGCTCATGACTCGTGTCTGCCATCGTGTTCTGGAGGGTCCCTCTTTCTTCTCCCTTCCCACGACAGCGTGAGCGGCCTTTCATCAAGGCCCATCCCCCCTTTCTCAGCTGCCCTTTATCTCAGTGTGTGAAGGAGCCGTGGGCTGTCCCGTCTGTTGTTGCTGAATGTCTGGGTTATTTCTGAAAAGGGTTGCACTGAGCACAACATCCTTGATGCGCAGAGGCAAGTCTTCGTGGCTGATCCCTGGAGGCCAACTCTGGGCAGAGGCCTATGCGGGTTTTAAGGGCTGCCCTTGAAGAAAGTGAGAAACTGCAGTAAGTCGGGGAAGCAGCCCGCCTGGGATGCGTGAGTGCCAGGTAAAAGCTGAGGCCACTGAGTCATGACAGGAGACAGGGGGGCCGAGTTGCAGACAGGCAGCCCTCCTCAATTTTTTTTAAAAGGCTATCATTTAAAAGGCAGGACAAGATTTAACCTGCTGGACTCGAGGTGGCCAAACACAAGACAGTGACTGAGGGGAAGTGAAATGGTACCGAGGTTTGACTTCAAGCTTCCTGAGGCTGAGAATCACTCGAACTTAACAAGTGGGCTGAGTGCCTGGCACGTCCTGGCTGTGGCCTTGGCAGTGGGAACTCAGGCTGGGCAAGCCTCCTTCTCTCCTGGGGCTTCCTTTTTACTGGAAACCTGACAGAAGGTACAGGAGTAAACATACAAATAACAAGGAAGTTTCCGACAATGGTCGGCGCTCATTAAAAATAGAGTAATGTGGCCCCGACCCAGTGTGGCTCCGTTGGGTGGGCATCGGTCTCCAAGCACAGGATTGCTGGTCCGATTCCCTTTCGGGGCACGTGTCTGTGTTACGGGTTCAGTCCTGATTGGGGCGCAGGCGGGAGGCAACCAATTGATGTTTCTCTCCCTCTCTGTCTCCCTTCCCCTCTGTCTAAAAATAAATAAATAAAATCTTTAAAAAAATAGAGTAATGTGATAGAAGGAGACTAGGGAGGAGGGGCACCGTCAAGCAGAGGAAACGCAAAGCTCTGAATGAAGAACAGGCTGCCTTATTAGGCAGTAAATTCCGCAGCCTTGGAAGTTAGAAATGTGCACCGAGGATTCCAGTATGCCATCTGCAAAGCTACTTAAAGTCTCTTTCCACATAAAATATTGATGTAATCCAAACAAAAGGTATCAAGGATGGCTCATTCTTTCCAAGATCAAATTTTACTGCAGTTAACTTGGGGGATGCTGTTACTGTCAGAAAATGTGTAAGGAGTATCAGGAGATGTAAAAGGTGGGGTATTGGGGTGTGTTTCCAGGAAACTGCTACTTCGGGCTGATTTGGTCCCTGAGGTGCAGCCTTGTGGTCCCTTTTCAAAAAAAAAAACACAAGGCTCAGAGCCTCCTGCTTGCTGCGGACTGGTTGTAAGTGATCCTCCTGGGAGAGACCACGCACAGAGCAGGACAAGACAGGCCGTGAAGCAGCACCTCAAAGCCTTCCTCTCTTTCCCATGTGAGTCATCATTAGTCAGAATGTTACCTTTGCAGACAGGCTGAGTTCCATCTGAGACCTTAAAGTGATACTTCCTCCTCGTTTAGGTGCACACTTTCGCCTCTAAGGACAGGTTCTGTGGACCCTTTGGGCTTAGGGCTGTGGGCAGGGGTTTATTTGCAGGGTATTTCAAAAAACAAAAGCACACATAAAGCCATGCTTCTTTAGAGTGAGCCTCAAAGTAGCTTTTCAGTGCTGGGGCAGCAGGGAGAGGAAAGACAGGTTTGTGCTTTTGTGACGCACGACTTCCGGGCACCCTTCTCGAGGTCACCAAAGGTGAAAGGATGTTCAGGAACATGGAAAGACGGAAAATGTTGGGATATCGCAATACCAACATATTGCTAAGAGGTGTGATATCAGCATCATAGGATGCTGTTGGGAAAGGAGGTAGAGGGGAAAGATGCCATATGAATCTTACAAGAATTTCCAAAGAGAAGTTTTAAACTTTCACAGGGATGTAGCCAAAGTGAGAGAAGACTAACCACCAGCGATCCTGGTGGAAATGAGACAGGAAGGCGCCCTTGTTTCTCAGCATCCACACCTGCATGGGCTTCCAAGGACAGGCCCTCAGCTGGCACAGACCCTCCCGGCCCGCGGCCACCCTCTGCAGGTCCCTGCCTCTGAGCAGCAGGCAGAGGCTGGGCATAGCCTAGGTGGCACCAGCTTCAATGACTTACAGGCCTTTGTTTGGGATCTTAAATGGTTTTTAAGATGATTAAACTATTTATAGCTCAATTAGCAATATATCCCTAGCCAAGAAATGCCTGAGAGATAATGTCTTCACGAACAGCATCAAGGGCCCTGGCCACTCCCAACCCCATCATCCCTGGGTCTCCACATTGCTGTGTGTTCATATCTGGAAGCCGAATTTCAAATACTGCTTTTCAGACTTGATTTGGGACCAACTGTAGCCCTGCTTCCCTTTCCCCTGCCTCTTGCTGGCCACCAGCCAGCAGACTCTGCACAATGACCAGCTGGCCCCTGGCAGATCTTGGGCCCAGGTGTGAGGTGGCTGGAGGAGCTTTTCCAGGCCAAGAAGGGAGTGATTTCGTTTTCCATTGACAGTCTGCAGAAATGAAGGGGGTTCAAGTGCCTTCAGAAAAGCTTCCTCCTTGTGAGTGGAGTTTTGGGGGGTTTCCAGACGTCCGCGGCTTTTATTCTTGGAAGCATCATTGTTGCTTCCCCCCCTTCCATTTATCCCCCAGGAACTGATTCAGAAACCATAGAAATTGGATTTGGAATCACTGAATGCTAGCAGACAGCTGACTGCACTCTTCCCAAGGAGCCCTGCCAGCTGGGCTGGGCACCACGTGGGGCCTGCTCCTGGGGGCTGGCCCTCTGAGTCCTCCGGCTCCGCTGGGCTTGCGGCTGACAGCGGCGTGCCCTGGAACTGAAGTGTTTGCGCTCCATTCTTCAGAGAGTTTGTGGTTTGGGGCTCAGTCAACCAGGGTATGATTGCAATCCATGGGAACCGGTTTCGGAGCAGCTGTGAACGAGGCAGGTTTCATCTTGCTTGCTTGCTGGATCTTTTTCCCCCTCACACCTTGGATTTCAGTTTCCTGAGCCTGTTGTTACCACCGAGGTAGACAGGCTCCAGGCAGGACCGAGCCGTCTTCAATAGAAGGCAGACTTGAGTGGGCTTGCAGGGGTTAAAGTGGCCCTGAGTGTGGTCTGAACAATGAGACAGAAAGTACGGTTGCCTTCCAGAGTGAGTAGCACCCCTGCTTAGACAAGAAGCCCTGGAGTGGAAGTGGAAGTGAGCTGGCTTTGCTTCAGGAGTGAATGAGTTCAGTTAAATACGTTAAATTCAGATAAGATCAACATAGACAAGTGTTAACCTGAGAAGTTTGTGGGCTCCTTTGTGTCTGTGAGTTCTGGGGCAGTCTTGCACTTCTGTGTGAGCAGCCCACCGAGTGAAGACCATGCAGACACCACATACGGAGGGCTTGGGGTGTTGTCAAGAAAAGGGAACATTTTAAAAACAGGCAGGAGGTCAAGGGCATGGCTCTGTGCCAGGCGTTGTGCTCAATGCCTTTGTCCACATGGTCATATTTAACCCTCGAGTCCCCCTAGGATGGGGACTCAGGAGCAGGGCTGCGCTGGGGGTCTCACGTTAATCCGAGACAGAACTGGAACCAGACCTCATGGGCAGCCTGGCTGCAACCCCTGGGCTCTTGAGCCTCCCCAGAAACCCCCTCAGCTGCCCAGGGCACACGATTCACAGGCAACGAGGCAGCAAAGACCAGTCTGCCTGATGCTGAAATGCTGCCTTTTACAGACTCCTCCTCAGTTTGGAAAAAACCCAGCACAGTAACCAGAAGACCGGACACTGTGCTCTATAGCTGACCCCCCGTATAATACGAAAAAGCTTTCACAAAGTGAGTTCTCAATTCCATGGCTGATGGAAATTCACGTGGCCCCCCGCACCATCTCCAGGCACAGATCATTCAGGGTATTTTGCCGGCTGCTGCTCATCCCCAGCATCTCTGCGGTCTGGGGGCAGCCAGCAAAGAGCCTCGTGTGGCAGGTGACAGAGTCCGGGCCAACCTGAGAGCACAGCGGCCAAGAGGCTGAGGCAGCTGGTGGGAGGGCTCCATGGCTCGAACCGGCAATTTGGGGTCAGAACAAACAGATGATTAGCTGGGGGCTGTCACTTTCAATCAAGGGCTTTAGCGTCGTCTAGACATGGCCTCAGAATGAGGCCGGTGGGGCTCCCTGGCAGGCTCTGAGGCAGACGGGGCAGCGAGGAGGTGGCCCGACTCGCTCCCCAATCAGGAGGGAGTCACGCCCCCGCGTCTGGCCGGGAACAGCCTCACGGGAAAAGGGAGCCTGTTCTCGCTGAAAAATCGGAAACAATGGATGGGAACCTGTTTGAAACGGGACGTTGTGACAAGCCTTCTGGAGGCCACGAAGGTGCTATCCACGGGGCTTCTGTATGTAGCCAAGGTCACACGGGCACTTAGTGGCACTGTCCCAGCCCTGGCCTCTGTCCCCTCGTCATGAGCCCTGTGCACTTTAAATGACACCGCCCAGCCGGACGGTCACACAGGGGCCACCAGTGCCGGATCCCAGCCGTTGTCTTTCCCAAGTGGCCACCTGACTGTGGGGACCCTGCAATAGTTACGGAAGGTACATCAGATTTTGCCCGATAGACTCACACAGTCTTCCCTCCAAACCAGGACACTTTTGAGAGGAAAAAGAGGGTGATAACCAAACCAAACTCAACAGGACCCCCCAGACAGGCAGAACAGGGACCCCACACACTTCCTAGACTTCTTCAAAAGTCGAGTTGGAAAGAGGCTTTGTTACCAGCCTTCAGTTAACTAGGAAGTTCAAAGACGAAGCCAACTCATTCCCTAAGCATCTGACTGACAGTGTCACAGGCTGACAGCACTGGCTCGTCTAGGGTTGTGGGGACGGGGTGAGACACGTGCGTGCCTCCCGTACAGGGAGCAGCCAGCAACCCCGGTCACCCCATCAGATCGGTGCCGAGTCCGATCGCCAGGCACCAGGCGACTTCCTTCTGCTTCCCTGGTGAGGTCTGGTTGGAAACCCTGTGTCTGCGGGAGGGTGGTTTTGCTTTTGCTTTTGCTTTTGGTTTTCCTCCACAAGCATCCTGGCTTGGGTGTGTACAATCATGAAGATTTTGCCCTGTAGACGAGAAAACCCCCTCCCACACCCCCCACAGTTGTTCGGTGACCCTCCAATGAGGAGCCACTGGGGGAAATCCAGGGACAGCTTCGATTCTCTTTGCTATCCATCCAAACACACAGCTTGGAATCCGGCTTCTCTGAGTTCACACAAGCCCAGTTCTGACACAAACGTCCCTGAACACATAGCTTTGACCGTGAGCCCAAGGGGACCTGGTAAGAAGCAGGGCTTTGTCTGAGCTCTGGAATGTTTTTGTGTGAGTTTAAGTCCCTTCCAAATGCCCACCAACCTGGAAGCAGGACACAGGCCTTCCTGCAGGGGCCCTGGGGCCACCGGGAAGCTTGGAACAAATGTCCTCATGTCCCGGGGTCTGGGCGCTGCCGCGGTGGCAGAGGTTTAAAAGCTCCGGGGGACGGTAGTGTGTAGATCGTACATTGCTGTGATTTTACATTTTCCACGGCAGTAGGTCACATGTGGGAAGAGGCACACACACACCCAGAGCACTTTCCTGCTAACCTGGGTAAGCCTCTGAAGTTGGGAACACAGGTTCTCCTGAGCAAGGGTTCAGTGTTTTCTCTTATCTGACTCAATTTGGAACAGGTGGTGGAACAGGTCAGTCCCTGGTCCTTATTGTCACCTGACGTGCTTGACACCTGAAAATACATCTTAATCACACTAGAAAAGATGACCCGAGGAAAAGACAGACATGGCAGTGTGGACTCCAGGGAGTCATGCACGTTCCTCGCCCGAGTCCCTGCGTGCAGGTAGATGCCTGCTCGCCAGCTCAGGGAGACCCCAGGCCTCCCGCCCTCTCTGCTTCTGCTCTGAGGCCACACTGTGCTCAGAGCCCCTCCGCTGGCATGGCTGAAGGACTTCTTGCCACCTTTCTCGATCAGTAAGTGTTAGTGCAGTGAACACGTGAGCGGATGCAACGTCATAGTGCCCATCCAAAGATGGAACAGCCTAGAAGGGAGGGGCGGCTCCTCTGGGAAAGCCCGCACTTTCTGACTCCCACATTCAGGGAGGGCACTGTAGTTAAGCTGCAAACCACAAACAAGGCAGCTCGTTAGAGCAGAAGGACTTTGGCCGTGCCTGCTGCAGCCCGGGGACGTTTGATCCCAGGAGAGTGAGGCCGGCCAGGCTGGGAGCCAGGGCTGGGGCTTAGGTTGGAGAGATCCACGCTCCATGTGGCCCCACCCTTGGAGGAGTCACTAGAAATGACCGATGCACTGCCGAGGACCCCTCTGCCCCATGTTCTCAGCCACCCCCAGGAGTCTGCAGGGCACCCCTCCCCCCCACCCAAGCGGAAACAGGAAACCTTACCCCTCACAGTCCCCACACAGTGCTCCCTGGGACTGGTAGGGGCCAGGCTGTAGAAAACCCATGTGAGGTCTCTGACACGTCGGAAGGTTGTATTTTGCAGGCAGAAGGACTGAGAAGGCATTGCGACAAGGACCGCAGTACCCGGGCCGGGGAGACACAGGCAGGGCCTGGGCAGACCGGGGCCCCAGACAATGAAGAAAGGCGAGAAACGGACGGAATGGGGTGGGCACCACCCGCCTGGCATCTGGGTGTCCTGCATCAGAGTGGCGTTGTGATGGTGCTCCCAGAGCACAGGCCGCGTCAGAAGCCTATAGCGCAAGTTAAATTCTGGTTCCTGAATCCTTCGTCTTTATAAAATGCTTCCAAGGAAGTCACCCCTTCGGGTTTTAGGCAGAAATGCTGGAGTCATGTCTGCTCAGCCCAGCAGGTAACTGAGAACCCTCCTAAAGCCCAGAGTGGGAAGGGCAGGCCAACCCCCAGCACGCCCCTCCTGCTGCTTGAGAGGCCGTCAGCTTTGGGGTGGCCCTCCCCAACTGTGCCGCCACCTCCCACCAGGTGCCGGTGACTAGCCAGTCCCACAGACACCCTGCCGCCCTCCAGAAATGTCACATCCACCAGGCACACGGACGGGTCGGTCAGTCGGTCAGTCACAGCATGGACAGGTGGCCTGGGCAGTTCGGGGACGACTGTAACCCGGTGGGCCCTCGGGAAGGCCCCCGGGGGCAGCTACATGTAGAAGCAACAGACCAAAAAGCCAAATCGTCCCCATAGATGTCTTCTTGCTACCAAACTGGCAGGAGCATTGGGTAAAAGCTGTTCCACTTGAAAAACTCAAACCGGAAAACTATGTTTAAAAATACATTTCAGGAATGCTCTTGTTTTTAACACGTCCTTCCTACCTTTGCTGCAAAGTCAAGGAGAAAAGAATGAGGGTCCATGAGAGGTCCAGTAAGCCTGAAGTCACTGCCCCTCTCCCTATTGCTCATTTTATTTTATTTTTTAATTAATTTATTTTTTATTTTTTTAAGATGTTCTTTGTTTATTTTTAGAGAGAGGGGAAGGATAGAGAGGGAGAGAAACATCAATGTGTGGTTGCCTCTTGCACGCCCCCTACTGGGGACCTGGCCCCTAACCTAGGCATGTGCCCTGACTGGGAATTGAACTGGCGACCCTTTGCTTCGCAGGCTGGTATTAAATCCACTGAGCCACACCAGCCAGGGCTCCCCATCACTCATTTTCTAAAGTGTCCCTGTGTTTATCATTGCAAGAAAGAACTGTGTCATTATGAAGAGCTTAGGTTGACAATATTGTTCAATCTGATAAGAATATGATGCCAAAAATATCCAAGCCCTTTGAAAGCACTCTTTAACAATACGTTGAGCAGGGATTTTTTCCTGCACACCGGACACTGAATGGTCTACAAGTCCTTTTCCCACGAGACGGAACCTGGTGAGGTGACAGACCCAGAAGTGACTCAGACCCTCCCTTTCCGTGATATGATGGGACATGACCTATCTGCCTTTGGTGGCTTCACAGCACATAGTGTGACTACAGTGCGTAAGACTGTGCTGTATACTAGAAATCTGGAGGAGAGTAGATCTTAGCTGTCCTCATTAAAACTGGTAACTAGGCAAGGGGGCGGACGTGTTCATGAACTTGACTGTGGTGATCATGTCACAGCATGTATGTGTATAAAATTATCACATTATACACCCTAAGAATATACTATTTATATGTGTTGATTACACCACAAGAAAGTTGGGGAAACTACGTGGAAATCACACTGGCTCTGAAGTTGCACCTCTCCAACAAACGTTCCATTCTTGGAAACTAGAAAGGTTCAAGAACTTACCTCTATGCTCTCTGTGTAGCTAAGTCTAGCTCATGCTTTTCCCTCTTCTGCCCAGCCCTTTGGTGCACTTGACGATATGGTGTCTGTTTTGGTCACCTGGCTGGGGGACCTCACCCTGGTTCTCCTGTCTCCTTGATCTCTCCCTAGGGCCTTTGATGGCCTCTCCCATGGGGAGACCTCTCTGTTGCAGTCCCCAGCCACTCTGAGGCTGTACCCCTCCCACACCCCCTTCTCCTGGAGCTTGTTAGAAATGCAGCATGTCAGGCCCCTAAACACCCCTGAATCTGCCCTTTAACAAACTCCCCAATAATTCCTATTCCATTAGGATGTCAGAGGCGTCAGAAGCACTCCTGAAGGACAAATATTGCAGAGGTCAGGCTTCTGACTGGGGAGCTAGATACAAGTAGGGGACCTTTTGTTTCTTGTGAGTGTGGATGGACCCAAGGCAATCCTGCTGGACCAGACCAGGCTGTTCTTTCTCAGTGTCTGTCCCAAATCACAGTGTGGCTCTCGGTGAGTTCAGGGGCCATCTTTCCCGTCAAGGGGTCCAGGGCAGGATAAGCTCCAACCTGCTCTCCAAGGCTGGGGCCCTGCCTTCCCGCTTGGCGTGTCCGTCTACCTGCAGGATGGCCAAGGCTGGCTCGTTTGGGACAAGTCTCCGCTTCCTGGTGTTCCGTAGGAATAACTTCACTCCCTGTGTGACTGTTGAGCAACTTCATTACAGTCCTTTGTTGGTTGGACCAGTCATCGCTCCATTCTTTCCTCTGCAAGTTATTCCCTTTGCAGAGGAAAGAATGTACAACACGTAAGGACATTTATGTGGAACTCACCCATCGGAAAAGGCAGTTGCTCATTCTCCCTTTGAGTCTCCCCGTCCATGCTGGTGTGGAGAGCACACACCTGCAGAATCGCCTGTCTGCCCACTGCCTGCCTTCCTGGAGCATCCGCTCCAAACGGGCAAAGACCTTTCGTCCGAATCTCCAGGAGCAAGCCCAGAGCCTGGGGCATGTCAGGGTACAGTAAACTCTGATGAGTGATGCATGAGCTCATCCGTTGTCCTTGGAACGTGGTGGCACGTCTTCAAACACTCCTTGAGACTGGCGGCCACTCACCAGGCTGTCTTATTATTGTATGTTGCATTGGTTACAACGCCTTCAGACTTAAAAGGCATTATTTATACTGCTTGCGGGAAGAACGGTTGATGGAAAGGAGTCCAGGGGCATGATGGTGAGAAACCAGCCAGGTGCCATTTTTGGGCGATTAGATAACTGTTTTCTGGTCGAGTGAACTGCCTGTTTGTTGCAAGTCGGGACTCAGCTGGACTGGTTTGCAGGGCCAAGGCGGGGAGAGATAACTGAGTCTTCCAGGGAGAGGTCATGTGTTTTGAAAGCAGGGAAGATTCCATGGACCAGGTCCCAGTGTTACAACACTGGGCGCTGTCTCGAGCTGTGCCGGGTGATGAAGCCCAGACAACCCGAACCTCGGGGTGCTTAGGTGGGTGCAGCTGTGAGTAGATTTGGGGGAGAAGAGTCTGAGACCAAAGGAAACTTTCCTTCAGCAGGCGTTGCAGGGGAAGGCTGCTCCTTCCCACCTTGCTCTGCCCTTGCAGAAGGCATGTCAACCGAGGGGGAACGAGCAGACCCAACTGCTCTTCCTGGAACTGAGCACCTCAGATGGAATGTGGCAGCAGACCTTGTCTTTTCTCTCAGCTCCTGGCTCCGCCGTTAGGCAAACATCTCAGGCACCTTTGCGTTCTCCTGCGGGGGAAGACAAAAGGTCGCCCTCCTCTAGAGATTTCATCCGTGCTCCCAACCAGCTGGCGGGAGACAGGCCATCCGTCCATCCGTGGATCTCTCGTCCTCACTGTCTGCTGCACAGCTCACAGCGCCCATTGCTCCTTCTCTCTCTCCGGGGAGCCCCTGGGTCGGAGAAGCCCCATTAAAAACAGTCTGGAAGAAACACCAGACTCTGCCCTCTCAACAGGTGGCTTGCACCCTTTGTTTTAGATTAGCAAGCTTTCCTGCACAGCTTCAATTCACTGAACATGGGGTCAGGAGAGCGTCCCTGGAGGGGGATGAGAAGGCATTTCAGTGACACAGTCAAGCGCTGGCTGTAACTGACTCAGTTATCTGACAAGTGCACTTGCCACCCTGGTGTGACAGGTGGCCTAGACTGGGGATGGAGCATCCTGGCAACATCTGTTCTGTGCATGTGGCTCCTGGCTGCCCGATTCCTTTGAGCCACACTGTCCTCTGCACTTAAACATGGTTACGGGCATAGATCTTGTGTGAAGTGTCTTAACCACAACGAGATTTTTAAAAATTAAGTAGACACACTGTCTGATTGTTTAAAAGTCAGTCTAGACCATTAGAGTCTCTTCAATTCATAGTAGAGGTTCTTCATCATCCAAAAAAGATCTAGAGGGTGGATCTGAAAGAAATGATGACAATTTAGGTATTCCTTGTGACATTAGCCTATAACGCACCAAAGGAATCTTCTTCCCAAGTGCCCTCTGGGATCTGCTGATAAACCAGAAGGCTCCTCCTCTATGCCCTCAAACACCCACATTTCCCTCAACCCCTCCTTTCCTCCCAGTTCTCAGCCTCTCTCCTCTCTCTGGGAGGGCCCCATATCTCAGCCACCCCTGCCCTTCGTAAACGTGAACTCTCACCTAGCAGCTCCTGTCTAGTCTCACCCAGCCCCATGCCACAGTCTTCTGTCACTGTGACTCCGCCCACCCCTCTCAGGGCCCAGCCCACCGGAGATGCCGCCAGCCCTCTGTGTGGCCCCTCCCTCCAAGTCAGGGGCTGCTGAGCAGCTTTTCCCGACCTGGGACCCCACCTGGTCAGCAAATGTACTTGTGTCTTCCTACTACCTCTGCTTCTGCCATCTCCCTCTGTCTCTTTCGACCCTTTTCTCCTCTGCAAGTTATTCTTCACAGACCGGCTCAACATCAAATCCTTTGGGAAGCTTTATTTTTTTTTCAGGTGCCTCCTGTACTCTTTTAGCTGAAACGTAGCAGTTTGAGCAAGTGCTTTACCTTCTTTGACAGCGTGTCCCCTTCTGTCTCTGCCTCTGACGGAGTTCCTTCAGGACACAGGCCAGAGCACTGGGTCCTACATGCGGGAAACGCTGATGAGTAGATGATGAATTGACTGGTTAATGAAGAGATTTCAGCAGCACACCTGCCCTGCGTAGGCCACATTGAAATAATCCCCATGCTGTGTTCTTTTGGATGGATCACCGGGCCGGTCTGTGATCAGCAGACCTCACCAGACTAAGTCACCAATTCCGTTCACTGGCGTGCTTCAGAAGATATTAAAAATGAACCCCGCCCCCCGCTGGTTTCTCCATTTCACCAGGTTGTGTCTTAAATTTCTCGTCTGGAAAAAAATGTGATGTGTGGCTAGAGACCCTTCCTGGTGTGACCTAGCAACTTTAACCGAATGATAGTGACATTTTATTCTGAAAGCTAAGGGATAAAAGAGGCATTCTTTGGCATGTAGGTATCTGTTAAAGCAATGAAAAGATTTATGTTGAAATTTTACTCACGGTCATTACTTCTGCTCCAGAGTGTAAGTCCCAGAAAGGGCTTACGTTTTGCACATGTTTGGTCTTCACTTCCTCTTTGGCAGAGCGTCTGTAGGGAAATGCATCTCTTCGTACTTGAAGTACCTCCTTGTGAAGTATTTCGGAGCCTGTGTGTGCACACAAACCACGTGGGCACCATCCTGGGGAGCCTCCTCTCCTACGGAGCACGTGCTGTGTCTCACGAGGCTTTGCCAGAGGAATTCAGAGCTGAGGTGTCTCACCAACGTAAGTGGCAGCAAAGATCCAAGACGCAGCTTTGGAGAGGGAAGCTGCAGGAGACAGGGAGGCATCCAAGTAAGAGAAACATAATGAAAAACTAGAGCGGCTGACCCTTCCCGGCTCAGACATGGAACCTAAGTTGTACGTATGTGTGTGCACGTGTGTGTAGGTGTAAGTTTAATGAGGGACAGGGCATAAAGACATAGAGGTATGCACAAGAAAGCTATCATTTCGGTCACAGGAAAAGATTCCTTTGGTAGATCAGTCATGGTTTTAAAATATCCAGACTTGCTGCTGCTTCCCTTGTGCTATTGGCACAAATGTCCTGTGACATCCCACACCACTTCCATCAAACCGAAAGGCTTTGTTGTAGCATGTTTTATTGGGATCCACAGGTTTCAATCCTCTACGAAGTTCTTGCAAAGGCCCAGGAGGCTTGAAGTTAACTAGATCACTGAGCTGGGATGCTGAGTACGGCATAAGGTGTGGACCAAGGCCCCGGGGAGTTGCTTGACTCTGTTGTTAGGTTTTCAGATTTTTCACAGTTGCAAATTTAACCTCTGCAATTATGGTGCTGTTTATGATGCATTTTGGCTGCAATCCACAGTTGAGAACTACAGGGACTCTATGTGAGTACCACGGGTCTCGGGATCCCTGGGAACTACCCACTGTCCTTGTACGCAGGTCTGGACTGGACATAGTGAGCTCAGAGGGCAATGCCTTTGGTTCACTCAAGTCCAAGTAGAGAACGGCACTGTAGGCTTCGTGAGGCAGGAATAGCGTGGTCCCCTCTGGCTGTGTCCCTGGATCCTGCACATTTCCTGGGACACACCAATGCTAACATGACAACAGTGATGATGATGACGGTGAGGATGGTGAGGATGGTGATGATGACAGTGATGATGATGATGATGACTTCAACAGCTTACATGAGCCACACACTGTTCCACACATGTTAACAATTTAGATCCTTATGATGACCCCATGGTGGGGGCACTTTTAGCCTCACAGTACAGATGAGGAAAGGGAGGGTCAGCGAGGAGTCGTCTGTCTGAGAGGAGACCACCAGCACCCATGGAGCTGGTTCAAAGGTGGGCCTCTGGAACTGAAACCTACATGCTGAAAGACAGTGGTGTCCTGCCCTGGGGGCCAACCTCTGTGCATCGGGCCCCCATGCACCCTGGGAAGGAGTTCAGTGAGCACCTGCTGTAGAGAGGACAACGGGACACTTTCCCCGAGCTGGCTCTGATTAACCACCGTCGTAGAAGCCACTCATATACAGAAATGACAAAGTGCTTCATTCTTGTGGGCTTTCTTCTCAGCGGTTTTCCTCTTAGGTTGATTTTTTTTAATAGCTTAAGTATTAGGTAGGCGTGAATTAGAAAGCCTAGAGTATTTGCGAGTCTAAACCATAAAGCGTTTTGTAAATGTTATTTTATCTGTGATGAGTGTATGATGAATATAGCGCTCATTATATGTAAAGTATCGTGGGGTTGGGTTTAAAATTTACTTAAGAATTATCTCATGAAATAGCCACAAACATTCAGCAAAACCCAAACACCTCCATTTAACCTCAAATCAACACAAAATGCTAAGGGAAGAGACTTAGGGGGGAAAAAAAAAGGGCAAATGTATTTCTAATGGTAAAAACCATTCCCCAGTGAAAATGAATTTATTATCTCATTGATGAGTTTTCTTTCTTGGCACATCAATACTTGCTCCTAATTGTTCCTGGATATTTGGAGTTTTGTATTTCTTTTGCAAATGGAGCTAGCGTTTGTCTAAAAGGCTTCATTCTGCTCCCCAACTTTTGGGCTGTTTTCAAGTGTAAATTCCACATAACCCCGTCCCCAAGATCTGAGTCTCTTTAGGAGGAAGGAGATGACCCAGTCTGGCCTCTCCCAAACCCAACAGCCTCGGCTTTCTCAATTTGTTCTACCAACCATCTACATGTCTTAGTCATCCTACAAATCGATGTGCCTTTTCCATGGAAGAAAGCATTACCACATTTTCCAAAGGGAGAGACAACTATAACCTGACCCCTTTATCCTTTGTCCCCACCCCTCACCCTGGCCACCACCCACACAACATCTGCATCTCTTAAACTAAAAGCACAAATTATTGTGAAAGTTGATTGAGACTTACAAAGAAATCCTTGTGTAGAAGATTTTCTCAGCTTCATGGGAAAAAAAAGATCTGGTTCAAGTAGCCACTCCAGAACGCAGGAGTGGGTTCCCTGGAAGGCACTCCCCTGGCCCGGAGGAGGAGCCCCTTCGGATCCCACCCCACCCTTCTAGAGTTTGGCAGCAAGCCAGAATACACAGCTTAAGGAGGGGTTCAGTTAGGACATAAAACACATTACGGCTTTTTCACTTCTCTCCTTCCCAGCCTCAATGACCAGATTGTCAGCTTAGAAAGCCAAAACACAAACACAAAAAGTGCTTTTGATTACAGATTCCCAACCTACTGACAGAGGCCCACTGCACCAGGCCTGGGCCTCCCAGCCATTCCTTGGACCCCGTCCTCACACGCCCTGGCCCTGCGGGAACACACAGAGCCCCAGATTGCCAGGGATGACTTGATCTCATCAGCGTGTCCTGTCAGATTGAAGGGGACAGCCAGGGAAGCCAGGGCAGGCACTGGGGCGAGGGCAAGTGCTTCCCATCTCCTGGAGAGAACTGCAGAGCCTGGACGTGGTGCTGAGATGATTCGTGGGGTAAGCGGCTGTCGTTCGCGGTGCCTTTCCAGCCCCCAGTGGCTTGGGGCCAGTCTCTTCACTTCACTCCTCTGCCTTACTGACCAGTTGTCTCCTGGACGTGCTGTCTCAGGAAATGGGTGAAGCTTCCCTCCCCTCAGAGCACCATGGGGAAAGCCTTGTACCTTCACTTCCCTGTACCTGCTCTTTGTGACGATCCAAAGCACCCTTGATGGCTTCTGGAGGTTGTCTGTCAGTTTCCCCGAGAGGAAAAAAATTGAATCCTTTCTTGCTGAGAGATAAGGAAATTCACACCAGGGTGCTCTGGCCTAGAATTACTGTCCTGACAGAACCGGTTCACCATCATTGTCACCCTTGAATGTGAAGGTTACAAAAGCAAAGTTAACAATGAAGAGAGACCCAATCTTTTCTGGAAGCAAAGACAAAAGCATCAGAGACAGGTTGACGGTTACAATTTTTTCAAAAGACCACAGGAGACATATTTTGCGAATCCCTGTGTGACTTATTTTTAAGTGCTCTCTTGGAAAATAATTAATAATGAAGCCAGGAAGGCCGTGTGATATGTTTTCTTGTCTGTGATTCTAACAGATTCGTGTTTTTGGAAGACATCACTCTGCATAAATCCCAAATACATTCAATCAGAAAAATGGGCTTCCAACGACAGAGTTCCAAATCTCCACTCCAGCCACTAGGAAATCTAATGCCGGTAGGAAGCCATAGAAACTAACACCAAAGGGAGACCAAGCAAGGAAAAATATCTTCTCATCCAGGAGTTTACCGTCAGCCCTGCTATTAATAGACACAGTGGGGATTCCATTTCCATTGCTCAACTGCTACATGAGTTATTATGTTGTGAAAAAAGTGAACTAAGGCAGCTGAAAACTTATATACGATGTTTATGCCTATACTTCAGTGACTCAGCAACATCTATTTATCTTTTATTGCTCCTTGACTGTCTCAGGGGGTAATAAACTAAAGGGACACCAGAGAAAAACACAATGTTTGCCGTTGTTTCCAGATGACATATTATTCGTTAAAGAGACAAAATGTGCTGTGAGAAATCAGAATGGTTTTCCCAGCCAAGAATGAGCAAAGGCAAGTCTCGAAGAGGTAGCCACTGGGCTGAGGAAGCCAGGAAGGGGAGCCGCGTGGGGCATCTTCCTGGAGGATGCCGCTGGGCAGGCGTCCACACACACACAGACTTCCTGCAAGCGCGGAGGTACAGGAGCAGGGAGACGCCATCACCTCAGTCAGACACCTGCAGGGCTGCGAGGGAAGGAGGGAGGCTGTGTCTGTGCTAAGCCAGAGCAGATGAGCTGTGGACCAGCTTCAGGTCACGGTGAGGAAGGAGTGTGTTGAAGTTGTCAGGGCAAGCGTGAGCTGTGCCACACACTCTGAGCGAGATCAGAACTCTTGGTCACTCAGAACAGACACACTGACTGGACGACCCTTTGTCATGGAGGTAGGAAGCCAGGATTCCTGGGTAGAGTGGGGACACCTGGAGTGGCAGATCCAGTTCTAAAAGTCAGCGATGCCTAGCACAGAGCTTCACTCCCCGACACAAAAACCACACTGAAACCCGTAACTGTCCCAGCCCCGCGCTTCCTACTCGTTCTCAGGACCTTGTCCCTGGTGCCTCCCTTGAGCTGATGATGGAGTAGGAGGACTTACCCTGGGAAACCCTCTGGAGTTCGGCCTTGAAGGAGCATGAATCACTTTATCCTGCTGTGTCTTCCAGAGAGGACAGGAGAGAGGGACTTCTAATCATATACAGATGCTCGTCAACTTACAACAGGTTTCCATCCTAATACACAACGTTGTTAAGTTGAAAATATCCTAAGTAAAAACATGCATTGCA
The DNA here is from genome assembly GCA_007922815.1 of Macrotus californicus. Taxonomy (NCBI): domain Eukaryota; kingdom Metazoa; phylum Chordata; class Mammalia; order Chiroptera; family Phyllostomidae; genus Macrotus; species Macrotus californicus. Next base: position 125,504 of record VMDR010000045.1, read on the forward strand.
TACCCCTAGCCTGCTGAACGCCGTAGCCTGATCTGACCGACCCTAACCAGACTCAGATGCAGTGTCCAAAAACTCGGACCACACAGCACACTGCAGCCCATCAGCTGTTCGCCCTGGCAGTGGCGGGCTGCCTGGGAGCCATGTCTGCCACTGCCCAGCATCGCGCCACAGTCTGTACCTCGTACCCCTCACCTGGGAAAAGTTCAAATCTCAAGATCCAAAGCACGGTTTCCACCGAATGTGTATTGCTTTCCCACCATCATAAGTTGAAAAATCCTGATTCGGACCATCGTATGCCCAGACCGTCTGTGATTCCTGACCTCCTGTCAGGCCTTCCTTGGAAACAGAGGTGGGCAAAGTCCAGCCCATGGGCCAAAGCCAGCTGCTGCCTGTCTTTGTCAATAAAGTTTTATGGGCATGCGACGGTGTCCCGCCCATTTGCACGCTCCTTGTCTCTGGCCGGTTTTGCACTCATGCAGCACAGTAGAGAGGTTGGGACTGAGACCATAGGACCTGCAAACCCGAAATATTTATTCCCTGCTCTTTTCAGAACAAGTTTGCCAGCCCTGCTCTGGATCATCGTAAAGGAGGCTGCAGGCTCTGTTTCCTGGACTTAGACCTGCGGCGTGGACTGGCCACCTCTGCTGGTCCCACCATCTCTTCTTCCTCCACCTCACAGCACGTGACCACCTATGAGAGCTGTTACTTTTCATTGATCGCTGTCCCCACGAGGGGCCAACGTGTTCTAGAAACAATAGTATCTGAGCCAAATTAAGATTCTTCAGTGGCAGAAACTTGGCCTGCACGACCTCTGAGTTCACGTAGCGGTTGTTAGTGATTTCTGAGTCAGTCTTTCCTGCTCAGTGACCCCAGGAAGTGGGCGTTGGGTTGCAGAGCTAACCAGGGACAGAGAGGGCCAGGCCTCCCCCAGAAGACAAGGTACGCCCTCTTGAACTGCTACTTCCTTTTCCCTTTTTCAAATGAAACCTAAGAAGAATATTTTTTCTTAAAGTGAATAGCAAAGGAACCTTCAAGCCTTCTTTAAAAAAAAAAATGATTTTATTTATTTTTAGACAGAGGGGAAGGGAAGGAGAAAGAGAGGGAGAGAAACATCAATGTGTGGTTTCCTCTCATGCACCCCCTACTGGGGACCTGGCCTGCAGCCCAGACATGTGCCCTGACTGGGAATCGAACTGGCGACCCTTTGGTTCACAGGCTGGTGCTCATTCCACAGAACCACACCAGCCAGGGCTAGGAGAATATTTCAATTAAGTAGGAGTAAGTAGGGGAAAATGTTCATTTAAAAACAAGCATAAAATAAAAATGCATGTGCACACACAGCCAACAAATCCAGCAACACTTTACAAAACCACCACAAAGGGTCCAGAAGGCCTTTTCTAAATGAAAAATCACGGAGGTAGAGAATGTTCTGAGCAGCAAGCTGGGAGTTCTCTTAAGGGAATGCTTCTATAAAAGGCACACAGTAGGTGTGGCCACCTCAGTTGTGAGCGCCCAGCTCGGGCTCTCTGGTCAGAATTGGGTCCGGATGCCTTCAGAGCCCCAGACTCGTCCCTGTGACCAGGGCGGGCGGACTGGTTGCGGTCCCCTCCAGCTGCCCTCCCTGCAGCAGCAGGAGCTCGGGGCTGCTAGCCAGGCCACACACAACAGAGAGGGCGGGCGGGCGGGCAGAGGGCTCGGCCTCGAGCATGCTTGGGAGGGAGGAAGCAGCTCATCCCACTGGGACTCGATCCAGGTTCAGTTCAGATTTGAGTCCCAGCGGCATTTGTGAAGGGTCCGCCATGTGTCAGGTGCTTTGGCCACGGGTTCTCCCACCACACCGGGTCCTCCCTAGAGTCGGAAGTCCCTGCGTTCTAGATGAAGGAGAGAGACCCCCTGATTGAGAAGTGGCCTCAGTGGGGAGGGAACCAGAGTTGTTGCGCAGCCCTTGTGATTCCACCACCACTGGGCCTTGATGGGTGCCGGTAACAGTTCGCTTATTGTTCTGTAGTCAGAAAAACTCGGGAGTGGGGGTGTTGCTTTTTACTGTTTTGTTTTTTCTGTTTTGGCTTTTCCAATCCTACCTGACAAAAACATGAAGTGACGGTGTGAGTCGTTGTGCTGAGGACCTGACATGTTTCTGTGACTTGAAAGACAGCAAGCTACTCGTCATTCTAGGGAGATCATTGCTCTCCCTTCCACTGCTGCTCATGCATCCGAAGCAGCGAGGGGATGCGATGCCCCCACACAGGGCAGGCACCCAGCCAGAAGGAGCACCGTGCAAGCTCAGGCTGGGGAGCAGCTTAGAAATCTCAGGCAAGCGTGTCAAGTAAAGAAAATCTTTTTTTAAAAAAAGCCCTGATGCATGTGGCTCAGGTGGTCGGGAGTCGTCCCACAAAGCAAGGGGTCCCCAGTTCGATTCCAGGTCAGGGCACGTGCCTGGGTTGTGGATTCAAGTCTCCAGTTGGGGTGAACTGGAGGCAACCAATCAATGTTTCTCTCTGACATCGATCTTTGTCTCCCTCTTTCTCCTTCCCTTTCCCTCACTCTAAAAATAAATAAATAAAATCTTTTTTAGAAAAAAGGAATCTCAGGTATGTCAGCTTTGCCCTCTCTGCTGACTGCCTCCCCCTCTCCAAACCCTTTTCTTTCCCAAGCACCCCGGAGAGTGACGGGGCTTCCTTCCGCCTCCCAGTGGCCTCACTTCACCTCTGGCTCCTGCAGGAACAGATAGCTCCATGTTTAATGATCGGGGAGACTCCAGATCTGCCCTTGGTCCTACAGGGACAACTCCCTGTAGGAAGCCTCAGGAGTCTTCTGTGAGGTCCCTGCACGTCATCTCGGGCTCTCCTGTGGCTCTGCAGGAGCGGGTTCGGAAGTTCCTGCACAGCAGAGGCGGGGCGGGACCCTGGCTGGCTGAGAAGTTGGTCAGGGCCTTCCCAGGGAGGTGTGCCAAGGGGAGGGGACCAGGGTCCTTGCTTAGCTGTTTGGTGGTGTGATTTGTTTGAGGTTTGGGGTTTTGGGGTGTGTGTAGTTTTTTTCTAACGCGCATGGGTAAACCAACTTAAATGTGTGTCCATTTAGAGAGCCTTAAAACACAACTGTGGATTAGGAACTTTTCTTAAAAAAAGATGGGTGAACACAGCAGAAAAATGTAAAGGACATTGGAACCGTCTCGGGTGGGGAGTACGTGCAGTGCAGGTAGGACCCGAACAGAGTCTGCCCACAGAGAGACGCCAGAAAGTTCTTTACCGCCCATTCTGGGTCAGAAGTCCTTTATTTCCTTGCCATTGACGAGAATTGTGTCCCATAGGGAGAATGGCTGGGGAAGTGAATCTCCTAGGTACCTATGGACAAACCCAGAAAAGGTCGCTTGTACCCCCAAATTAGAATATGGGCAGTGACCGAGAGGAGGGGACGCAGGAAACAAACCTGAGAAGTGAAAGACAACTTACTTTCTTGGGGTGGTAAATCGCGGGACCATGTGTGCTGAAGTCACCCCGCCTGCCACTTACTCTTCGACTCTGGAGGGGGACTGTCACGCGCTCCTTCACTCAGTAATGAGGAATATGGAGTCCCCGCCAGACAGCTGGGGGCTGGTAACTTTTCCTGTGTCCGGCTCGCGGTCCTTGGGCACATCTCTTGCACGGCTTTGGGATGTCCTGTGGTCATTTCGTGTGCGAATCCATCTCCCCAGAGGGCCAACCTATTCCCTCGGGCAGTGAGTCCTTCTGATTCATTCTTGGCAACCGTCCTTGTGCTACTTTATGGATGATGTTTCAGTTGAGTAAGTGAATGAACGTGGCCCGGCCCTCGTACAGATCACAGGGCACGCGTGGAAGGAGCCTTCCTCGGCAGCCACAGCGGCACCTGATGACACCCCCTCGCCGTGGTGGTTTCCGGCCACATGTGGCATCCAGATGAATTCGAGAGGGACAACTCCCTCAGCGAGTGAACAGCCCAGCATGGGGAATTATTCAGCCTGTGTCCTCAGGGAGTGACTCACATGTGCCTCAGGAGAGTACTGGACAGAGGTGTGTGAGCCGGGTGGGGACCGCCCCCGAGCAGGAAGTCTGGTTGGCCCTGCCTCACTTTGCCTCCACGTCACCTTGCTGGGAATGACATAGAACAGGGGTGTGTCTAGGAAGAGCAAAGCTGCAAGAGGCCTATGGGAATGTGGGGGCCGTGGGTCCGTCCTTGCTACCACCAGCCCTCTGCAGCCCTGGGTGCAGTTAAGTCGGAGGTGAAAGGGGTTGGCAACTGCGGGCCGTCTTGTGTCCAACTTCAGTCAGGCTTTGACCCCAGCGTTGAAGCAGGTGCATGTGGACACCAACCCCATTTTGGACTTTATAACATTTCCCACATCTTCGCCAACCCCTCCCCCAGCCCATGCTGCCCCATTCGTTCAGGTCCCCTAGCTTTCATGGTGCTGACCACCTGATGAGGCGGGCAAACCCATCCTAATGCAGTGGGGCCTCCTGGGGTGACCTCTTTCCCAGCAGTGGGCCAGCAGGTTTCAGCAGGAGCCCCCGGGAGGGAGCGCTCTGCACTCTGGGGGTGCCGGGGAGCATCAGCGAGTGCTGCTCCTGTGTCCCGCCCTGCACTAGCAAGGTCCGCTGCGCACATTGGGGATGACACAGATCGGAAGCCCTGGCGTGGCAGTGGCAGCGACAGAGGCCTCAGTGGCTTGGCCAACAGACTTCTGGAAGGGAAGTGGTGTTATTCATCTCAAAAGTACGCCCATGTGTGAAGAGAGTCCCTGAGCATGAGTCAGCGGCCATCCCGGCGAGGAGATCAGGGGAACAGGACCCAGGCCAGAGCAGAGGCGCTTCGTCACATCTCTAGGAAGGATAAGCCAGGCACACCGTTCGTGCTGCTTGCACTTCTGCACACACTCTGCACACCAAACCTGGCGTTCTGTCTCTTCTGCGGGGCACCCTGCTCTGCAGTCAGCATTCACTGCAGGGACGTTCCAGCCACGTGTGTGTCAGAATCCGTGTAACCTGAGGTAGCCATGAGTCTTTGTCTAGTGCATGTCCGTGAGCTGAAAATCCGGAGGGTCAGACACCCGGGCTGCCAAGCCGAAAGACATTACTAAGCACGTAGTAGGTACTCAAAAGAGATTTGTTGGCTTGAATGAATAAAAACAAGGAAGAGATGTCGCTTTCTGAGATCTTTTTTAGTCCAAATCAGTTTCTGATCGTCCAATAAGAGGTCTAATTCATTTCTGATTTACTAGCCACCCAGCTACCTATAAAAAACAGGGAATGGATCGCCAGGTCTGTGGTTTAAGATGGGAAGTTCCTACTGTTAGGACCCTTCATTGGACAGCATCCTATCATGATGAAAAGTGGTGGCTTTTACTTCAGTCATTGAAAGCATCCCAGATCTCAACACAACTTGTCGAATCTGCTGAGTCCGTTTAAAGTTTAGAAAGTCCTGGGGGTGGGGATAGTTTGCTAGTATCATCGAAGACACATAGGTTTCAAGTTTCGGTTGCCGGGGGTCCTGCTACAGTAAGGAGATTGGTGAGCTATGAAGCACTTCCACGCCCACAACCTCACTATTGCTCACACCCACCCTGCGAGATGCATTGAGCTGGTCCCATTTTAACCAGTGAGACCCAGAGAGTTGAGATTACTGGCTGGAGACCATCCCATAATGATACGTCACACTGATAGGGAGATGTCGAGTGATGTCACTGGAAACATATTCCACAGTCCCTCACAGAACTGGCCTGTCTGGTTTCAGAAACCCCAGTTCAAGCCCGAGAGAGGAAACAGTATGCAAAGGTCCCCTTGCTCTACTTGGTGTATATTTTTTTAAATCGTCAACTTGGCTTGGGGTTGTTTTCATGGCTAGGAGAGAACCTAGGGGGTGGAAATCAGCCGATTTGGGTGTTCTGATCCCTAAGTCAAAAATAAAAGAGATGTTATTTTAAAGTCTTCTGCTTGTTAACTTAATTAGAGTTACTTTAGTCTGCAGCTGTGTTGGACACGCTAAAGCTTGGCAAGTCTGGCCCAGTAGGCATATTATGATCACAGGGCAAATTACCAAGTACTCAGGAGGACTTCAGAGTATTCCATGTGTGTTTCCAAGTTGCAGTGTGGATCCAAGTTCAGTTCAGCCACTGTCTTTGGAGGCCTGCGAGAGGAGAACTCTTCATTCGTGGTGGAATCAAATGCAGTAAATACGGAACTGCTGAAAAGATATAAAGTTAGGGCGAGTAGAGAAAAATCTCCGCCATTATCATGAGACTTACGCCACTTCACCAAGCCTTTGACTCGCCAAGAAAATTTAAATGCTGCTTTCTACTTACTTTTCTTCTTTTCCTGATGATTTCGTCGTGACTCACCCATAGAGTGCCTACTTTTCTGTCCTCACCAACTGTTGTGGGGGTTTTGTAGGTTAGTCTGGCATTGTCATCACATTTATAACGCTTTTCTATGGGATACATTTACTCCATGTTCCGCAAAACCAACATGTGAAAACATGTGTTTGCAGATCTGGAAACGCGTGGCGCTCTCCGTCAGCCGCCATAGCAGCTGCTCTGAACAGTCATGACGTGAGTCGGCCAGAGGTTCACTGCCTGCCTGTCTACACACCCTGTGTCTAGCACATTATTTGCCCATTACTCCTCATTTTCAAAGTGCCTTCACACAGCCTCTGATCTCACATAATGGAAAATAATGGTTGTACATGATCACTTCTCCATTGTTTTTCTTTTTTAAAAAACATGTATTTTGCTAAAATGTCCATCTTCTGCCCTTGTTCATCACAGATTTTTGTAAATTTTATCCTTGGTGATTTTTCATTATAAAGTCATATATGGTCCATATAGAAAATTTGAGAAACGAGGAAACTATAAGGAAGAAATTTTTTTTTAATGTGCGATTTCTGCTTCAAAATGAGGCGCTCGTGAAAAATGGGCCAAGGCAGCTCAGGGGGGCCTGGGGAGAGGTTTACAGGGGCCCCACAGCCTTGGCAGCCATCAGCATGGGGTAGAGAAAACAACAAATTAAAACAATTACACATTCACTCAGGCAATTCCAAAGGCGTCTGAGTGGATTGGGGGAAATCTGGAGAAACTTGTTTTAATGCTGTGTCTCAACCAGCAACGCAGATTTGCCCAGGCATGTGGGCAAAGAGGGGTGTCCTCCTCGTAAAGACACTGGAGAGTGACAGGCTCTTCCCATAAATGAAGGGGCATTTTGAGACTAAAGGGAGGCAGATTACCCTTATTCTCAGTTAAGAGAAACTGTAGGGCTCTTGAGAAAAAAACATGCAACCAGACCGTGGATCAGCCCTGGATGTCCAAGGACAATACGCAGATAACTTCCCATAAAACCCTTGCCTGGATCTGTCACTCAACGTGCAGTGCAACTCATCAAGGTGGGGGAGTCCCCAAAACACTGCCCTGTGCAGTTAGCCAGAAGGACAACCCTGCATCGTCCCACTGTGACTGATTCAGTGGTCTCGCACTGAAGTGTTCTCGTTGCTTAGTTTCCTGACATGAGATGTTGGTCATAAAGATAGGACCGAGGTTACACCGTGGTGACCCTCACCCTGCATTTCACTTATGCAGGCTGTCTCCTTTGCCATTGTCTCCTCTGGGGCAGATGGCAGGAGAAAGCCTCCTAGTGACTTCTTTGGACTCTTCGTAATTACCTCTGGAAAGAGGATTCGAGGGGTACTTGCCTTAAACTGGCTCGAATAGACACCAGCTGCTGCTCAAGAATAGACCTGCTGGACGGTTGGGCACTTAGGGTCCTTTGCAACTCTTTTGCCGTTATTAAAAACATAAGTAAATAAATAATGGTCAACATTTTGCGTGGTGCTTTTTTAAGTATTTAGGTCTGTTTCCTCAGATAGGGTTTCCAAACTGGAATCATCCTGACGTGGAATTTAAGTATATTTATTTATTTGTGCAAGCTGTCCAGTGGGCTCCCAAAATGTTTTATGAATTCACATTCACATCAACAATGAGTAATGTTGCTATTATCTTCCAAACATTGGACCTTTTTTCTGAATATCAAAGTAATTCCTACTGATTGTAAACCATGATGACTTGTGATGGGTGTTCATCAAATGAACACTTTTAGGTGCTCATTTGTCACTTTTTGAATGAATGCATGCGTGCGTGCACAAGTACAGTCTTCTTGAAATTAGTTTTGCCCGCAATAAAACAAGCTAGCCCTGGCCGGTGTGGCTCAGTGGACTTGAGTGCCGGCCTACAAACTGAGAGGTCACTGGTTCAATTCCCAGTGAGGGCACATGCCTGGGTTGCAGGCCAGGTTCCCCAGTTACGGGCATATGAGAGGCAACCAGTTGATGTATTCTCTCCCTCTCTTTCTCCCTCCCTTCCCCTCTCTCTAAAAGTAAATAAATAAAATCTTTAAATAAATAAATAATCCATAAAACAGACTAAACTCAAATGGCACATTTTCCTTGTTTACTGACAGCAGTTGCTTCCTGATTGATTTACTCACAAGCATTCTCAGTTCAGCTGAGAGAAACGAACAAGCTGATCTTTTTGATCATTTCACCTGAAAGCAACGACTGTGGTTTTCATCCCTCTGTGTGCTGAAGGGACTCCTGTGAAACGTGCCACAACCCTACGTTCTAGCTGACACCGTCCACCCAGCTGGCGTGAAGGCATGACCCATGCTGTGGCGACCAAGACTATAGCCCATCAGTTAGGTTGACATTTAGAGAGCACAGTCTGCCAGCCAGGAAAGCAGTGTTTGTTTCCAAGTGTGCCATAGGAGAGGTCACACATTATTGTCACAACCCTGTACCTACATCCACGGTGGCATTTTTAAGGACCTTGGAATTGGGAAATCGATCTGGCCCTGTCTGCACGCCTTGCCACCAACTGTGTGCAATTGTTCCCACCTGAGGCTGAAATTGGAGCAGCCCGGACTCCGGGGCGAAAGCAGCCTGGAGACCCTGGGCCAGTCCCATGTGGGTGGAAGAGTTACGGAGCCACTCCGCCCCTGGAGCCATTGGACAGGGGCTCCATCTTGCCAACTGGCAGAGTTGCCGTGCAAGAGTTCTCTCCACCACCGAATGAGAATGAGACCCCAGCAGCGCAGGAGAGGGGGAACCCCATGGAATGGAAGAGGAGGTGCAGATCACTTCACACCCAATGTCGGTGTGAATGCTTGGGGCTGCTTCTGCGGTGTCCGAACACGCTGATACCGAGAACCCTGGGCAGGCGTCCAACAGGGCTGGTCACAGAGCTCCCATGAGGAGGGACCAGAAAAGCCTGTAAAAGAACAAGGTGAATTTAGAAAGAGCTCCTGAAGAAAAGTCCCTGCCTGCTGACTTTGGCCTTGTCTTTGTGCTCAGCCACCTGATTACTGAATGCAGTCCTGCCTTTGCAGATGGGGAAGAACCTGGCTGGTTCTGGATCACACTCCAAAGCCACAGGCCCTATTTCTTCACTCTGATGATCACCTTGGTTCAAAGTGTAGTCCCCGAGCAAGCTCCTGCTTCAAAGCCCCCAACCTCTTTGTGTTTTGTGATGCCTGCCTAAACTTGTCTTTTAAAGAGCTGGGTCTGTAAATATGGCTTTACTATAATCCTCTCCTTCGCTTTGAAATGCAGACTACCACGTGGCTAGCTTTGTCCTCTAGTTGTCTGTGTTTTCTTGTATTAACTTTGATACCTTCGATCGTGAGGGAGTCGAGTACGCCCAGGCTGTGCTGGCAGGGGCCAGCCTTTGCAGACTGGATGAGGAAGGAGAGCAGACAGACAGAAAGGCTTCCCCGTAGCTGCGTCTGTTTCTAAATGTGTTTTCATTTTGTTATTACTAAATCGTGTAGAATTAGACTTTAGGTTTGCTTTTGGAGGAAATCATTTAGAAGGATATTCTCCATCTCTGGTCATGTGGGTTTTAACTGACACTCATCGTGGACTTCTGACTTGGACAGTGCCGTGGTCAGAAGGTAGTGCCTAGTGTACATTATGCTCATAAGCACTCTCTGGGCACCTATAATGCAGCATGCTCTCTTTTTGCAAAGTAAAATGTTCATCCTATAGTTATTAACTCAACATGGTAATTATATTATTTTTATAGGCTTTATGATATGTATTTATGTTGCCTACTGAAGCACTTATGGACTATTTGTCTTAAAGATTTTTATGGAATTCCAGCTGGGTCCCCTTGAATTTGTAACTTGTTTAAACAAGTTCATGCACTCCAGGGGCGAGCTCTCCCTAATTATAAACTGCGCCTTATGAAACTTGGACATGTTTTATCACATTTGCCTTGATCAGAAAGAATTAATCCTGTATGTTGCTGAAACATACAGAGTCTGTCGAAGTTGGTGAATTTTGCCTCGTTTCAGCTTTACTCTCTTCCTGGGCATTTCATGGGGTCTATTTCTCTTCGCAGTTTGCCAGGGGACCAACAACAAGCTGACGCAGCTCGGCACTTTAGACGACCACTTCCTGAGCCTCCAGAGGATGCTGAACAACTGCGAGGTGGTCCTGGGGAACCTGGAAATTACCTACATGCAAAGAAACTATGACCTTTCCTTCCTGAAGGTTGGTTCAATGAATTTGCTCATCTTACCCGAATATCAGAGAGGTAAAGGGGAGTAGATAAAGGCCTTGACAGAATGGACCTGGACGTGGGTTTTCTCCTGCTCCAGCGCTTCCAAGTCCTCAGGAGCCTTAGATGCAGGTTTTATGAGAAGGCCACTTTGCCAGAAAGTGTCAAGGTATGAAAGAATATCAAAGAGGAATGGAGCAGGCTGGCATTCCCCTGTCACCGTAGACGCTGATAGGAATCTTGTTGACTGTGGCTTCGGCCGTGGTGTCCTGGTAGACTGGCTCTTAATTAAAAAAAGAAACTCGCGTTGTGGTGTCTCCCATTCTCTTGGTGTAAACACTCCCACCCCGGTTGACTGGTCGACATGCACAGCCGCCCCAAATAGCCCTCAGCAGGCTCCAGCGCTGGGAGGAGCCAGCTCTCAAGGCTGCAGAGTTTGACAGATGAACTTCGGATTTGACTGGCTTCCTTCTGGTTTTTTCTTTTCTTTTTTAATGAGAAAGCAGGCAAAATAGGCACAAAATAAATTAACAGGACATTTCCATCCTCACCCGAGTGTAGTAAACACCGAGCAGAATGTGTCTCAGCACTGCTGTAGAGCCCCAGCACCCTTCCTTCCCGCCAGCAGGCTTGAGAGGACAGTGCGGGGACGACCGAGAGTCCTGTCACCTTCCACCCCTCAGTGTGATCATCAACAGGCTTGACGCGTGTCAACCCCATGTGTGTGTGGTTCAGTGAGATGTCCCGGGCTCTGGGAACCCAGTTCAGACCTGGCGTTCTTGAGCTCCTCCAAGGAGAAACACCATGTCCCTGTTTCATCTCCGCAGACCATCCAGGAGGTTGCCGGCTACGTCCTCATCGCCCTCAATGTGGCGGAGAAGATCCCTTTGGAAAACCTGCAGATCATCAGAGGAAACGTGCTCCTAGAGAACACTCACGCCTTATCCGTCCTATCCAACTACGGACCCAACCGCACGGGACTGCGGGAGCTGCCCATGCGGAACCTACAGGGTGAGAGCCGGGGCCTGGGGAGGCGGGGCACGCAGACGGCGACCCACTTCCTTACTCCCACTCAGAGAAGACTTCCCTTCACCCGACACAAATCACTGCACGTCAGCCACGTGCAGGCTGCGGCAGGTGGAAGTCACTGAAAAAGATGGGGAACAATGAGACAGGAGGGGGAATTGGAAGCCAGGAACCTGTTATGCCCTGTTCATGAGAAAATATCCTGAGAGTCAGTAAGAAATGGTGAAGGGTCTGGGATAAAGAGAGTATGGCCAGAATTTTTGTGCCTGGGTAGAAAATAAGGCCCAGCCTTATTACCTGGGCCTCAGATACAAGGGACACACGTGGAAAGCCATGGTTAAGTTAGGGCAAGGAATGAAGGTACTACAGGGGAAGACTGAGCGCTTGTGTCCAGGACGCAAGTGAGGGTCCTGTGGCGGGGCATCATGGAAGATGACACAAGAGGTGGGCAGCTGTTTTTTTAGAAATTGGAGATAACGATGACAGTGCCTTCGCTGTGGGGCAGCACGGTGCCAGGCATGTCGAACCGGTAACATCAATGAACACCGCACATTTTCCTCAAAATCCCTCACCAGCCAGACACCCCGGAGTAGGTCCCCTCTGTGTCTCAGTCCCCTCATCGGCAAAATGCAGGTAACCATGGTAACATACACCCTAGGGTTGTTGAGACAGTTGAGTGAATTACCATGGATAAAGCACTCACGCCCTATTTCTATTGTTGGCATCATTTCTGTTGTGAGTGCTGACGTTGTATAACTTCAAATTAATGTTATTAAATAATTCCCCAGTGTGAATTTTTTTATATTGATGATTAACCCAGTGCCAGCCACAGAGGGAGAGACCACACATTGGAAGTAAACATAAAAGAACTGCCTCAGGATCACCTGTGTCTCTTCTCAGCTGCCCAGTGGGGACACCTGCGTCTCCAGCACCTTGCCACCTCCTTTACTCCCCACACACACCGATGGCAGGCATCCTGTAAGGCCCCACCCCGACCTCCCATCGTGGCACCTTGGTCTGTTGCCCAAGTTGTCACGGCAGCCTTGACACTCCTCTTCTGCATTTCCAGTTCCGACCTGCCATAAGAGGCTCACGCAGTCGACTCGGGCCCCCTCCCAAGAGAATGCTTTCACCTGATTGACCCCCTGTGCCTCTGGCTTGGTATCTGGAGCTCCACAATCTGGCCCTTCCCAGCTCCCAGCCCACCTTCGTCATTCTTTCATTCTCTGCCTTCTGCTGAAGACACTGCATCCCCCCCCCCACCCAGCCTCCATCTCTGCCCCGTTTTGTCTGCCTGAAGCCCACAGTAAACCCCCCATGTCCACTCCTGTCCACCTCCCGGGAAATGCCACTCTCTCCGACAGCCTCTGAGGTCTTCCCGGGGAGAACCCTTCCTTCTCTCCATTGTTGCTTTGTGCTCAGGTACCTCCACTCCTGCCTACGGGATGTCGGGCAGTACTTATGTATCTGCACTTAACTTGTGGCACTCATAGGGCCATGGCGAGGAGCAATTCAGATAATGCGTGTAAATCACGTGCCGTGCCCTTCTATGGGCACGTGCCCACCAGCTGTGTGCCCTGTCTTTCCCCTTGCCCCCCCGTTCTCACACAGAAGCCAGCCAAGCCAACCCCACAGCACTGGCTACAGTCTCCTGTGCACTCAACTCACTGAGTACTTGTTACATGTCGTACTGTTGCTGCCACACTCTCCCTTTGTTCTGGCTGGCCACTTCTCCATCACCCTGATTATTCACGTCCTATCACTTCTTCCTTGGAAACACTCATTCAGTCCCCCACACCCTTTGCATCCCTGGTGTTCACCGTTATCTCATCACCATCATGCATACAGATTTTTCTTGACCCTGGTCATTGTCACAGCCCTGTTCCCCTGAATGGCTCCAAAGGCACCGAGAGCATCACCACCCACACCTGGCACCGCCCCCCCCCACTATACTGGTGATTGCCATCACCCTCTGTGCCCCATCTGTCCCTTCAAATCAACATCCTGTGGTCCTTCCAGGCAGCCTGGATCTGCCACCCTGGAACAAGAATTTTCCCACACCCTCATCATTACGCTGTGCCGACCGACTCAGGCACTCCCTTCTCAGCCAAAGTTCTACATTCTGACCATTCATTGTTCAAAGGCCCAATTCAGGGGGAATCCGAACTCCTCTATGCTCAATCCCAAATTCATTTCCCACCTGCCCCCACTGAAGTCTGGGGGTGGAGAGTAGGGGGTTGGGGAGCGTTCCTGTGCTCACCGGAATCTTTCTAGCAGGAGGCAACCTGGAAAGAACCACATGCCTACTTCGTGTGAGCTTCGCGAAGCCGCCACGTGCTCACTGGGGGGTCTTTTCTCACACAGAAATCCTGCACGGCGCTGTGCGGTTCAGCAACAACCCCAGCCTCTGCAACATGGGCACCATCCAGTGGCAGGACATCGTCGACAGCAACTTTCTGGGCAACATGTCGACAGACTTTCAGAACAACCCCTCCAGCAACTGTGAGTGGCCAGCTGGGGCAGGGCAGAGCTATGAGCGCTGGGCGGTGGGAGAGGATGCCCCATTGGTGGGAGGTCCCATTCACCGAGGGCAAGAAGGGGCAGTGGACAAGGGATCTGCCCCCTGGAAGAGACCTGTCTGAGACGGACTGGGATTAGAGGCAGGACATGAATTCACCAGTCGGCACATGTTCTCCTCTGTTACAGAAAGACGCCGTTAAGCGTTGTTCTCTTCTGTCCTTCTCTTATATAAACCTCTCACGTGCATGTAGCAGAAGTTTGAGAACGATGGGCAAGGAGAGATAAAAAGTGACTGTCTCTGTGCAGACACTGTCACTTTGAACATTCCTCCGTGTTACATAGGCCGTTTGTTCTCTGTGTTTCTTTCCTTCTCGGTCTGTCTCAGCCTCTCCCTCTTCACAGCCCTGTCCACTTAAGGTCCAGCCTCACCATCTTGCACAGTTCCGAGGTGCACCAGCATTGCGTTCATGCCCTTCACCCCTGGGTGCACTTGTGAAAAATGTCAGTCATACCCACAGGGGTATGAGTCAACAGTCCCTTGGTGTATCATCAGCTCCTCATTGTTTAAAACCTGAATTCTTCCGGAAACACAATTCTTCCCAACTGTGGGAGACTGTGGGGCACACGCTAGCTCCTTGAGGTTATTGTGTCATCATGGGTGGGTTGGCCCCGGGTGGGTGGGCCCCTTGTCACCAAGTTGGGTGGTCCGCCTGCTTTCTGTCCACAGATAGGACACTATAACCTTCAGATTTCCCAATGCTGATAAAAGCAAAATGCAGCTAACAAAGCAAACACAGTTGTAATTTGTGGTTGATCACCACTTATGAAAACTGCAAAAATTGATCAATTTGTTGGAAATGTTTTCAGAGAATAGCTTGCAAATTAATAGCTGAGGTTTTAGATCATCAACAAAGTGAGGCACACCGAGGACACTTGTCCCTTTGAACAGGGGTCTGTGCCTCTACCCGGCTAAGTTTATTTACTGGGCCCCAACTCCCCAGGACGACTGGCCCACCTAGTGCCCCACGAGCGGACACAGCAAGGCTGCCGTGGGTGCATGCCAACCCCACCAGGGTAGATACTCTCAGTATTGTTGTGAGAGGTGCTGGAAAACTCCCCACGCCTAAGCAGACTCGAAATCTGGACCCCCGTGTCCATTTAAATCCCAGTGCCACGGGCAGTGAAGTCAATCCTCACTCTCTGCCTCAGTTTCCAAGGCTGACATGGAAATCAAAGCAGCATGTGTTCAGCTTTTTTCTTTTTCCTTCTGAAAGTCTTTCAAGGCACCCCACAAACGGGCCAGCCAAACAGAGCAACAGAGACTAAGGAACGTGAACGCTACTCCTCACTTCTGGAATGCTGCTTTGCTCCCGGGCTCAGGGAAGGTGTCGCCACTTTCTCCTCACGTGCTCCCTGACACTAAGATGTGGGTCAAACGACTGCTCTTCTGTTTCAGGCCAAAAGTGTGATCCAAGCTGCCCCAACGGAAGCTGCTGGGGCGCGGGAGAGGAGAATTGTCAGAAATGTGAGTGTGCGAGCAGACTCCACATACACGCACGGGCCCCCCCACCCCCACCACCCTGGCACTCAGCTGCTGGCGTTGCTTTTCCCGTCAAGGGCTCCGAGAAGCACCTTGACTATCAGGCCAGACCTGCGAATGGCCGGCCCTGCCAGCCTCCCCGGGGCACACAGCCTGGGTCAGCTATTTTGGGCACTTGAGCCGGTCAGTCACAAACGAGAACGCCAGCCATGGCTGCCAATCATTCCCTCCGGTCAGTGTGCTTGGCGTATCTTCCTGGGAATGGAAGGCTGGTCTGGCCACCCGTTCCCACTCACTTGGGGACCCACCTATGTAGGTATATGAGCAACTTTTTCAGGAGGGTTTTTCTGCAGGAATGCAAGTGCAGGAGCACGGATGGCCGAGGAATCTGGGGACATGGCAGCTAACCAGCTGACCCCCTGTCCTTAACGGACCACCTGGCCATGATGTGACATGACCATCACGTCCTTTTAAACCCTGTTTCCTGGCTGGCATTTTTGTCATTTATATGTGCTTTTGTGTCACCCAGAAACTCAATTAATTCTAGCTAGTATCTAATTATTTAGCAGGTCTTAACATCCAGGCTTGACCTGGTCAGTTCCCCTAAGTGGTTAAAAACAAATAGGAAAAAAAGCAGAGGTACCAGAAAGAAGAGCCACAGTTCAATGGAATCCGGCCCAATGGGCCAGTCTGGGGACTTGAACAAGCCCAGGAGTCACCAAGTCCCTCCTTCTGGGCGCTTTCTCGCCCACTGTGGGCAAGTGCCCTTTGCGGTCCCTGGGATGAGACTCTCCATTACCCTGGCTCTTCCACTCACCTGTGACCTTTGCTCCTTTTCAGTGACCAAAATCATCTGTGCCCAGCAGTGTTCGGGACGCTGCCGGGGCAAGTCCCCCAGTGACTGCTGCCACAACCAGTGTGCATCCGGCTGCACGGGGCCCCGTGAGAGCGACTGTCTGGTGAGACCCTCTCCCCGCCTCTCCCCTCCCCCTGGTGGTGACCCCACGAGCACCGGGTGCAGCCCCCAAACCCCAGCCACTGTGGGCGGCCTCCTGGGGTTGTGACGTGTGGATTGACATTTGTCATGACACACAGGGATGTTGCCCCTCTCCAGGGAACAAAGCCCGTGTTGTGGTCCTGCCTTCCCCACTTACTCTGAGACCTCGGGCAAATTATCTGACCACTCTGTGCTTCAGTTTCCTCGCCTGACAGTGGCAGATAGTAGAGGACCTGGGTGCTAAGGGGTCTAAGCGACAAAGCACAGGTGGCCCTGGGCACAGAATGAGCACTAGATACTAAACACGAGTCATTTACCATTAAGGGCATTTGTGGACGTCATTGTCACACCATTTACTCCTCAACTGATCTCTCAGGCCCAGGGAGCTGATACTGTAGGGGCCCTGGAACCTGCCTGCACCCCCACACATGCCCAGGGTCTTAAAGCTCTCACTTTGGTCTCTATGACCACAGGGACCTCTCATAGAAGCCTGGCCATTCTGGTAGGCTCTGGGGGTCCCGGTGGGCTGCACCTGGATCGTGAGCATCTTGGAAGTCTGAGGAATGCTGGGGCTGCCAGGGGGAGTCCTGGGGACCATGTCGAGTGTGACGAGACCCTCGTGGCTTCTAGACGAAGAAGCCTGCCACAGCGGGATCCGAAAAGACTCTGGTGTTAGGGAGGGAGAGGCTTTTAAGTTCCAAAGCCCGCGGCTGCTGCCAGATTTTGAGTCAGGCACACGAGTCTTCGAGCCACCGGCATCCTTCAGCTGGTCCTTCCACGTGGCATGCTTTCTGCTCAGGGTTCTCTGGAGTGTGGCAATAAGTTCTAAACCATAGGCTCGTGTGTTCTTGTAAAGAAAACCCCGGGTAAACTGAGTTTAGACATAATGCCCCTTCCGAGTTCCTGCCCTAGTGCATGAACTCCTCTGGCGCTGTGTCAGGTAATAGAGAGATGTATTTTCCATCACCATAATCGATAAATCATCATAGTTCAGACAGTACATTGAAGAAAAACCATGCTTTTAAGGGAAAGGTCTTTCTGAGTCTCCTGAAAACACTTTGCTACATTTTTCTGCTGTAACCGAACACCTGAACCGTAGCCTGAGGTCCTTGCTCAGGTTACCTCTGCGTGCCATCCCCCGGTGACAAGCATCAAGCTAAAAATACCCGGTTTCAAAGGAAGAGGCAGCAAGCATTTATTCGCAATCAAAAAAGGAATAGCAATTCAGGACGCGCCGACTGAGGCAGAAGCCCAAACAGGCTCCAACGAGGAGGTCAAGGCAAGGCGTGTTTGCAAGACAGGGAAGGGGACAGTGACGTCCGCAGCAGGAAGGTGTTGCTATTGTGCGTAAAAGCGAACGTAGGGACACTAATTTTAAACAGTGTTTCTAATTTTCAGCCCAGCAGTCATAACGTCTACTTCCTTGTCATCTTTGCTAATAGTCCTTTGGGGCACCATGCCGCGTTGGGCCGCGTCCAAAGGTGTGGTGCCCTGCCGATCACAAAGGTTTGAGGTAGAAGATGTGTCAGGCTGATCCTCTGGATGGTGGCTCCGGCCCCGTTTTGTGTCATGTCCCATTCACATTTCCTTTCACACAGGTGTGCCGGAAGTTCCGGGATGAAGCCACGTGCAAGGACACCTGCCCGCCACTCATGCTGTACAACCCCACCACGTACCAGGTGGACGTCAACCCAGACGGGAAATACAGCTTTGGGGCCACCTGTGTGAAGAAATGTCCCCGTGAGTTCATCATACTCGAAACCCTTCCATGATCAGGCAGTGATTCCCTGTGTCCCCTACTGGAGCCTGTGAGACCCCATTGCGGGTTGGTGTGTTTGCTGCATTGCCAGACATGTCTCTGGAGCCCTTCAAGGGCAGACAAGGGCTAAGTCGCTGCCACAGGTGACAGCGGTGGCTGCCGGTCTGCTCCCCAGGTGCCTCGTGCTGGGGTGGCCAGGGCAGGACACACACCTGCGGTGCGGCCCCCGGAACCGAGGTCCAGCTGGGGGAGTCCAGAACATTCAGGCATCTGATGGGCACAAACCCATGGCCATTGGGTCCTTTCACTGTCTGCCTCTTGTACGAAACAGGTATTTAATAACCTCCGTTAGGGAGTGTGTCAGAAGACCTGCCTTTGTGAGTGGAAATAATTCTGGTGAAAGTCGTGCCCTTAGAAGAACCATACAGGGTTTTTGTTGATTTGTTTGTTGTTTTGTTTTAACTACTGGGTTGGCAACAGCATTTGCAGTAACATTGGCATTGATGACGTCCTCACAGAAAAAGCCCAGGGTTGTGTAACGAATGAGCATTTGAGACTGGTCCTGATTTCTCAGAGGGGAGCTGAACCAAGAAAAAAAATTCTAAAAGCAACGACCAAGGGAGAGTTGCACTACCAGATGAGCAGAGATGAAAAATTTTAAATTCTGTGCAGTAAAAATATAACGCAGAAATAGAGTGATAAGCCATTGCGAGGCAAATGGCAAAGATAAAGAAAAATTTGTCCCAACTATGACACATATACTCTCTGAGAGAAGGATTAGGTGGCTGAAACCCTAGGAAAGCACACAGCCTAAGAGAACAGAAGCAGACAGTTCACAAGAAAAATGACAAACATCCAGGAACTAACTATGTTTGAGGATCTACTCAGGAAAGCCAAAGCAAGAAGGCAGAAAGCTCCTGAGAATATTAATATTTGCATTAATACTGACACCAGTAAATTACTTCAAGGGCGAGGGGAGGGGAGGAAAGGACTGATGTGTCCCGCTGGCCCGAGCACCCCGCCGAGCCACAGGGTACCACGCAGGGCCAGTGGCAGCCCCAGGAACGAAACAGAACCTCAAGGGTAGCGGTGTTGACAGAGGAGTGGTCTTTGCTTAGGGTCACATATTTTTAATAGGTATTGAACTTTGAACCATGAGTCCTGAAGGTAAAACCTATAAATAACTTTCACAAAGCTATGAAGAGGTGTTTTAAGCCTGGGAGCGGGCACAATGTTCCCTCCCTCATACATCTGCTGCCCGCCTGTGATGAAGTGCCTCTGTTTTCCACATCCTGGTCTGGAAAGCTATCAGAACTCTTGAACTTGACTCCCCTTTGGTTTGCAGCCTTTTATTCTTTGTCCTTAAACCAAGCAAAATGAGAGAACGAGGGGCCCTTGTCATCAGCCCCGTTTCAGGAGGTCCCACGCACCCGAGACACCTGGCGCTGCTGTCGCCACCTGCCTCTCATTGTCCCTCCCGCAGGCAACTACGTGGTGACAGACCACGGGTCGTGTGTCCGGGCCTGCGGCTCAGACAGCTACGAGGTAGAGGAAGACGGAGTCCGCAAATGTAAAAAGTGTGAAGGGCCCTGTCGCAAAGGTAGGAGCCAGGCGCGAGGACGGGTCTCCCCGGGGTGCGGGGCTGGCTCTTCTGTGCCCGCTGGCTCCTCAGCAGCCACTGGGAACGATTTGAGTAAATCTCCTTCTCCGGGCTCAGAAATCTGTCATTTCCTTTATGCTGCTCCCTGGCCTTGAGAGCACCCTCAAGGCCACGTAATCTGCCCTTACCCTTTATTTTTTATTTTGTAAATTTTGAAATACCTCATCGAAACAGCACGTTACTCACACAATCAGCACCTGTGTGCCCTTCCCGTAAATTCACTGAGTTTTCGTGCTTTGCCACATCGCCTTCGCTGCCTCCACGTTTGTGTGATGGGTGAGCGTATGTGTGTGTCTGCTTTTTCCCTGCACCCGGTGAGGGTCACCGATGTTATAACATTCCGTACCCCTAGGTATGCCAGCTCACTGTCCCTACAGACGGGAAAGTAACTAACGAAAGAGTTTCCCACTCATCTCAGGTTTGCCTTGGCTCATCACCCCCTTCTGCAGTATTCAGGTGACTTTGCACTTCTCTCCCCCGCCCCAGGAAGTCACTTTCCACCCAGAATCCGATCAAGCCTCATGGGCTGCATTAGCATGTCCCATCCCGGTATTCTTGGTTCTTGAAGAGCCACCCGCCAGCTGCCCCCCTTTTTCCTCCGTCAGCGTCTCTTGAGTGAAGGACAGGCAGACTGCCTGGCAGGGACGGTTCTCATGGCTCCCACTCGCTCGGCGAGCCGTGCGTAAGTCAGCGCATGTGAACGGGGTTAATGCCTGCCTTCTCTCTGCAGTCTGTAACGGAATAGGAATCGGGGAGTTCAAGGACACCCTCTCCATAAACGCCACGAACATCAAACACTTCCGGAACTGCACGTCCATCAGTGGAGACCTCCACATCCTGCCGGTAGCTTTCAGGGGGTGAGTCGCAGACTGAGTGATGGGTTGCGCTTGGCTTTGCTGAAAGGTAGAGGTGGGTGATCGATGACCCTTCTGTGACTTGTTTCAGTGACACCTTCACACACACACAGCCTCTGGACCCCAAGGAGCTGGACATTCTCAAGACCGTGAAGGAGATCACAGGTGGGCACTGCTCGCTGCTCACGGGGCCCTCGAGGGAAAGCAGGACTTAGGGAGAATGCGTGGCCCTGTTTTCTTCTCCCGTGGTGGGAAACCATTCTTCTGAAATTCTCCCACTAACAACTCCTGAGGTTCTTCAATGTTTTCCAAAAATGCAGTGCCCCCTGCACGTGAGGGGCAAACACGACCCGCAAAGACACAGGTCATGGACGACTTTATGTATGAATGCAATTAACCCATCGTCCCCTGACCCAGGCCAGCTGTCCCCACGACCTAGGGACTTTCATGGGTGGAGGGAGAAGGGGATAAACTGGGGAGGGACCATCACATCCCTGCTCCCCCTGGCAGGCCGCTCAGGTCTATGAGTCCAGTCAAAGCCATGCTTCCTTCATTCCTAAAAACGGAATAATTCAACCTAAATAACAAGATTGTTTTGAGGATTCTAATTAAATAAGAAAACTTTGTCCGTGTCCTTGTTCGTGATAACAGCTTGATGAACAGCCGCCCTCAGGTATCAGGGGCCCGCTTGGAGTCATCAAATACAGGGCCCAGCCAGGCCTGCAGGGCGGGGTGGACGGTGGGGACTCCGTGGCGGCAGCAGCAGGAAGTACCCTAAGCCTTGGCTGGCATTTACACACCTGTATGCACACTCAGCGAAGATGATAAAAAGGATCGTGTCAAAGCTCAGGTGTCCTGCTCACGTGAATCCTATAAGACCATCTCCTACAAAACAGGAGTTTCTAAGCCACGTGTGTCTGAGCCTCCCTTCTGCCTTGCAGGGTCTCTGCTGATTCAGGCCTGGCCGGAAAACAGGACAGACCTCCACGCATTTGAGAACCTAGAGATCATTCGCGGCAGGACGAAGCAGCAGTAAGTGGGCCCGGCCACCCAGGGGACCCTTCCTGGTGCTTTTGTTTAGAAATAAGATTAGAAATTAGATGTACGTATGGAAGTATCATGAAGACGCTACAGGCACCTGCCCAATCATGAACCTGTGACTTTCGAAGCCCTTCTATTTGGTTGATTGAGAGGTTAAAACATGTTCTCAACCCCCAGGCAAACTCAACATGCAGTACATAAAATAATGACTTGAAGACGTCCCTTCAGCCTTTAGTCAGCCCCTGGGGTTAAAGACACTGAAGGAACAAGGAACTAGCTTCTCCCAGGAGGGAACTGAAAAGCCACCTGGAAATTTCAAAAGTTACAATTCACACTTTTTGCCACGGCGCTTGTCCCTGGAAGGCAGCGAAGCTAAAGTGGTCCAGAAAAACAAAACAAATCTTTGACTGACGTTATGTTTTTGTAACTTGTTTTTTTTTTTTTTTTTTACAATGTTAGTTTTCTTCTCTCCCACTCAGTGGCCGGTTTTCCTTCGCGGTGGTCGGGCTGAACATAACGTCCTTGGGATTGCGCTCGCTCAAAGAGATCAGCGATGGCGACGTGGTGGTCACCGGGAACCGTCACCTGTGCTACGCAGACACAGTGAACTGGAGAAAGCTCTTTGGGACCTCGAGTCAGAAAACCAAGACCGAGAAAAACAAAGACGGAAAAGACTGCCGTGAGTGATCGCTGGGGTCCGACCGTGAATCAATGCGTCTTCTGAGGCAGAGTACTGCGGGGGCATTTGCAAGCATTCACACTGCTTTTTCCCTCCTAAAGGAGCCAATGCAAGGAAACCTATCTACTCCCATCGGTGACATTGCCGTGTGAAGTTCATCAGATTTGCTTCTAGCTCATTCTCTTTTCGTAGGACAGATTTGCCTTGCGATGTAGGCTGTGCCATACAGAACTAAACTTGGCATCAATTAGAGTACAGTTTATGTGCAAGCTCCTGCCTGCTCATTCTGGTCTCTAACAGCTGAGGCTAACGCACGCGCGCGCACACACACACACACACTAGCGTGTGCACACAGTGAACCAGACATTTCACATTGGCATCTCCTCTCCTGCATTTAGAGCCACGCTCAGGTGCCGTCCCCTTGTGCTGAGGCCTGGCCCCTGCGGAGGCAGGTCTGAGTTCACACCCCTGCTCTGGTCCTTCCCGGCTCCGAGACCTTCATCAGTTTCCTTCCTACCTTTAGGCTCTGCCTCACTGACCCTCGAAATGGAGAGAACAGTGAGTCCCACAGCCTCATGCGGTTGAGGGAATGACAGGGAATCCTGTGTGTGCAGCTCTTAGCACTCTGCCTACCCGCACGAGGCGAGTGACCACAAGCAGTGTCCCCTACTATCAGTGTCAGCTGTGACATGAGTCAGCACAGCACTGCCCAGTCTAGTCCAGGGGCCCCCGCCCCAGGGGAAAGGCGCCTCACCGTGCGGAGAGCTCAGCACGTCACCTGTAGGTGTTGTCTCAGTGCGTCCCTCTGGTCACTAGTCCACACTGACCACTGTGCTGTCTTCTCAGGGGCCCAAGGCCACGTCTGCAACCCGCTGTGCTCGTCCGAGGGGTGCTGGGGCCCGGGGCCCCGGGACTGCATGTCCTGCCGAAATGTCAGCCGGGACAAGGAGTGTGTGGAGAAATGCAACATTCTGGAGGGGTGAGGCACTTTTCTCAATCCCGCTCTTTTATACGGAAGATAAGACTTAGGATAGTTTTTATGGGTTTACAGTTATTCAGTTTGAATCTTTTTTTTTCTTTTCTTTTGTTTTTATTTGTTGCCACCTGTTAATCACAAAAGGAAATGAACAAACTCCTCTCACAATTGAATCGAATCTAATAATTTATGGAGTCTCTCTTTCTGGAAATACCTTACAATTTTCTAAGCTGCACAGAGTTCCCAGGACAAATAGAACCGCCACCAGCGGTGAGCATGGCCAAGGCCAGGGCCGCTCGGTCTGTCCTTTGCGGTGCACCGTTCCTGGTGTGTCTACCTACCTCGATACAAATTACATCCCCTGGTTAATTTTTGTCCCATGTTCAACAACACTGAACATCACAACTTGCAGGGGAGTCCTGGGTCCTGACCACTTGACATTTACCCAGAACTGTTGTGATTTTCCTGAGAGAGGTGCTTGATGTCAGCTGCACTGTCGGGCAGACCGACTCAACAGTTGGAAGCCACCAGCGTCCTGCCGCAGGGCGCCTGGGGCAGCCCTGAACTCTTCCCTCTCCCCACTCTCTCCCCCCCACCCCACCCAGAGAGCCCAGGGAGTTCGAGGAGAAATCTGAGTGCATACGGTGCCATCCAGAGTGCCTGCCGCAGCCGATGAACATGACCTGCACAGGACACGTAAGGAGCATGTTCCATGTTACCTGCATGTCACCAGGGAAAGCCTTCACAGCTGTAGACCCATGTAGCTGGCCCGATGTGGTCCAGTAGCTGCTGAGGACAGCCACCCAAGCCCTCTTCCCAGATGAGAGGCTGTGCGATGTCACGTTGGGTCCCAGGGGCTGTGACTAAGCAGAAAAGTCCTCACACAACCCACTGGCCTGAGCACCCGCCTTTCCTGCCCCCCCACCCCATCCTCAGACATAGTGCTGACGGCTCTCCCACAGAGTGAGGAAGCCTTGGGTGGGCTGGGCAGGGCGTCCACCCATTCCCACTGCTTCTCCCGCCTGTCGGCACTGCTGGACCCTCGTCATCAAACACCACCACATTCCCATGTGATATTAGTGCATCATTTTGGAGAATTCATAAAGAAAGGCCTAGCAGACCTTTTCAAAATTCAGTGTCATCGCTGCAGGTTCAGTAATACCGTTTTGTAGAGGGTAGGTGAGAAGTCAGCATGCAGAACAAAGTGTCACAGGTCACCCCACGGCTGAGGCAGCCACCACTGCCTGCCCTCACTCGCCACCATCTCCTCATAGACCTGCATGGGCGTGGGCTTTGGTCAACGCTCCTCGGCTAGTCTGCTTCCCGTGAGCCTCCCTCTAACCCCCAAGGTGATGTGGAAGAAGGTCGGCTGACCCGTAGGGCTGCAAGTGCACAGGAAGTCCAGCCAAGACTGTTTTGACAAGGCAAGGGGCCCACGAAGTACCAGCAAAATGTAGTGAACTACGTAGTATGGTGTCTCTTATGTTCTTACATGTTGTGTGTGCTTCACGTCGGCAAGGCCTTAGGCCAAGCTGTTCCCAGCAGTCCCAGCAAGCACAGCCACACACAAACTTGCTCCCTGCTCTGAGAACTTCGACTTTTCTTCACAATAAGTGTTCAAGGACAAAGGTGCTTCCCTTGGGAAAGAGAGAGACCCACGGGAACGTATTTCTCCACCTCGGTGCAGGGGCCAGACAAGTGTGTCCGGTGTGCCCACTACATCGACGGCCCTCACTGTGTCAGCACCTGCCCGGCCGGGGTCATGGGCGAAAACAACACGCTGGTCTGGAAGTTCGCGGACACCCATCACGTCTGTCACCTGTGCCATCCAAACTGTACCTACGGGTGAGTGACGCTGCCACCCCAGAAAAGAAAATGCCGCGGAACAGGAGGTTTTCTATCTTGCAAATTCATAGATTGAAACCATCTCCAGAATTTCCAGGTGGTGTGTGAAGCAGTTTGTCCTGGAGTCAGTTGGTTCAGAGGGTCCTTGTGGTCGTGGCCACAGCAAGAACATGCCGGTGGGCCGGTCACGCTGCTGGTCGGGATGCCTCCCAGCCTCCTGCAGTTTATCCTGACAGGACTCTGTCCTGCCATGTCGCATGTCCAGACCAGACAGCACAAGTGACAGGTGGAATGAGAGGGTAGGGCTGCCAGGTCTCCCAAAGTGTCTGCCTGGGGTTCATCAGGGAATCTTTATTGTCATTCTGGAATCCAGAGGAGATAGCACAGTCTGGAATGCTAATTAATAAACAAATAATTAACCGCTGCCCCCAAGCTGAGGTGCACTGTGACTGTAATGAGCTGAGAGGAACTTGACCTTGTGCTAGACAATGAGGGCTAAGGACACTGAGAGGCAGGCAAGCACACGGGTCGCCAGCCGCAGTCACCCCGACTCTGACCTTGGGCATCTTACTGAACTGCTCTGTGTGGTGGCTTCCTCTTGCATTAAGAGAGTAGGTGAGGGTAGGATGGCCTTGTGATTTAATGAAAAATTGGGTTGCCTTATGATTTAGTAACAAGTCTCCAAGAAAGAAATGCTCAAGAAGAGAATGATCGAAATGCGTATTTCTCTTTCTATTCCTACAGCTGTGAGGGGCCGGGCCTTGAAGGCTGCACCATAAATGGGTGAGTGTGATCTCTTTGTCTCCAACGGACACAATCAGAAACCACCCAGCACTCGGTGGGCCAAGGTGGCATTTGGCCGCCTCGCTGACGGCCCTCCGCCCTGTCAGGGCCCCACCTGTGGGCCAGCACAGCACCCAGCGCTGGTCCTGCCGGGGTGCGGGGGTGTAGTGCAGGATGCGCCTGCTCCCTGCCCAGCACTTCCTTCTTTGTACCTTCCTTGGACATTTTTGTCACCCCTGTGTGGTTGGATCCTTCTCTTCTTCTAGCTT
Organism: Macrotus californicus; assembly: GCA_007922815.1. Classification (NCBI taxonomy): domain Eukaryota; kingdom Metazoa; phylum Chordata; class Mammalia; order Chiroptera; family Phyllostomidae; genus Macrotus; species Macrotus californicus. The sequence continues at coordinate 152,008 of VMDR010000045.1, forward strand.
CTCTTCCTTCCTCCCTGACCCGTTGGCCTTGTCACAAACCTGTGTTTCAGGGACCTTTCTGTGTGCTTCAGTGACAAAACTCCCACCTGGGGAGGTTCTGCCCCCCTGACTGCCTTTGGTCCACGTGCCCCCCATCAGCATTTCCATTCCGGTCAGTTTGCCGTCGCTGTTTGAAATGCTGCACTGAGACCAGCAGAACCGGGGGTCCCTGTGCAGGCTCAGCAACAGAGAGCAGAATCATGAGTTATAATGTCCCGAGAGGAATGGGAATCAGACCCTGTCTGCCATCCCAACAGCCCCCAACACTGGCCAAGCTTCCAGTCATGTCTACAGAATCCCTCTGTGTCAGCTGACTGCCCCCCTCTGCCCCCAAAGTAGCAATGATAACGGATCCCTTCTGCTATCGGAGAAAACATTCAAGACAAGAAAGCAGGCAGGCTCCCCCAGGTAAAGATTTCCTTCCCTGCCTGCCTCTTCACTGAGCATGAGAGGGGATAGCTAACTTTCTCCTCATTTGCAAACCACAGTCAGCATCTTAACAATGAAGACTCCCATCACCTCCCCACCTGGAAACCAGTCGGTGGCCAATCTGGGTCATGTGTATGTTTTCATTCACTTTTCACGGCCTTGCCCTCACTATGACTCAAAGTGGAACGCGTACTCTGTAACAATGTATGTCTCCTGTATCTTTTAGTGTTCCCTTCTGAACAGTTCCAGTGGCTCCGGCTGGCGAGAGGGTATGGTGTGGGAGGTGGCTCTTGCTAAAAAGAAAATGATACTTAGTATCATTTTTCATGAAGTAAATTTGACCCACTTACAAGAAATTTGTAAGAACAATGTCCCATTTTTTACATGCAAGTGCTGCTACTAATTAACCTTTGACACTTGTTAACAGTTCTACATGAAAAGATGAAGTTTGCCCAAAGCTCAAATGGCATAGATAAGTATGAACAATAACTGTGTATCCTAAGTCCAGAACTGACTCGTTCAGACGTTCAGATGGCTATCTCCCTCCCCAGGGAGCTTTAGAACCGGAGCTTTGAGCTTTTGCTCCCTCCGAAGTCGGGCACGAGCTCATCTGAGGGATTTCAGGCTGTGAAGTGACTTCCCTCATCTGCCACCTCGGGGCTTTCAGTGTGGAACCCTATCATGGTGTAACCCCCTCTGAGCTCACTGCTAAAGCCTTTCACGTGGCTGTGGGCCCATCTCGAAAGCCAAGGACCCTTGGAGGAGTCTCAGCATCCGTGCAAGGGCGCCTTCACCCAGCCCGGCCAGCAGACAATGCATGTCTCACATAGGCAGTGTGCTCTGCTTCCAATGCCCAAGATACTCCGGAGATACATACAGATCCACATGAAAACCGTTATTGAAATCTGACTGACTTTTTGGGTTTTTTTCAATGTTTGATTTTAGAGAGAGAGGAAGGAAAGTGAAAGAGAAAGAGAAAACATCGATGTGAGAGACACACATCAATTGATTGTCTCCCATATGCACCCCAACCGGGGATGGAACCCACAGCCTAGGTTTATGCCCTGACTGGGAATCAAACCGGTGACCTTTGGTGTGCAGGACAATGCTCCAACCCACTGAGCCACACCAGCCAGGGCCTGAGCTACTTTTTGAATGAATGTGTTTTCTTAACAGATTAAAATACAATCATCATGTGGAAAGGTCCAGGTAACACCTCCATTTAAAAACTGCAATGAAGCCAGCCAGTGCAGGTGGGGACAGGAGCTGGAAGCGCTGCCCAGCATCCTCAGCTTTCCCTCCCCCTTCAGAACCTGCACTGTACTCCACGCTCTAAGAGTGTTAAATAATGTCAGTGTATCAATGCATGCAGGAAATAGGTAACATGCAAATGCCATGAAACCTGTCAACAAATCTGACCTTCCCATGTGTCTGCACCTCGTTCCAGGCCCAAGATCCCATCCATCGCCACGGGAATTGTGGGCGGCCTCCTCTTGGTGGTGGTGGTGGCCCTCGGGGTGGGCCTGTTTCTGCGCAGGCGCCACATCGTCCGGAAGCGCACACTGCGAAGGCTGCTGCAGGAGCGGGAGGTGAGTGTGCCCCGCACCCGCACCCAGCCTGCGCCCCTTCCCAGACCCCCACTACCACAGACAGGAAGCTGGACTCTCCTGGGCACACACTTGACATTTTGTATTTCACATTTGTCACTGTATCCTTATGCTTTCTTCCTGAACATCCAGCTATGCAGTGGGTCGTATGTCGGTGCATCTTTCCAGTGAAATGCACGCATTTCTAGGACAAGTCACACAGCACAGGTGCAAGGCTGCGTGGAGTCCTACTGAAGGGATAGTCCCCGTGTCCATGCCCAGGAGAAAGCCTTGTGCACAGGCGTCTCCTGACTTCCTGGGAGGGCGCTGTGGTTGAGGAGAAGTAACTTTGGAAAATGCCCTTGTCCGCACTGATGACTGTTCCTTTCTGAGCTCTGCTTCTAAGGGCGTTATTCCTGGCACTCTCATTCCCTAGGACAGTCCTCACCTGGCACCTGGGTCCAGCAGTGTCAGAAGCCTCTCCCGGGAGGACAGACCCCCCAGCTGCTGTGGCATCATGGTGCTTGGGTGTTAGGGGGCCTGGCAGACGACCAAAATGACCCCCCACATAAACATGTGCCTCACCCAAATGTCCTCAGTTCAACTGACTGTCCTAGAATCAGAGACAGGAATTGCTTTTACTGAACTGGAGTGGCTCTGTGCAGGGACACCGGGGTCTTTTACGAAGTGCTGCAGAGAAGGTGGCCGTGGCAGGTTCTTTGTGCAGGAGCCTGACCACACCTGTGTGTCTGGTGCCACCTGACCCCGCCATGGTCACTCACGCTTGTCTCTTGCAGCTTGTGGAGCCCCTTACGCCGAGCGGAGAAGCGCCCAACCAAGCTCTCCTTCGGATCTTAAAGGAGACAGAATTCAAAAAGATCAAGGTGCTGGGTTCCGGCGCATTCGGCACCGTGTACAAGGTGAGGCTGCCGGAGACACAGCACCAACACTTCCGGGGACTTGGGTCTGCAGCAACCCACCTCCACCCTCCCGCTCTGGGGGAATGAGCCCAGAGTCCTCTGCTGTGTTTGCTTATGTCACCATCCATTCATGTCCCCGAGGGTTTGGGAAATTCCAATGTTTCTCCCAAGTTGAGAGGAAGTGTTTTATAATCACAGTGACAAATAAGTGGTCCTGGGAGGCTTGGACACACAGACATTTTCATAGAGGGTGGCGGTGATCTTTTAGAGGACTGGGTAGCACAGATGGGTCTTGAGGAAAAAGATAAAGCCCAGCTCAAAACAGGCCCCACCTAGCTCATGCCTTTTTTCTAGACCCTCTTTGCATAAAGCCTGACTTCCGTTAGACCCCATATCTGACAGTTCTGAAAGAAGTGACACACGCTGATTTTATCGTTGTCACAAGCTTCGGGTTTTCATCTAACTGCTCTGATCCATGGGACGTGATAGCTAAAGGCTGCTGTGCTGTGGTGACTCCCGGCACCGGTGGCCTTAGCGTGCAGAGCTGAGCTCCTGGCCCCTCGCCCCCAGTGGATGGTGTCACTATAAAGTCCCACGTGGCATGGTGTAATGACTGCCAGTTCACTTCTTCCCTCTCTCTCCATCCTAGGGGCTCTGGGTCCCCGAGGGCGAGAAGGTCAAAATCCCTGTGGCCATCAAGGAATTGAGAGAAGCCACGTCTCCGAAAGCCAACAAGGAAATTCTTGATGTGAGTCTCTGCTTTGGTCCCCAGTCGTCCATGGGCCTGGATGTCAGGAGCCACTCTCTGGTGGCCGGCAGCTTGTCGCTCTGTGTTAGACTTTCTTCATCACCACATTCTAAACTAAGGAGCCACCTTTCACGTCTTTTTTATTCTAGCGTTAGTTGGTTTAAGTCCCTCTCGGGCCTTCTCCTATGGAGAAGACTCACCTCTTCCATTGTTATCTCCCCAACAAGGACGGAAACTCACCTTCGCTAGGCAACGACCAGGGCCCAGTCTGCCTACTGGCTGCTTCATACACACAATCACACCTGTGTGCTCTGGCCTCGGCTGACGCTTCATACTTTGTCAATGAAGAAATGGGGGCATAAAGAACTGGCTCGGCGTCACAGGGTGGGGTGCCTAGAATTACCGATGTGGTGCTCAGCTAGCTCTATAAACAGTCACCCTCCTTCTGTGTTTTCTCCCAAAACAATCTCCATACTCCTCAGCATCTTCAGATTGTCACTTGGAGGAGTCTCTGGAGCATCCCACAGATGTTGTGGACGTAAAAAATGTCCAAAGCTGCAGAAAATTGTTTTGAGTTTATTTGAGCCAAATTGACGACAGTTGCCGGGAAGCAAAATTCTCAAAGGATTGAGACAATGCTCCAGAGAAGGGCAGTTTGGAGATTTATTCTATACGGTAGAATCCAAGGAGGAGACCCAAGGGGGAGCTCCATGAAGTCCATTGGTGGTAGCTAATTAAGGGGGCGGGGAAAGCAAAGCCAGGGAATCTCAGGGATGGGATTGAAGTAAAACAAGGAGACACACACACTTCTTTTCATGCTTGTTCCACCCTCGGGGGGGCAGGACAGTTCATTACCACTTCCAGCACACACAGGTGGTGCTCAGGCAACACGATAACAATGAGGGGCCCCTCCCCTGTTCTGGTGAGACATCGTGCCCCGAAGGGTCCAGAAGAGGGGATTGCAAGACGCGGGACAGCCGCCCTAAGGCGAAGGCTGACCTCTGTCAGGGAAGCTGCGGGCCTAGGACGTAGACTTCCTGCCATGACTCCCTGGAAGTGAGGAATTTTTGTGTTCAGAGCATCCTCAGTGGTACTTTTGGTCCCACCACACAGGCCTCCCCCCTGCTCGTCAGGTTCAGCATGTGGCCCCCTTTTCGTCCACACTTTCGATTCTCTTAAACTTTCTCCACCTTCTCTGGCCCCTGACTAGGCAGTGAGGTGCTGTGGACTCTCCAAGCAGCCGTCCTGGAGGCTGGCAGCGGCCACTCCAAGCACAGGCTTGGGTAGCCCCAGCAGACTACCACCCCGGCCTTCGTGAGTCACAGGCCTCTGCCGACTGGGTATTGATGAACCGTCTCGCTCTTGTCCCAAGGCAGAGCCTGTGAACAAGGAGGGGAAGGGGCTCAGCGGGGGGCTAAGGAAACAGTCAAAGGAAAAGGGCTCAAACACCTAGGGCAGTCCGTTCATCTTACAGCCAAGGAGGACGAAGGTCAGAAGTGGTGTCCCCACTCAGGTCTCTAACCCACAGAACACACAGCCAAGCCAACAGGGACCTTTCTCGGTGGGTTTGGAGACAGTGCATTCCCCAGGCCCGTCCAGTGACCCCAGGGCAAATCAGCCCCGTCCTCCTCTTAATGGGAGATGACGCATTCACACAGTGCAGTTGAAAGCCTCCCAGTTGATGGTGTCCTTATCAAACCAAACTGGCTTTCGTCGTAACGGCTCACAGATTAATGTGAAGTCCTATTAACATAATGTCGGCTCCTGTTAGCGTGGCTGTGAGCCAGAGTGCAGGACACATCTGTGAAGGCGCTTCCCTCACAACTCCTGGGCTCCTGCCAGGTTCGCTCACCTAAGTCACTGTAAGGACCCATGCAAGGCATTCTAAGAAATTTCACAAAATGCTGTTGAAATGCGAGTTTCAGCAAGATTTACAATGCAGAGCAAGGGCGATTCTGAAGACAGGAGCTATGCTTTGGGAAGAAAGTAGTTTTCACTGAAAAGGGGTCCCCCAGGACCCCCAAAACTGGAGGAAGTCTTCTTTTCTGGGGCAGAGAGATAGAAGATAAAGGCCCCTCTGCCCCCTCCCCGGGGCTGGGTACTTTCATGCAAACTTGTGAATGGTTCCCCTCGCCTGACCTCTCTCTCCCACACTTGGTCAGGCCGAGACCCAGCCCTGTGGCCTCTGCTGAGTTTGCTGTCGGTGGCTCAGTTAACCGGTCCAGCTTCAAAAATGTGGGGTATCTACGCTTTATCCTGCAGTTAGACACACCTCTGCTGAAGGAGTTTAACCTCCAGTGGAGTCTTTTCTCCTGACTCTTAACGTGAAATAGCTCTCAGATGGGGAAGACAAGCAAGAAGGAAGGAACCGAAAATCATTTTGGCAAGTGGGACAAAGTAACAGATTTTCATGGTCCCCAGGCCCCAGAGAGGCCCGTGCCACGTGAGTCGACACCTGCCCTCGGAGCCTCGGAGTGGGGGCTCTGGCCGGGTTGTGGCCAGTGCAGAGGTTGTTGTGGAACACCAGGCATGCCTGCCGTAGGCCACTGAACCTCCGGGACTCCAAAATAAACAGCCAAGAACAAAGCTCACTTTAACTTCTGCGCACGCTGGACAGGACACGTGACCCAGCAGCGCCCCCATTGTGCCTGGGGGGTGGGGCGGAAGTGGTGGCCCGGTTCTGTTGCTCTATCAGATTCTAACGGGATCGGGGACCTGGCGGGGTGCCAGGCTCCGTGTGGCCTGACACCCACAGCCGCACTCTGTTCCCTGATTCCCAGGTCCCAGTCCAGTCCTCGCTGGCCCCACAGCAGATGGGCTGCTCAAACTGCTCCGACGGCAGATTTTTCTCTCCTCCACAATGAATACAATATGTTTCCAAAACTCAACCAGATCTTGAGAGAGCAGGAGCCGCCGGAGGACTGCTTCGGTGTTATGGTTGTCCCGGTTCCCAGACTCGGGGGAGGGCGTGATTTGTGCTTCTCTGGCGATCCCAGGGCCTATTAATTTTTCCGTGGGCCTTCCAGTGTAAACTTAGGGCAAGCCATGGAAAGAGAATGCAAAACAGATTTATATACATGCTGTGTGTGCCATGGCGTCCAGAGCTTTCTGGCAGAGCTGCAGCCAGAGCACTCGGCTGCAGACCAGCCCGTGGGCCCAGCTCTCACGCTAGGAATCGGGGTCTCAGGCGGGCCATTCGCTTCGCTGAGCCTCAGTTCCCTCATTAGGCAAATAATGGCCTCTGAGGAAAGGTATTCTCAGGCCTGTGCCAGTTCTCACTTTTCATGAATAGCCCTTCTGAAAAGTGAAGGGGTATTCAAATGTACGTACATACGAAGCATCTATTCTTTAATGTGGTGATGTCAGGCTCATAAGATAAAAGAAAAGAAACGCAGACTCTGCGCTGGCCAGGTGGCTCGGTTGGTTGGAGCGTCGTCCCCTACACCAAAAGGTGGCGGGTCTGATTCCCAGTCAGGGCACAGACCTAGGTTGTGGGTTCGATTCCCTGGTTTGGGCATCTATGGAGGCAACCAATCAGTGTTTCTCTCTCATAATGGTGTCTCTCTGTCTCTGTCTCTCTCTCTCTGTTTCTCTCTCCCTCTCTCTCTCCAAAATCAATTAACATTCCTTGGGTGAGGATTAAATTTTTTAAAATTAAAAGAAGTACAGGCTCTACTTGAAAGGAGAGAGCCTAACCACTCAGGAAAGCACCCAGACGGAAGGCCTGCAACCAGGCTCAAACCTGCAGCATTTCTGTTGTTATTCGTGGAAGGCGCGTGGTGTTCGCTCTGCTTCTGGTTTCTGGCTTTGCCAGATTTCAGTGCCATTCAACCCTGACGTTTCCGAGGCAGCTCTGTGCCTGGACGTCCGGCAGGCACCGCTGGAGGGAGAAGAGAAAGAAAGATCCAGGGGCTCCCGCCAAAGTGCTGACCGCGCTTGCTGACTCAGCACATGAGGGGGGGAAATTGAGGCAATAAATAACCAGCGTCTGGCCCTGTATCCGGGGCTGTGGGTGGGGCTCCGGGCGAGGCCCTGGAGCAGACTGCAGGTCCCAGAGAACGTGGGGGTGGGGGGGAGGTGTTTCGGATCACACAGATGTGTCAGTGCATCTGGTGGGGAGTGCTCAAAAGCCCTGGGTTCCCACAGGTCACTGGGCCCACCTCCCTGCAGCTCAAGGAGGCTCAAGAGTTTGCATCTGTAACTTAGTTTCCAGGCTGTGCCAAGCCTACTCCCCCGAGGAAAAGCGGGAGATACCAGGGAAGTGTAACACAGACTGGGGGTGCAGAGAGGCCCCCTGAGAGGAGTCAGCAGGAGACGAGAAACAGAGGGAACAGACCCAGGCCATCCTCTGGGGTGGGGGTGGGGGGTGGCTGAGGGAGAGTTGACTGAACTGGGCAGGAGGCCCTCAGGCTAAGCCCAGGGGTGGCAAGACCAGGGAAAGGGGGGTTAAGGCCCCACCACCTGTCTCCTGTCCCCCACCTCACATCCCCAGCAGTCCCCAGGCCTTCACTTGTGCAGAGAGCAGGGCCACCCTCCACCTGCAGGAGCGCCTGAAAGGCACAGAGGAGCCCAGGGACTGTATCCTGTAGACCATGTGGTCGCTTTCACATCCCCAGGGAAAGCCACCGCCCTGTGTGTTTTAAAAGGAAAGAGGCAGAATGGGTGGGTGGAAGTCCAGGAGGGTCCCCTGGTGCTCTCCCAGGCAGAAGAGAGGGCCTTGCTGTGTGCAGGGTCGTAAATAACACGGCTCCCTCTGCGGGAGAGTAGCAGAGGGTTCAAGTCAAGTCTGTTTACTGACCTTTGTCCAAGGCTCCTGATCAGAGGGTTAAAGTCAAATCTGTTCACTGACCTGTGTCCAAGGTTCCTGCCTGGCGGCCGGCTGACTTCAGGGAGAGGTCGGGGGATGCATTTTGCAGAGCAGCATGGCTCTGCCCTGGCACTCAGGCAGGGGCCACGCAGACCCCCCCACCACACACACACACACACACACACACACACACACACACACACACACACACACTTCACAGTGAGTCCTGGGCAGCCAGCTGAGTCTGCCGTCCAGGTAGACTCAGTGCCCTCTGTCCCTTCCAAAGCCAGAGACTGCACCTGGAAAGGGCTTCTCCGGCTCCACTTGGCAGAGGTGGCCCAAGGACCACAGCAATTCCCACGGCCCAGGCAGGGGCACACAGTGTTCTGCTGAGACCTGAAGTCTCCCTCGCCACCTGTTGGCTCAGGCAACCCCAGCTGGAGATCCCACCGTCACACCTGTGCGGTGCCTGTGCCCAGCGAGGGGCCCCGACAGCACTTTCGACGGCAGCCTCTTGGCCTCGAGGCGGAGGGATTCACCATGGCGCCCCAGGCACTGCCCACCCTCGGAGACTTCGGGTCTCTTTCTCAGCCAGTGTGCTGCTGGTGGCGAGCGCTGCCTGGGCTCTCTGGGAAGGGGGTCTGCATGCACCCCGAGGCAGGTACGGGCTCTGCAAAGTGCCTGGCCGTTTGCAGCCTGCTATGTGACAGGCTCTGCGGAAATGCCCGTCTCCGTCTCGTGGGCCAGCTTGTCCCCCCCACCCCGATGGACACATTTTCAAACTCAAAATCATGCTCGTGCTTTTTGACCTGAAGCAGGGTCTGCTGACCTCTCCCTCCAGCCCCACAGGGAGCCTCGCTGATGCCGCCCTGTCCTCTCGTCCTCGCAGGAAGCCTACGTGATGGCCAGCGTGGACCACCCCCACGTGTGCCGCCTGCTGGGCATCTGCCTGACCTCCACCGTGCAGCTCATCACCCAGCTCATGCCCTTCGGCTGCCTGCTGGACTACGTCCGCGAGCACAAGGACAACATCGGCTCCCAGTACCTGCTCAACTGGTGTGTGCAGATCGCCAAGGTATGTCCGGGGGGCACCTGCCCAGGAGGGTGCACGGCACGGGCAGCCCAGTCCCTCAGCTCCAGGGGCCTGTGATCGATAACAAGAGCCGCACTTTCTTTTGGATGAAATTGAATTGTCTTCTGCATCCAATCAGGGCCTGTTCCACTGCACGTTAAAATTCTCCTTATCCAGCTACATTTGAACAGTTTTCTCTTCGTTGGGTGCTCAGGATGGTTGGGTGTTAAGGCTCTTATTTGTCTGGGGTTCTTTGGTGATTTGTGGGAGCAGAGACATCCGTTCCCCGATTAGGGACTTGATAGGAAGGCAAGCCCACCAAGCGAGGCTACAAGGAGGACTCGGAGCCTCTGGCTGCATGGGCGGGGCAGGTGCTGGGTTCAAGACCCCGTGTGGAGGGCAGAGGGGGCTGACAGGTACTTCTGCCGAATCCCCTCCCACGGAGTGGTCACTATTTGTGTGAGGACCGCCGTCTCCTTTCTTCTGAAGGCAGCAGCCATCCCCGAATCCAGGATGAGTTCATCTCAAGATCTTTGATTCAATTTGTAAAGCCTTATGTTCAAATAAGGTCACACTCCGAAGGTGCAGGTAGAGGTGGAATTTGGGGGACACTATTCAGCCTGCAACTGTGGCCACCCTGGGGAGTAGGGAGCTAGTCCTGAGCAGCCTCGAGTGATCAAGAACTGCCGCTGAGGGTCTGGCCGTGCCCTGACCCACCCAAAAAATTCTTCCCTAGCTCTGGTCCCTGACCCTCCACAGCAGGACAGCGAAGGCCACGGCCACCTGCCCAGGCAGTCTCGAGGACCGTGCTTTGCTTTCTGTGCAGCATAGAACACTCCCCAGGAAGGTCTGGTGCGCTTCCTTGTTTGCAGCAGTGTGAGCCCACCTCCCCCGCTGGGAGGTGGGCTCCACGTGAGCGGATCCCTGGCCGCCCAGGTGCCCTGGATCCTCAGGCTGCGTCCACCAGCTGGTTACACTTTTCTCCAATCATCTCGTGTCGATCTGCAGCTCCCCAGGAGTGACTTGTCATGTGACGGGTCACAGTGCCCAAGGCAGAACTGGGCTTACAATTCCAGGTGGTGGGCTGCAGATTTAAATCCTGATTCCAGCACTGATCTGCCAGGGGATCTCGGGTAGGTGGCTCTGTGTTTTTGCACCGAGTCCCTTGGCTATAGTGGGATTCTGCCACCTGTCTGCCCAGGTGTGGAGATGACACCTGTCAGCTTCTGTGCAGCACCTACCACACATCTGGTGCTCACTGATGTCCTCTTCCTCCATGTCTTTCTCCAGATGGTAGCCAGTGTGGGTGGGCGTGGTGAGTAAATTCTGACTGCAAGCACTGTTTCGGGCTAGTTCTGCACAGCAGCGACTCTGAAAAATGACAGTGCCCGCCATAGGGATGGACTAGGCGCCCCTCCCCCGACCCCGCACCAGGGGATGGTCGAGTGGGAGTCGCCACAGTTCCGGAGCTGCGCGTCCTGGGCCTGAACATTTTCCGAGCTGGTTCTCTCTGTACAGGATGCCACTCGCAATGTCCGCCTCTTATTGAAGACGCCCGTGCTCCCTCCTATGCTCTGTGGAGCACCGCTTTGCGCTTTGCATTGAAGCCCCCTCACAGGCGGCTGTGCACCCTTGGTCCGGTGACCCATTCACTGGTGACAATTCGCAGGAGATGCCGCATTCCAGTAGCTGCAGTGAGGAGCGTCTGTCCCCGGCAGGGAAAGGAAAATCAACATTTTCTCAGCTGCGAAGAGAGAAGCTGGCTCTTGGGCTCGGGACTATTTATCTGAGTGTTAAACAATTTTCTCTGTAGCAGGTTTAAGTGAAACGGACTGCCCAGAAACACTTAGTGGCTGAGCAGGCACGAAACTCCTGGCCTGTCCGAAGCGGGATTTATCGACTTGTGAACATCCTCTGTTGCTTCACCGGGGCAAGGGCTGTCTTGGGAAGTTGTCTAAATACTGAGGGGAAGCTGGTTGATTGTCCTGGCTAAACTGCTAAGAGGACAAATAAAAATCGTCTCAGCCGGGCAAAAGGGGAAAAAAGGTAGAACTGGCCGGAGGAGAAAGGGGCAGGATTCAGAGTGCAGAAGGAAGCCACGCCCCCTTGCCACCTACGTCGGAAACGGCTTCTGTCCACCACCTTCAAACCTCGCTCTCAGGAGCCTGGAGAGGTGTCGCCTGCCTGTCAGCCCATCAGAAAGGTCATAGGTTCCTAAACTCCTAGCTCACGAGGTCACGGGAGGCTGTCACTTACTGGGAGTGACTTGGGGACTTCAGAGAGCGTATCTGTTCTTTTTGGCTCTGCAAGCCAGCTAGCAAACCCCAAAATATCTCAGGTGGCACAGCCATGTCATACAGCATTCCAATCCAAGAAGAGTCCCTCATCACTGAAGTCCGGGAAACAGTTCTACAGCATCACACATGTCCTTGTAGACACCGCAGTCGCCTTACTGCTGAGTTCTGCTGTACATAGAGCTGCCTCGGCTGCGGCCCGGCTAGCATTCCTTATACCTTTTGGACAACAGCGTTCCCTTGTCATCCGACTTGGATGAAGACCTTACAGAGATGAGTCTCCAGACAAGCGATGGAGGGTTAAGACCCTTGAGAGGGGACCCTGGTGAGGTGTGAAGAGCGCTGTCCAAGCCGGCAGAGGGTCTCAGAAGCCAGCTTTTCTCTGGCTGTCATTCTCTGACCACGGCCTTATCAGCACCAATCTCTGCTTATTTCAGTCTGCAAGATAAAATTGGATGAGGATCAACTTCCCAAAAGATGGACTTCAAAGGATTCATTCTCCAAGTCTACTTTACTGTGGGGAAACTGAGGCATGGGGCGTCTAAGGATCTGGCCAGGGCCCCAGGCTGGCCAGCAGCATGCCCAGGATTTGACACCAGGTAGCCCTGCTCCATATCTTTCATCCTGACTTGACCTCTTGGCTCTGGGTAGAGCCCACAGGCCAGTGAGCCCAGCTGTCCTCCCATCTCCACACAGTAGGATGTCAGTGCCACACGATCTCTGTCTGCAAGAGGATGCTCGGACACCATCCTGCCTCCTCTGAGGACAGGGCCCAGCGGTGGGGACACTGTCCACGTCACACTCTCTGCTGCTTCCCCGTCCACTGTGTTGGTGCATGCCTGGACTTTTCCACGTGGTGGTCTGTCTCACTCTGGACTCCTCCCAAGAGCCGTGGGATGTGGCAGCCCCCTGGGGAACAGAGTCTACATCTCCAGTGCAGCCACCCTGCCAGATGAATCTGCCCTGTCGTGGGAAGTGTGTCCCAGGGCTGCTTGTGTGTGTTCAGGTTCTAGGCTGGCACTTCAGAGTCCCTTTAACCTCAGTATTTCAAAGTTCATCCTAGCCATCCCGCAGTAATTAACAAAAATAAATACATTGAGTTAAACTGGAGTCAGGGTCTGGAATCAGGAAATGAGTTTTTCCCACAGGGCCCTTGGAGATGCTGCCAATTCCGCTTCCTGTAGCGTCTCCACTAAGCTCCTGGGAGTTCAAGCAGTGTCATGCTTGGCTCTTATCTTTGGTGACTAGTTAAAGGATAACCCTGTCGGGCACGGAGGTGGCCTTTCAAAGTGCCTCTGGAGTGTGGGACAGAGACAGAAGAATATGGCCTTATCGAAGTTCAAAAGAGTCTAATCTCCGTGTCCCAGAATTATCTCTGATTCAAAGCCCTCTGGCGGGTTAGCTGTGGCTCCAGATTCTGAAAACTGCCCTTCCCTCCCCTTTCCCAAGCCTGCTTCTGAGAAAACACCACAATTCAGTCAACTTGCTCTGGTGCTTTAAGGACCTGCGGGTGAGGAGTGGGGTGGGGTGGAGCTCAGTTGCGTTTGTTAGGTTTGCACTTGGATTTGCTCTGCAGCGCGGGCCAACAGGCTAGGCAGTCAGTCCCTGCTGCAGTGTGGTGTGGGGTTTTTCACATCCCAAGTAGTCTTCGGGCCAGCAACTGAGTCTCCCTTGGAGGCCCCAGCAGGAAATTCAGGACACGGTCCCAATGGTGGTCTTGGGGACTCAGAGGACTCGGTCTGTGAAGCGCCCCAGTCCCTGGACTTTCTGGGTCAGCTCTCAGGGCAGCCATGTGGCTGCCAGGACTTCCAGAACGTTCTCGAACAGGCTTGAAATGCCTGGCACATCCGAAGTGTTCCAAACTGTCAGCTGCTGTTATCATTTATTTGTTCGTTCTTCAGCAAACTTTTATAAAAATGTGTCCAGTGTTGTGCTAGATTCTCTGCTGAGCCTTCACAGAGGCAGAATGGACGTGAGTGAGGATAATTAACCCTCTGAAGTCCTCCTTGTTGTGGGTTTAACGTACTCACGAAAACACCATGAACTTGAAGTAAAGGGAGAGGGTGACGGGTCTCTGCATGCAGGGACTCAGTGGGATTGTCAGGACACGTAAGCCCAACCCTGGCGGGAGCTCCCACCAAACTGCCTGCAGGGAACATGCGCTGAGGCAGTGAATGACCAACAGGATAGAAGGCAAGAGAGTAAGCGAGGCAGAGAGAGAGGAGGGGAGGGGAGAGAGAGAGGAGAGTACACGGAGGAAATACAGACTTTGCACCCAACCAGGCAAGGGGCCAAGCATAACTAACCCTTTCTGAATGGGTGAGTCCATCATATTTAAAAACAGAGAAATCCCCCTTTTGTGAGAGGCTGGGGGTGGGGACCCAGCACACATCACCAACGGGCCCCAGGGCTCAAAGGGGAGACTGAGCCCATAGAAGGAGCCCGGGGAAGGGGGAGCCCCAAGGAGGCGACAGGGAGTAACAAGTCAGCCCTCTGTTCGGGAGCATTTTGGCAGCTTCCACCCCTGCATGCCCCCTCCCGACACGTCATCCCTAAGTAATCACCCCCAGTGCGGACGTGCTGGTCCAGAGAAGACCTGCCAGCTGGCTGCCTCTTGAGTGCACATGAGCCCTGTTCTTCTTTCCTGGCACCTGAGAACCCTTAGGAAGGGAAGCATTTAAGTCAAACAGCATCTTAAACACTTATTCAGGACCTTTCTGGATAATACCAGGGAGATAGGAGATGTGGGAATCCATTCTTTTTTTCTGAAGAAAAGAAAAACATGAAAGGCCTCAAAAAGAGCCCTCAATGACTAATTCTAGTGTGCTAGGGTGGCTAGTTTTGCTCCAGGAAGAAGATTTTTTAAATTTCATTCTGTTGTGACAAGCTGACTAGTAACTTTCACCTCATATCTATTTGAAAGAAAGCAAAGAATTTGCCAGAAAGTTGGGGTGGGGGAACCTTGTCCCTACTGTTGCACCGGAATGGAGCAGACACGCCCCGTCACAGCCACAGACAAGTAAGCGAGTAACGTGGAGCTGGTTAAACCCACGTGCGTCCTTTTCACACACTCCGGGCAGCATTCCTGGGGTGCCTACTCTGTGCTGGAGAGTTCTTGAGTATCAGCCCTAAAGGAAGGGGAAACATCCCCTGTCCTGGCTGCCAGGGGAGGGGTGCCAGGGTAGGTGAGTGAGTGAGAGATGTCTGCAGGGCTGGACCCTTCCCCCACGGCTTGTCTCTCCTGCCACCTGGCCCTGCACAGAGGGGAGGGCGGCCAGCCATGTGGACAGCCTGGAGCTCAGTAGGATGGAGGGAGGCAGGCATCGAGCAAGTAGGAGAGGAGGCCAGGAGGGCCCCCCCTGCCAGCTGGAGGACAGGCGTGGGCAAGGGCTGGATTTTAGGGTGACAGTCCCGGGAATTCGCTGTGTTGGGCACTGCGCTAGGTGATTCTCAGCTGTATTTCTTACCTTCTCTTACAGCAGGGATTCTGGCTACCGGGGAGGGTGCAGAGCATGGCACCTTGTAGAAGCCAATTCAATGGCCATGTGGCTTCCATTTAAAATGAGAGAATAAAACTGGACAGACCTTCTGCATTGGCATTGAGACTGGGAGGGTTAGCTGGGCTGCGAGCAAGCCTTCAGGATACCACTTGGAAGCCTGTGGCCACCCGCCGCACAGCTCAGCTCAGCTCAGCTCAGCACAGGGCAGGGAGACCAGCCAGGTGGCAGCCCAGTGGGGAGCCACTGTCCTCTCTGGCTTGGTCCCTCTGGGTTTGAAACTCAGGTGATGGGCTGGGGAGGGGTCAGTGAGTCAGTAGCTCATGATGCTCACTGCATGGCCCCATGTTTCAGGGCATGAACTACCTGGAGGACCGGCGCCTGGTGCACCGGGACCTGGCGGCCAGGAACGTCCTGGTGAAGACGCCGCAGCACGTCAAGATCACGGACTTCGGGCTGGCCAAACTGCTGGGCGCAGAGGAGAAAGAGTACCACGCAGAGGGAGGCAAAGTAAGGGCCCGGCTTGTACCCAGCAGCACTTTCCCACCCGCTGACTGACTGATGTGGGGGACACCCTCAGGACATTTTGGGTGACATAGCAGCCGCTGCCACCGACACTTGGGTCTAGCCAGAGTCTGCTGTCCGTGCAAGCTGGGCGGCTTGGGATCAGGATTTACTAGGCAAGAGAGTGAAGATATTTCTAACGCATCCAGGGAGTAAAAAGCAGTAGCAGTGAGCTCCGCTCCGTGTCCGGGTTAGCCGAGGTGAGGTTTCAGCCACCCCCTGTGGGAGAGTGCCCCCTTCAGAGAGACCTCTGGGAAACACATGGCTGGTTGGGCAGCCACTGCCACTGAGAACATGTCGGGAACGCAGAGAGCTCCAAGGTGTTCCCAGACAGCCCAAGGGTGGTCGTGGTGCGCACGGGGTACCAGCATGGTGGAACGTACTCCCTCCTCTTGCACAGGTTTCTGAGCTCTCCAGGGGTCTCTCCCCGAGCAGGGAGGCACACAGCTCTCTTGTTAGGCCTTCCAGAATGCTCTGGACCAGCTGTACCCCTCTTCAGTTTCACTCTGTCCTGCATGGCCCCCGCAAGCACCCACAAACATGGGGTGGATCAGACCACAGGGCACGACCAGGGTCCCCAGCTTCCAACACACGCCCCCAGCTCTCCAGAACACGCCCAGACCAGAGAGGCCCTGGGCTGCCAGCTCTGGGGCCCTAGCACAACAGCCCCTCCTGCTGGGAGTGCACTTGGCGGGGGGGGGGGGGACCGGGCGGGGTGGCCTGGCTTCCTCACGTGTGTCACTCTTCATTTGTCCCAGCATGATTTAATGTTTTCCAGCAGGGGGAAGCTAATAGCTGTCTTTTCACGTTGTTTCTCATAACCCCAAGGTGCCCATCAAGTGGATGGCTTTGGAGTCTATTTTACACCGAATTTATACCCACCAAAGTGACGTCTGGAGCTACGGTGAGTCCAGGCCCTGGAGCAGGCGACCTTGTTCCGGGGCCGTGCTGGCTCGTGCTGTTTGCTGAATCACATTTGATGCTCTGCCTCCCCAGCATCTTCTTCCAAGGCAATGACTGACAGCAATATAACAGCTGCTGTCTGTCTGCTACTCTAAGAAAACATGGCACAGGAAATTGAGTCTAACTACCACACTGAACATCGCCGGATGTCAGGGAATTCGTCAGGAGGGGACAGTGCAGGGAGAGAGAGAGCTTGGACTTGGGAAATGCCTGTGTCTGCGAAATCAAGCCAAACTCCACCTCTCGTGGTGAATCTGAAGTGAACAGGAGGGAGGTAGCAAAGGATGATCCACAGGGAAGGGTCTCCAGTGGAGACACGAGGTTCGGTGCTCTCAGACTCAGGGGCTGGCTTCATGGAAGGAAGGTGCTGAGCTCTGTGTCTCGGAGAGCACGGCTTGACTGAAGGGTCCCCGGGAGGATGTTTTAGAAGACAGCAAAGATAGGAGGTCCTTGTGGCTTCCAGACCTCATTAATCCCCCTCCGAATCCCACCCCCTGCGAACCCACCGTCCCTGCACAAGCCTGAGCTCCGTCCTCCAGTGCTTTCCCCTTCTCCAGTGCCCCTCCGCCTTCCTGCCCCATTGCCCCTGTAGGGGGTGGATGAGGGGGGGGTGTCTCCTGAGCCTCACCTTTGAAGGAAGTGTCACTAAAGCGTTTTTGCCAACCGCTGTGCTGGGCACGTTCGGCGTTGTGACACTGTGGCCTCACAAGTCCCCCAGCCATCTGCTGAAAGGCTGCCAACACCCCATGTGTCGTGTTTACTTGTGACTTGTCAATCTGTCCCCGGCTACGGAAGCAATGGGGGTGAATGGGAGGAGTCACCCCACCTCTACGGAAATGTGTTTGGGGAGAACAATATTGAAAGGAATTTCCCAGAGGACTCTAGTCATCATCACCAAAACAAAATCACTGGGGGCAATGTCCATTGAGTAGGTTTCTTCACAGCATCATTCACGTCCAAGTGTCTCCAAATGCACTTTTTTGACGCCATGGCTGTTTGTCGCTTCAATGAGAACGCCAGCGGTACAAAGGCAGAGGTCTGTGGGGGGAATAAGAGTTCTCACGTGGGCTGCTGAGCTGAGCAGCTCGGGATCAGTGAACAAGACACGGAGATTAAGCTCTTCTAATGCCTTGTTAGTTTCAGTCACTTTCAAGATAAGTCTACCCCCCCAAGACAGGTGGAAAGAAGGGTTTCCCCCCCAAATCCTGGACCCTGCCTGGGTCCTCTTCATCGACACCCCACTAGCCCAAGCCACCTGCCCCCTCAGGCAGACTACAGCAGGAGCCCCGGGGGTCTCCCTGCTTTGCCTGCTCTCTTTAGTCCTGAACGGGTAGAGTATATTTCTAACCATATCAGGCGTTTCCTTCTCCACCCGACATCCTTCTTTGGTTTCTCAGTGTGTTCCCGATAAAATCTGAGCTCCTAGCTAGGATCGATAAGCTGGGGGATGATGCTCTGGTGCTTCCCACCTTTCTGTGTCCCGTGCCCTGCCCCGCCCCACCCCTGCCCACCCACAGCTTACACTAGGTCCACATTTGTCCAGTGACCGAAAGCTCTTCAGTTCAGTGACTTAATGCCTTTGAACGATCACAGGCAGTATCAGAAGTTCAGCATCACGGCAGTGGTTGGGCGTTTTCCATTTTGCTGGAAATCGTGTCGTCAGCGATCGAAACCTGCCGTACGCGGGAAGTGCTAGACCATGAGCCCGAATTTTGAGTGTGCAGTACATGTCCTGTTACTACACTTTCTGGTGTCCGGCCAAGGCAAAGCATTTCAATACCCTGGGGACCTGTGTGTCACACTGAAGAGACGGAAGACAGAGCATTTATAGTCCTCCCAGTCCCACTCACCACCACAGCCAGGTGCACACACGCCCCTTCGCCGTTTGTTCCCAGTCCTGGAAAGCGTGCCTTTCCGCAGGGATTCCGTGTGCTCAGGGAAACACGGCACTCAAACCACGCAGATGAGAATTCATGGACCTCCTTGATCTGGGAAGGAGGTCGCCTTTCTTGTACCAAGTCCACACTGACTAGGCAGCAGCAAAGGACCAAAGAACCTCTTTCCTAGGCCCTGGCCCGTTGCTTGTCTCCACATCCCAGCCCTGCGTTCTGTATGTTAGTTCAGGTCATTTGTTTGGGAATGGCCTCTGGAAATCCAAGCAGACTTGTCACAGTCTGTGTCTAGAAACCAGCTCTAAAGTAAGGGGGTCATCGGACCCACTGGAGATCAGGCCTAGCCTGTGCCTGATCCCTCCGTGTGGAGTCTGGGAGCCCCAGCTCAGTCCCACTGGGGTGATCTCTAGTGGCACCGCAGGGCACCTTCACATCCAGGTGGGGTCAGGCTCCCTAGGGTGCTGGTTGGTTTCTAGAGCATGGAACTCCAGGTGCAGAGGCTCAGAGGTAGAGAGACCGTGAGACTGAGGCACGTCCTAAAAGCAGCACCTGCTTTAAAATTGATGCTGCTTGGATCTGTTTTAATCACGATGTTTGATTCTTAAACAAAAAGAAAAAATGTAGGGTTTCTGTGTTTACCAAAGGGACATGGGGAATTTTTGTTGCTAATTTTTCTTTTGTTCGAACACCCAGCGTAGACCCTTGCTTGTCAGACCCATATTCCCTCCTCCCAGGCTCCCAGGGCGGCTGTCTGGGGGTGTCTCCCCCACTCCGTAAGTGACATGCGTGCCATCCACACAGCTATGCCATCTTCGTCAATACCAGAGTTTACCGTTTACCGGCCACTGGCTAGTTGTCTGGCGTTGACTGGCCATTTCCCCTGTGTCACCTCATTTGACCCCCACGACCGTGTTAGGAGGTAGGCACTCTCATGGTCCCACTTTACAGACAGGTAAACTGAGGCTCCCCACACTTGCACCAGCTGCCCACGACCCCAGGAACATGGGTGTTTTAAACCTTACGGGCGGCATCCACTACAATGACTAAGGACAGGGGTTGTGATCATTGACTGACAGAGTCACACCTTCGTCCTCTCAGGGGTCACCGTTTGGGAGCTGATGACCTTTGGGTCCAAGCCATATGACGGGATCCCGGCGAGTGAGATCTCAACCGTCCTGGAGAAAGGAGAGCGCCTCCCACAGCCGCCCATCTGCACCATCGACGTCTACATGATCATGGTCAAGTGTGAG
Source organism: Macrotus californicus (assembly GCA_007922815.1). Classification (NCBI taxonomy): domain Eukaryota; kingdom Metazoa; phylum Chordata; class Mammalia; order Chiroptera; family Phyllostomidae; genus Macrotus; species Macrotus californicus. The sequence continues at coordinate 172,069 of VMDR010000045.1, forward strand.
TGACCACTGTGGCCATCGCCCCCGCAGAGCTGGACCTTGGCCAGACTCGCTATGCCTGGACAGGCATTGCTGCCCTTAGCCAAACAACGGAGGCCTTAGATGCTAACCCCATAAAATGCTGTCACATTCTTTTTTTTTTTTTTAAGATTTTATTTATTCTCAGAGAGAGAGGAAGGGAGGGAGACAGAGAGAAACATCCATGTGCAGTTGCCTCTCACACACCCCCTACTGGGCACCTGGCCTACAACCCAGGCATGTGCCCTGACTGGGCATCAAACCTGTGACCCTTTGGTTTGCGGGCCAGCACTCAATCCACTGAGCCACACCAGCCAGGGCTGCTGTCTCACTCTTTACAGCAGGCACTCAAGTCCAGAGACTTCTGTCACTCTCCCCCTCAAACATTTCTCAGGAAGCCCTCGCCTGACTCACCGAGCAATGTGACCTGGCCTTTGGCCGTGGCTGGAAGCAAATAAAGTCAGAGTCCTCCGTCAGCCCTGACACCAAAATACTCCAGTGTGAGTTGCTTAAGGAAAAAGCCAACCCACTTTTTGTTGCCAGAGAGACTGGATGTTTTTACATGCCTAATAATGAGTAACCACATGAGGCTAATAGCATCAACATTTCTGCTGTGATTGGAAGCTCTCAAAGAGCAGGTTTACGTGAGGTCTTACTCCAGCGTAGCAAGTAAACATCTTCATCCAGCTCGGAGGGTGTGACTTAGTTGGCACTGGGATGGCCCCAGAAGCTCAGGTCCAGGGGGCCCTGAAGGTGACAGGGCACGTGTGCTGAGCGCTTACACGAGAAGGGACCACAGGGACGGCCTGGGGAGCAAAGCCGGTGTAAATGTTAATGCCTCTGTGAACTCTGAACTGCGGGTCTCCTATTTTAACGTCCTTGCTCGGGGCTGAGGAAGCTGGGATTCTGAGGGGGTTGTGAGTTGTCCGAGGTCACCTCACAGTCCAGCCTAAAAGAGCCTGACATCCCGCTGAGAGGAAATAAAGATGAGCCCCCGGGAGAGGCACAAGGATTTCCAGTTCACAGCTGCTCCTCCAGCCTGTTCATCCAGGCCTGGGTGGCAGAGCAACCGAATGCACCAGTCTGGCTAATGAGAATGTCCTCCTAGGGATGGCCCTGAACACCCACTGCTCCCTGCCCTGTCACATGTGATTCCTGGGTACGTGCTCCAGCGACGGCACCAGGGAGGGGAAATCCCAATTCTCCAGATTCTTAAAGAAAGTCCCTAAATTTCCCTAAACGGAATCTGGTTTCAAACTTGCAAGGTTTCTGACGAACTGCAGATGAGGCTGGCTGTCTCAGGGCGGCTTGACGTCAGAGCCCTGACCCTCAGAGCAGGTCACAGGGAGCGATGAGCATAACCAGGCCACCAGGTCGCTGGAGGGGATAGCGCTGGAGTGCTGCTGGCTCTCGGAAGAGCAGGCGCAGAGAAAGCGGGGTGTGAGCACCCCTCAGATCCACACCTGTCCTGGTGTGAGGGGCCCTAGACAGGCCAGCACCCACTGGCCCAAGCTGGAGGGCCCTTCGCCACGTTCGTCTACGAGGGCCCCACCATGCCCGCTTGCTTTCGGTGATCGTCACTGTCGCCGTCAGGCTTCTCATCACACGATTGCTTCCTTGCTCCCTCTCCAGGCTGGATGATCGACGCAGACAGCCGCCCGAAGTTCCGCGAGTTGATCCACGAGTTCTCCAAGATGGCCCGGGACCCCCAGCGCTACCTTGTCATCCAGGTACCCGATCTCCGTCCGCACGCGTGTCGGGAAAAGTCCCTGTCATGAGCGCCACGTGTCACTGTGCCCCATCCTGTCAGGTTAACCAAACTGAGCTCATGACCACGGTTTAAGATGCAGTGAAATATCCAAGCAAAACCCACGGCTTATCACCTCAGGGTTCGGCTCAGCAATCCCGTGTGTGTGCTCGGACGGGCCCATGGGGTGGGGGCAAGTTCCCCACACAGCCAGGCACACCACTCTCCCACACCAGCCGGGTGTCCTGCCGTTCAGCTCACTTCGGACACTCTCCACCTGGAGAGAGGGTCCGAGCCCTCCAGTGAAGGGCTCAGAGGTCCAAGACGGCCCCTCCCTCTTTGCTGCTAACTGCAGGTCAGGCTGTCACCGTGCTTCTGCCCCACCGGCCACACGGCAGGGCTCCCACGACCTCCTCCTTGCAGAACTCAGGCGCCCTGTGTGCTCACCAGGTCGCTGGTTTATTTCTCACAAAAGGGGGGGCTCAGGAACAGCCAGGAGGAAGAGAGACTCAGGGAAGAGAAGGGGGGAAGGGGCACAGAGCCACTCTGCCCAAATCTCCACGGCACCGGCCTGAAAGCTCTCTGGACCCTGTCCTTTCAGGGTTTTAGGGAGACCTCATCCCACAGACAAGGCTAATTAAATCATTGGCTGTTGGTGACTAGTTTCATCCCCTGCCTCTCTGCCAGCCCCAAAGATCGGGGCGGGGGGGAGATGAAACCTCCAACCCTCTACTCCCAGGGCTGGATCTCCTGGCAACAAGCCCCCGAACTTGCAGTCCTGAAGGCCCCTCATGAACATAACAAGACACCTTTGTTATCTCGTCACTTAGGAGCTTCCCCGGTGTTAGCAGCCCTCAGTGCTGGGAAGAGCAAACAAGGGCCCACTACATAGATAGGGGTGGGCAAAAGCAGGTCTGCAGTTGTTCATATGGAAAAATATACAAGAATAAGTAACACAAACACACACATAATATGAGACTAAACACCGCATTTCATGGACTCATAACTGCAAACCTGCTTCCACCCACCCTGTGTCTTAGTATAAATCCCAACATCATAGTGACTAACAGCCTAATGCACACTCAGTGTATGTTGTTGCCTCGTACCTTTCTTTTCCCCCCTAAGCTGTTCGCATTTCATTCGGGGGCTTTTGGACATCAAGGAATGTTTAATGTTTAATTCCAGGTCGGGGGCGGGGGGGGGGGGGGAATTGGCTATCTATGCACGAGAGAGCGTGGCGATTGTACGGTGGCTAGCGTGGCAAACACACAGGCACCTGCCCGCAGGGATGTCCCCCACCCCCGTCCCCACCCCCAGCCAGGAAGCCAGTAACAGCCCTGTGGGCCTCACTGAGGGTCTCAACCCTCTGCCCCAGGGCGATGAGAGAATGCACCTGCCCAGCCCTACCGACTCCAACTTCTACCGCGCCCTGATGGACGAAGAGGACATGGAGGACGTCGTGGATGCGGACGAGTACCTCATACCCCAGCAGGCCTTCTTCCACAGCCCCTCCACCTCCCGGACGCCCCTTCTGAGCTCCCTGGTAAGAGGCTTCATGCTTTCTCACACTGCGGCTCCTGGTTTGAATGACGGGAGTCTCCCAGAAAACAATCCCGATCTAGCAGAGATCGAGAAGTGCATTTGCACCAAAAGGCAAAGCCAGACTCAGGACGGATCCATTCAGCGCGTCAGCTTTTTCACAGCATCGCGATGGTGGGATCGGAATCGTCTTGGGTTCTCTAAGGGATGGGATTGAATCAGAACGAAGCCTGGTTGTTCTATAGCTAATGGGCCCAGACTAAATTAAGCGCCTTTAAATGTCTCCACTTCGTGAGACGCTCCTCGCGCATTCCGCGAAGTGAGCGAGACGTGCACGCATCCTGTAAACACCCCTGCTTCCTTTTCAGAGTACCACCAGCAACAGCTCCACTGTAGCCTGCGTTGACAGGAACGGGGTATGTATGGAAACCGGGAACCGGAACTCAGCAACAGCACTGAGGCATGGCTCTGTCACACACAGAACAATGCCCCGACCACCCTGGCCGGTGCGGCACAGTTGGTGGGAGTATCAGCCCATGGCCGAGGGATATGGGTTCAATTCCCAGCCTGGGGACTTACCTAGATGGTGGGTTGCATCTGCGGTCTGGAGTGTATGGGAGGCGATTGATCAGTGTTTCTCTCCCTTCCTCTCTAAAAGCAATGAAAAAAAAATACGTCCTCGGGTGAGGACAAAAAAAGCGGAAAGAAAATGCCCAGACACCCAGAGAACCCTGATCTTCCTTGCTGTGTTGTTTCTTCCCTGCCTGGCTCCTTGACCCTACCCCGCGGTCAACAGTGAGGTCTCACTTCACTGCAGAGCAGTTCAGAATGTGGCTCACAGACCAGCAGCCCTGGCATCACCTGGCGGTCAGTAACAAATGCAAATTGCGGGGCCCCTGCCCCAGACCGCGAAGCAGCCCTCCAGATGATGCCGATGCTCAAAGGCAGGGAGCCTTGATCTAGACCCCCACTGAATGGTGTCCACATGTGGCTGCTTATGCCTCTGTATTCATTCGTTACAATTAAGTGCAACTCAAATCCAGCTCCTCACACGTGTGGCCGTGGCTGCCACACTGAAGAGCGAGGACTGTCTAGGCCCTTGCCAGCGGGCCCCTGGGCAGCACTGATGGGGGCCTTGCCCCTGGCCCAGCGGTCAGTGTTAGAAATGCGGAGCCTCAGCCCTGCCCCAGACCTGCTGAGTCAGTCTGCACTGTGATGGGGCCTCAGGTAACCGCACGCTCCGCCGTCTGGGGGCCAAGACTAACGTGACCTTGCTTCCCGCCCCCCAGCAGAGCTGCCCCCTCAAGGAAGAGAGCTTCCTGCAGCGGTACAGCTCCGACCCCACCGGCGCCTTGACTGAGGACACCATCAACGGTACTTTCCTCCCTGCGCCAGGTGAGCGGCTTGTTCTGGGGTCAGTCCCGCTCGGCGACCTCCAGCCCCAGTGTCCTGGCCGCTGGCTTCCTCCGAGCTGACCGTGAGGTGGAGACAGTGTGACATTTGCAGACACAGAGCAGGGAGGGAGAGGCAGAGGCAGAGACAGAGCCCGGCACACAGGGCGTGGGCCGTGAGCACATGGCATGTCCAGGTGCTTGGTTAGAGCTTTGCTTTTAGAATGAACCTGCTGATTTTCTAGACTTTGAAGCAAACCATTCAGATGTTCATGTGTGAGAGGGTGTGTGAGCACTGTGTGTGACTGTGTGTGCACAGGTGTGAGTGTGTGCGTGGGATAGACTTGATCTTTGTTTTCTCTCCTCAATCCGTTCTTGCCTGAGATCCGAGGATTTTTCTGATCTAAGCTTTTTCCCAGACACACCCCCCACCTGCCTACACACACCCACCCCCCAGGGCAGGCTGTCCTCTTAGGACTTGGCGCAGGCGAAAGATAAGGGTCCCCACCGCTTTGAGGCGTACAGACAAGGACATGGCTTGCTTTGCAGCGATAGCAGCATGCCCGTCTCCCCAGGCTCCCCCGTCCCCTGTCACTGGTCGCAGTGCTGAAGAACATTCGCAGGCGTCAGAACAGGCCATGCAGGTCTGCCTGGACGACGCCTTGCTGACAGCCTCTGGTCTCTTTTCCATTTTAGAATACATGAACCAGTCGGTTCCCAAAAGACCAGCGGGCTCCGTCCAGAACCCCGTCTACCACAATCAGCCCCTGAACCTGGCTCTGGGCCGAGACCCTCACTACCAGAACCCCCACAGCAACGCCGTGGGCAACCCCGAGTATCTCAACACCGCCCCGCCTCCCACCGTCAACGGCGTCCCCGACGGCCCTGTCCTCTGGGTGCAGAAAGGCAGCCACCAAATTAGCCTGGACAACCCGGACTACCAGCAGGACTTCTTCCCCAGGGAAGCCAAGTCCAATGGCATCTTCAAGGGGCCAACAGCTGAAAATGCCGACTACCTGAGGGTAGGCGCCCCGAGCAGTGAATTCATTGGGGCGTGACGGTGGAGGGAACAGCACCCGTAACAATCCCAGACTCCTCAGCCCCCAGCACCGGCGGTGCCACCACGCCCGTCCTCACCGCCGTGCCCACTCAAGTCCTGGACCCCCGGGCTGGTTTGGCCATATCTGCTCTGATCAACTCATCTTTCAACTGGGAAATGCCCCCTACTCCGATGCACTTTGGGAAGCTGCAGGGACATCCCTTTGTCTTCAAACTGGGAGGCTCCCGTGGAAGGCGTCAAGGAAAAAATGTTGCCCATTGGACCGAAGTTCACTTTACAATGAGGTATATTTGAGAAAAAAAAACTACATATATACGGAGTTTTATTGCTTGGGGACCTTTGGGGGTTTTGTTGTCATTGTTGGTACTAAACGGGCGTTTCCAGTGAGAAGGAAGCTTGTCTGCATGTCACACTTGCTGCCCTGAGTTAATGGGACCCAACTGGGACCAAGAAGCAAGGGCCAGTCTTTCCAGCTGACACTCAATCGACATGTTGGCTCTGCTTCCAGACTCTCCCACTGCCAGGCAGTTCAGACAAGAAGGCCTCCGTGACCCGAGCAGGCCTGACGGTCACTGCGTCCGGTCACGGCAGGTGCAGAGGATAAGCCACTTGGACCTCTTTCTGGGCCAGGAGGGACCAGAGGGGCTAGAATTCTGTGTCAGACTCACTTTTATACAAATATCTCCACGGTACTTACTCTCTACTGGTTGGCCAATGTTTTCTGACTGTAAGCATGAAGCCTTCCTTGTTTATTTTTGCATTCCACTGTTTGTGAAACTCAGTCTGGTTTCCCCGCCCACAGGAGGGGAGGGTACGGCAAGCGATAAAGGCTAGCCCAGGCAGCTGCGCTCAGAACGGTAGCTTCTAACCAAGCAGGAGGAGTCCGGACGACACCCCATCCCCCCAGATCTGAGTCTCAGGAAATCCATCAAGTCCTTCCGGGGCCAGGGGGCGAGGGCAAAACCCACAGACTGCAACAATGAAGCTGTGCTTAAAACTCATTTAACCTTTCCCCCCAAACAAAATTAGTGTAGGCTACTCATAGAAGATAATTTCCTTTTTGTTTCACTTCAAACTTTCTTTTGTTCAAAGGGTACTCCTTTATTCTTCTTCCTTGGTAAGCTGTCCCCAAAGTCCCCCCCTCTCCCACCCATTGTCTTGTGTCAATAAAAGGACCCCGGCTGCGAGGCAACTACTTACAGCCACCAAGGACACATTTTACAGGTGGCTGTAAAGATGACGTTAGGTATGGGGTGGGATTCAAGTGGCAAATAGGACATTTGAGTTTGAAAGTGATGATACTGCCTTTGCAACATCTACAGGTATTTTTTCTTCTAATATAGACATCTCTACCAGGACCTAGGTGGGGGGTGCTAACGTCCCTTCCAGTCTGTGTGTCCCTGCGACCTGGCCTAGCGATGGTGGCACCGTACACACGCTTTGCCAACGCCCTCCCGCCCTCTCACCCAGGAAGAAACACTGCCGATGACCTTTCCGGCCTGTGGGTGTGTTCCACCACCTCGTATTTTGTCTCAGTGGAAATATGAACTCTATTCAAGCCGCCTCCGTCATGCTCTCACCTACTCTTGAGCACCGACACCAGCCAGCCCAGCAAAGGTGCTGAAGGCACAAAAATAAATAAAACATCATCCCTGATTCCAAGACCCTGCCCATAGAGCAAAGCAAACGGACTCACAAATACTGAATGTAGAGCAGCGTGACAAATGCAAGACAAGCTGGGTCAGCCGAGCCCTGGGACAGCAGAGGGCAGGCGGGTGGGCTGCTGCTGGGGAGACCCGAGGCCGGTCAAGAACCTGGAGTGGGGCAGAAAGGGGGCGGGGCTCTGAGGCAGGAGGAGGTAGAAAGTGCGCCCCCGGTGGCAGCAGCGGGAACCGCAGCCAGCGCCCCCACCAGAGACCTGCTGAGTCCCGTCCCCCCAGCTGCCCCTTTACACCTGGCATTTCCACTGGCCTCAGTCCCCAGGTCCTCCTCGGGGATGTGGTGTCCCCACCAGGAATTTAAAAACGACTAGCGAGATGACTAGACAGCATTTCTAAGAATCTGCAATTTGACACCGTTATCATTAAATCACTTAGTACAGAATGTCAGTATTTTAGTCAGATGTGTATTTGGCTCTGGGAACCAGTGATTCACATTCCACTGTCACTTTTATTTGCCAAAACACAGGTAATTGGCAAAAGAGGGTGCCTGTCCCCAGTCATACTGTGGCAGTTAAATCCTAGCATTTTTGTAATTTGGAATAGCTGACTATAACATAATAAAGCAGCAAAAACTATTCAAGCTGTTGCTTCTCCTTTGGATTTCAGTTTCCCTGCATGAAATCTAGTTACCAAATTCTCTTAGGTCTGTGTTCCTTACCCCGTCTGTTCAGAAAGGTACAGGGGGCTTGTCGACGCCTCCGAGCCTGAGACAGCACAGCCCCGGGGATCCCTGTGGCCGGTCAGGAGAGGGGGTCCCTGGAGGCAGTGTTTGCATCTGATGGCCCTGATAGGCTAGAGTTCAAAGCTCACCCTCTCTCTGTCCTGCACCTGTGCCAAGAGCCAGTCCTCTGATCCCGCCTCGGTCAGTCCCTGCAGCCTTAACCCACAGCCCAGCCTCAGCTCCAGCCTTGGGACATGGAGTCAGGGGCAGGAAGAGCTGGACACTAACAATACGCACGATGGGCCACCGTCCTCACGGACACCCTCTCAGATAATCCCTGAGGCGGCCCTATAGCCGCGCTCCGTGAAAAGTTCTTCTGTCACCCCATGAAGTAAAACAGAGGTGAATCTTCACAGCTTAAGTGTCCGTTAAAAGTTCTTCATTAGGGGCATCATGCCCGCGCCCTGCACTGCAGATGGAAGGGAACCACGGATTCCAGGAGCCCACGGGGCACTGGCCCTCCAGCGCAGCTGCCCTGGGACTCCCCGAGGTCCTCACCGAGTTCAATCCAGGTGTCTCAAGCAGCCCGGGCCCAGGGACTCTCCCAAGCTCCACTGGGCTATTCTGGGGACCCCTGGGGTAAAGGAAAGTTCTGTGGCAGGACTGGACCCTCAGGTGAAGGGCTGCCACTCAGGACTCACTGGCCACAGGCCTCAGGTTGCACAAGGCCTATGGGTTGCGGTGACTCAAGATCCCCGCCTCACTGCCCACTAGAGTCACCTGGTGAGTTTGAAGGGAAGAGATCCAGAGTCCCCTCAAACAGATTTAACCAACATCTCAGGGGCTCCCCATGGGAGTCGAATGGCTGGCGTCTGCCCCATGCCCCCAAGTCAGGACAGAATAAAACAGCCTGCATACAGTAAAGATCCTCTGAGGCAATGGGTGGGACAACTTGCAGTTTCTAATATGCCTGAGATGGGCCATTTACGGCCGTTCCAACAGCCTGTAATTCCTTGTCACCATCAGCTAACCTAATCTGAAAGTGCCAGGTACCCAGGTCTGAGCCTTGCTCAGCCCTTGGACTGACTGCGTTTCTAAGAAGAGGGTTAGACATGCAGTCCCCTCCGCCAGCGAATGAGCTGCTCGCTCAGAGGGACAGCCGAAGAAAGTGGCCTCAGTGTCCACTCGGCATTCTTTCTTTGCAGAAGCACGTGGTCACAGAGTCGTCATTTCTCCCCTGGGGCTGTCACGGACCAGAAACCTGCCTCCATCCTGGAGCTGCCCGCGGGGCGTGCACCTTTGTGCTAGTCAGACAGGGTGTTTTCATGCAAATCTATTTTTGTAACTTTGGGGAGGAATATGATCCTTTTATGTAGCACTAAACTTTGTAAGATATTTTTTAGAAGTCCTTTTTATCTAAAAAAGGAAATAGTTTACTTTAGCGAGGCTGCAAGAAATCAAAATTCGAAAGCGAAGTCTTCGCTTTCAGAGGCGTTTCACTGAAGCAGAGGCAAAGCCCCCTCTCGCTCTCTCTCACATTGTCACCGCAGAGCTAAGCTTAGGCCGTTGTCCCGACGAAAATGAGAATCATATTTTTCTATTTCTAACAGGGGGAGGTGGAAAAGCACATGTAGCTTAGTCTGGGTGTGAAGCGAGTTCTCTGGAGTCCGTTTGGGCTGTTATTGGAAGAGAATTCCTGTCTGTTATCACTAAGAGACAGATCCTCCACCCCTCTGCTAATAGGACCCTGGAGGTGTAAGAAACAGCGGTAACAGAGCATTTGTTGCAAATTATTTTATTGGTATTTTTACAATCGACATGAAGTTGTTGCAAATGGTTGTGCTTGTCTGTTCACGAGGGATATGCATTGGCCGACGCGGACTAGAGAATCCGCAGGGCCCTACGGACTTGGTGACTCCCTGGTGGGGGCTGCCAACGGTCTCACCATGCGGAGCAGGACCGCCGAGGTGGGCGGTTCTCAGCCCGCTGTGCGGTAAAGTCGCCGGCAGATTTGCACAGTCCTGAGGCGAGCTGTGCCTCAGAACACTTGAGTACCAATCTCTGGGTGCAAATCCCAGACTTTGCACTTTGTCGAGCTCCCAGAGTCCTGAGGTGCGGCCAAGGCTGAGAACCGGCCCCTGGGGACCCACCATAGGTGTGTGGGTTTGCAGGCAAATTCTGTTCATGCAGGGACCTCAGGACAGAGCCACAAAGACCTCAGCATCCTTCCTGAGTGCCAGGGACCTGGGCGGTCGCAGGTCCCGAGAGAGCTGCCCAAGCGTTGGTGGGGAAAGGGTGTAACCGGTCGATGAAAAGGAAGGGGAGCGAGAACAGACTCCTTTTTCCCACTTTCTCTGTTAAACAAGGGCTGGTGTGAAATAAAGACAGAGGGCATTCCTGCCACTGTGCCACCCCTGCTGACCTCCCTCTGGCCACCAGGCCACCTTTATCTCTGGGTGAAAGAGCACGTCAGCTTACCAAAGGGCAGACGTCAACAGGATTCCCTACGCAGCTAGATGGCTTCTAAAAACACAAGGATTCTTGCTTTAAGAAGCATTTTTCACACCCTTTCATAAATTGTATCTGGGACGAAAACAAGCCATTTGTGCTATTTTCTCTTCCATGTATGGCACAGGACGCAAGGCTACCAGTGGAGGCTCTGAGAATCCGCATCCTGGCACCTGGCAGACGCATTCCTACATGCATTTACTTTAAAAAAAAAAAAAGAAAAGAAAGAAACCTTTTGACCTAACTTGGCTAGAAAATAATCTGGCTGTATAATACAATCTCTTGGAAAGGAAGAGACCCCATGGGTTAGAGGTGACAGTGTGACTCAGCAGCTGAACACACAGCAATAACTGCCTTTTGTTTTTAAACAAGCAATAACTACCCAGCCTCTAGATATGGTACGTTTTAACATTGTCAATGTTTGCTGTGAGGAAGCGATGTTTATACAAATGAAAAGCTTCTCTTTTATACGGTTTACACGTGGGATCAGAACATGTTCATTGTATGATGAGTATGAAACAATTAGATGTATATTATTCTTGTTCTTTACTCAAACGTACCCTAGAAGAAGTATACTGTATTCTTAGCTAACAATGTTGGTATTGGTTATTGATCATATCTGACCTACTGTAGATGTTCTTTCCTGACTTCTTAAAATTCATTAATAAACTTTATTTTTAGAGCAGTTTCAGGTTCAAAAAGTGCAAAATTGGGCAAAAAGTAAGAAGTTCCCAAATCTACCCTACCTCCCCCACCCTCCCTCACTACCGTCACTCCCACCCAGTGGCCTGGTCACAGCTAAAGGCCAGGAGGTTCCCGTGTGTGGGCGGGTTGAAGACACAGCCTCCTTCCCGCTCACGGGGCGCTCTGGGGGCTGCACTACACCTGGTGCGTTCTGACTCGAGGTCTTGGCTCCACAGTCATTTCACACCCCCTGCTCCAGTCTCTCCTTCCCAGACTTTCCCCATAGTCCCTCTGGCTCCACGCCACCCCGAAGGTCACGTTTCCTGAGGGCACCGCACAGGCCAGAGTTCTGCTGAGATGCCCCGAGATTCTGCTGAGGCGTTCATGAACTGCATCCCTGTGTGCAAGGACCGCAGACTCGGCCGCTGGCCGTCACCCTCCACTTCCCTTGCCTCTGGAAGGCTTGCCCTGTCCACGGTGACTCTCGGGGCCTGGGCACCCTTACTTAGCCCCTTCCCTTCTCACCCTTCAACGTGTTGCCGGAACTGCTCTACTGAGGTCAAGGCAGAAGCAGTAAAAACCCAGGTTCCACACCACAGTACTCGGCCAGGTAAATGGTGGGCAGAGTTTTCCCCTTGGTACTAGCCATAAGGGCAAGACCTCAGGGATTCAGGCTCATCTCACCAACTGAGAAAAAGCAAACTTCCTGAGGATGCAGACGATGTCTCTGAGGAGGCAAGAACAGCTTCCAGGGGCCAGCATCACCACCGAACCCCTGGATGGCCCCAGGGGTGAGGGGTGCAGAGGGCCTGAGATGCGGGATGTGGCTCACTGATCTCATTTTCTAGGACTTCTCTGACATCCCAGTAGACTTGGACCCCAGAGGAAAAGAAGCCCAGCTCTGTCACCCGGCTGTCCCCACAATGCCCCTCCTGGTGTCTTCACATGGCGTGGGGGATGGTGAGAGCAGGAGTTGGGGTAGGGCCCCAGAGGCAGGCAGTGTTCACTCACATCCAGGAAAATCATAGCTTAGCAGGTGTGTTCCCTCTGAAGACCAGCGGTCACCTCAGTGCCAATGCAGAGCTGAGAGTGAGGTCTGGGAGCAGGACTTTGGGGGAATGAGGTCCTGGAAGAAGCAAACTGGGATGTTTTTGGTGCCCTCTCCCAGGGCCCCCAGACTGTCCTGATGTCCTGGCATCTGAAACCTCCACACCTGGTGGTGTAGGGCCCCCTAGGAAGGGATTTGGCCCCTCAGAGCCCCGTGTCTTCCATGGAGGATTTAGCCCCACGTACAGGAAGGCCAGTTCCAGCTAAAGAGGCAGACACAGGGAGTGCCCCGGGGCCATGGCTGCCAGGACCCTGAACCACCATCCACAAGGGGAGGCCATGGCTCCCAACAGCACCCCCTGACCTCAGGGCAAGCTCGCCAGCACCCCAGTCTCCCCATCTGCCCCCCATCATTCTAGCTGAACCTCTGTGCAGAGGGTGTTGCAGCTGGAAGAGATTCTGTTTGGGGACCAAATCTTGTCACAGTAATCACAGCTCTGTGAGGAAAGAAAAGCTTCCCAAGAACGGGAGGGTCTGGAAAGGAGACACTTTGGCTCTGGGTCTTCCCCTGGGGTGGGTCGTCAGCAGTGCTCCAGCTTCTCGGGGCAGGTCCTCCTGGAGGTCACCAGGGTCCTTCCTCCACGCCCAGAAAGGGACCTTTGCAAACTGGGGTAGAAAAACCGAAACACCACATCTGATTTTTGCCCTGGTCCCAGAAATGGTTCACAAATATGCCAAAGAGGCTATGGGCGCACATTTGTAATTGATCCATGTGTAGCTTGGGAGGCCTCACCCTCTGCTCCCACCGGTCAGGCTGAGAGGGACAAACCCAGGGGACAGCCACATGCACACTCTGACACCCTACAGGCTCTGCCCAGAGTATGTCTCTCCATGCCCTGGACTGAGCCAGAAAGCCTGGACACCAGGCTCTAAAAGAAGCGACAATAAACCCTCCCCCCACTGCTGGGAGTTAGCCCTTCTGGGTCCAAGCCACAGGCACTCCTGCTCCGACTGCTGCCCGGTCACGCGCAGAGGGGAGCAGAGCATAGAGCGAGCGGCCGCCCCCACCCAGCCCGCTCTGTTCTCTCGCCTGAGTCACTGCGATCACGCCTCTGGGTCAGCACTCTTCTGAAGTCCCCTGTGTGGGAGACAAGGAAAAACATACTGTTTATGTAGATATTTGTGTCTTTAGGATATAGTCAGCAAACCCTGTCCAGCGCCAGAGGTCCAACGCAACCAGCAGCTTGCTTTTGTAAATGAGGTTTTATTGGGATGCAGTCTGCCCGTCCCTCTGGGGTGTGTTTATGACTGCTCTCATGCTGCAGGCGCAGCTGAGGGGCTGCAGCAAGGATCCCCCTCCAGTCCTTTATGGAAGAAGTTTGCTGACCCCAGAACAAGTGGTTGAAAAACAAATTTTCAGACAAATAAAATCCAGGAGGGTGCCATATGTAAATATAATCAACAGGTTTCCCACATGCCACCAGTCCTTAATTAGAGAGTGTAATAGAAAAGAATCCTATTTAAAATCACAAGGGAGTGGGGTGGAGGTGGAAGAGGGTATGAGGCGGGGGTGGGGGGTGGTAAATGGTAATGGAAAAATATAATTAGAAAATGAACAACTGAAACTTTAAAATGAAAAAATAATGAGATAAAATAGCAACCAAAACTACAAAGTAGCTCGTTATAAACTTAAATGAGCAAGAACAGGGATGAAAAGAAAAACCATAAACCTGACTTAGGCGTGAAAGAAGGTGAGATGCACGGGTATGAGGACCGAGCCTTGTAAGAATACCCATTCCCCCTACTTGTGATGCAAATTCAACGCAGTTCAAACAGAAGGTTTTAGAGCTTGGAATGCGGAGAGGGAAACGGACGAGAGTGGTCAGGAGCACTTGGGAAACAGCTGAGCAGGGACATCAGTGAAATCGAAGTGTCCTGTATAAAACTGCAATAATTACAGCTGCACGGTACCAACACAGTCCTGGGAAACAAGTAACGGAAAACACTGGGGAGTTGGGGGACAGACACGTGGGTCTCTATTTCCAACAGTGGGGGGATGACGGGCTCCCCCAGAAATGACTTTGGAGAAAACTTCTATGCATCTGAAAGTTAGTTAAAGCTCAGTTTCACAACTTACCCCAGAACAAACTCCAGATGGACGACAGACCTCAGTGTAAAAACCCAAACCACCGAAGTGCTGAGTAAAACAGACATGGACACGTTTGAACCTCAGGGTGGGAAGGCTGTGCTCACGCACACCAAAGTTCCAAAGCCTCAAAGACAGGCAGTGCAGTCACTAAACTCTTTCTCAGATTTTTGAAGAAAAAAAATAAACACACAAAAGGGAAAAAAAGCTCCAAATTCGTATAAAGAGAAAAACGTCGCAATGCATCAAGAATTAATGTCTTAAAATACGAAGCATTCCATTGGGCCCATAAAAGAAGTTAAACACGCTGCGAAAGCTTTGTGAGTACATAAATGGACAAATCACGGAAAAGTACAAATGACTGATGACATGTACAACACGTGTGTTCTTGACTAACAAGCAAGAAAGGGCCAATCACACAAAATGATAATATCTTCTCACCACACGGTTTGGTGGGAATATGAAGTGTCATCAGCTTTTTGGATGACAATCAAGATTTTAAACACGTGCACCCTTTGATATGGCAGCTTTCCTTGTACAAATAGCCTACTAAGCGTTGATATTGACAATACATGCCACCCACTAAACGCACAAGTTGAAGTCCTAACCCCCAATGTGATGGCAGCAGGATGCGGGGCCTTGGGAAGGTCAGTGGGGTCACACAAGGCCCTGAGGGTGGGGCCCTAAGGTGGAGTTAGTGTCCTTCTAAGGAGAGAAAGGGCCTGGAGCTCACTCACTCACTCTTTGCCACGTGAGGACGCAGTAGGGGAAGCAGCCCTTTGCACGCCAGAGGAGATTTCCCACCAGAACCCAACCATGCGGGCACCCCGACCTCAGGCTCCCAGCCACCGGAACCGTGAGAAATAAGTTTCTGTTGTTGAAACTGCCTGGTCTACGGTATTTTGTTTTGGCAGCCTGAGCTGACTCAGCCAATATCCCAACAACTCTGCAAATACATAAGAATGAGAGTGTCCCCAAGACATGATTGGTCATACAGGAAAAATAGAAAGTTTTTAATGTTCATCCAAAGGGAAATTATTATATAAATCGTGAAGCATCATAGTATGGAATTCCGTGCAGTTGTTTAAAAGAACAGGATAAATCCATAAGCCACATCACAGAGATGTGTCCCCATAAGGTAGTTTTAAATAGAATAAAGCAAGTTGCTGAATAATATTTTTTGTTTTCCCAAAAAGCTCACACATGTGTGTGCCCATGTGCACTCACGCATACACAGTGTGAAAACTCCCTGGAAATGGTGACCCTGACCCTTTCACGGCGGAGACCCGAGGCGAGCAGGGGCTGAAGTGTGAGGTCACAGAGCAGCAAGGAGGGCATCCGTCTTTCCATCTCCCCCCCCACCCTGCTCGCCCCGTGCTGTCTGGACGTTTATGGCCGACACATATTGCTGGGGCGATTTTGTTGGGGTGAGACATAATGCATGTCAGTTCGTAGGTCTTCCCTCCCCGCCATTCTGTGTTTTCCTTTCTCGCCCTCCTGCACTCTCCCCCCAGCACAAAATCCTCTGGGAAAGTGTCCCTCAGGAAAGCCATGGATGGAAGGAGAAGGCAGCCGGGGCCCCGTGGGTGGCAGGGAGGATGTGGTGGGCAGGGGTCGTTGTGGGCTGACCAAGGGCAGACTCACAGTGTGGGACAGCAGAGCACTCGAGAGTCAGCGTCTCGGTCAGCTGGGCGGCCGTAGGAAAACACCACGGCCTGGGCAGAGGCTCACAATCCTGGGCCTGAGAAGTCCAAAGGTGCCAAGCTGCCAGGTGGCTTGTCTGGGGAGCCCCTGGCTGGATGCTGAGAGCCACCTCCTGGCTGCGTCTTCCTCACACAACCGAGGGAAAGGGAGAGGACACTGTGTGCTGTCTCTTCTCATGAGGACACTGACCCTCCACCAGGCCTCACCCTGAGGACCTCGGCTGACCCTCGTTGTCTCCCAAAGACCCCATCTCCAAAGACCGAGAATAGCGCACCCCCGTGGGAGCTATGATCTCCCCAGTTTGTTACCTGGAATTTCTGCTGGGATCTTGGTTCTTTAAGTGAGATTTTGATCCAAGTCTTGGCCATTATAGGTCCAACCTTCAATGTACAACATTTTAAAGCTTAAGAAACCAAACAATATTTTTAAGTAGAATGGCTACAGGCACCAGCAACGGAAGGACTTGTAGCATGTTTTTAAAAGTGCGTTGGAGCAGGAGAGTGTTTGGAAGGGTTTCCTTACATACATATATTCGCGTTCAGCAGCAGGTGCTGAAGCCAGTGCCAACCCCGATCCAGGAGAGCACGCCACACAGGCTTGCCCAGGGAGGGGCACTGGCCCGGCCAGGAACCCGGCCAGGCACCTGGCCGTCCGAGGCACGTCTGGGAGCCTCTGAGGGGTTCTGGGAAGCAGACTCTGTTCCCGTCTGATCAAGCGGCATCTAGCTCGAGGATCCAGCGGTGTCCACCTTCCAGAACAGTCGGTCCCCCGCACCCTCACTGGGCCTAGCATTGCCTAACAAAGCCCAGGCTTCTGCTCCCTCTTTTCCACAAGCTCTGAGGAAGTGCAGGCTCCATGTCATCTCTCCTTGGACCCCTGGCCCCCCTCACCCACCAGTCTCAACCTCAAAGATGGCTCCTCCCATGTGACCACTGCTTCACCGTTCGCTGCCCGGGTGATGTATCCACAGCCCAGCCCTGGCCCCAGTTCTTCCCCCTTCACCCCCTGGTCGCCCATGACAAGGTTGTCCAGGTTCCAGAGCCCCCATGACCGGCCTCTCCACCCTTGCCCTCGCCCCTCTCCCCGACGCTGCCCTGTCCAAGTGCCACTGCGTGGCTTTTGCTGTCCCTCATGCCACCCCCTCCTCTGCATGTATGGCTCTTTCCCTCGGCCTCCCCAGATCCAGCTGTCACTCCTCCAGAAGCCCCCTCTGGACCTCCAGGTGGGCGAGTGCCCCTTGTCAGGGCATCATGGGTCTCTGCACCCCGACCCTTACCCATCACGTGAGTACTGGATGTCTGCTTTTACAGAGCTTGCCCTCCTAGAAAGGGGCTCCTTAAATCAGGGGTTGTGCCATCCTCATCGTCACCTTCTGGCACCCAGAGCAGTCCCTGCTCCCCAATCCACGCTCAGTAACAGTCCAGGGAACGGACTCACACAGGCCCTGCCGTCACCCCACCTCCACCTTGCCCCTCCTCCCATGACACCCCATTCCGCACTGAGAGCCAGAATGGGGAAGCTCCCCGTGCCTTTCCCCGCGCGCTGTAGAAACGGTATCTCAGCAACCCAGGGGACAGGTAGCCAGAGGCAATGTCCAGCCCAGTGCTCGCTGGCACTGCCCCTCGTGAGCTTCCCTGTCCCCCACCGCCCACCTGGTCCACAGCGGGGCGGCTCCTGTCTCTCTCCCGCTCTCCTTCGATCTCTGTGCAATACCTGTCTGTAGCCGTCAACACTTGTGTCCATGGAGCATGTGTTCACGTGAATTCACCCTTCTTTTTAAAAACTAAAATACTGCAGGTGGTGATGGATTTTTTTTTGGTGGGGAAGACTAGTCACTCTTTTTATGATTCTTGTAGTCTGCTCTTTTGCCTTGGCAACATTTTTCAGAGACCTCTCTCTATTATGACATAGAAATCTAGCTTATTCTATCTAAATATTGCCTAGTTCTCTGTGGCGTGAGCACAGCTTCTCTTTAAAGCAACTGCCTTCCTATGGATGGATCTTTTGCGGTGAACGGGATTTTGCGTGTGCTCTGCTGTGTTTTCTTGCAAGGTGCTCAATCCCCCTGCCGTCCCCATTGACTCTCTCTCTCTCTCTCTCATTCTCTCTCTCATTTTCTTTCTCTCTCTCTCTGCAACAAGAAATTGCTTTGTCAAGTGACAAAAGATTCTAATTAAGAGACTATCAAATTGCCAGAAGACCAAGAGGACCCACTTCTTCACACCCCTGCTGATTCTCACTGTTATCAAATGCCACAGTTTTCAACAAGGCAATGGAGGGTAAATGTCTGGCGGGTTTTCGCTTTGGCTTTCTTTGTTTGGGGTTTTGCATTTTCCTAGAGAAAACGGGCATCTTTTTCATTTTTATGCCTGTATATAAAATATGTCTATTTTATATAGAACACAATAAGCATAAATAAATATAAAATAAAATATAAAAGTCTTTACTCGTTATTACCCATTCAAATTTTGTCTGACCTTTGTCCATGGGGGTGTCTCTCTCCTTTTTACCGGCTTATAGAAGTTCATTCTGTAACTAGCACTTACTTTCAATTTTCTAACCATACACATGACATGCTGTAAATTCTACCATCGCTGAAACGCTATTTTAGCATTTTTACATGGTGTGTGTTTTTCACGGCATCTGCCCTGGGCATGTTGCTCTAGAAAGTCTCTTCCCCTACTTTCCTGTCTCCAGAGTATTTTCACGCCCATGTTCTTACTCTCAGAGTATCGACCCGCTGACGCCAAACCACAGCCCCTCCTGACAGGCTTGTTCCTTCCGCCCCAGGCTTGCTCCCCAGTTGGCACCTCCAGGCCTCGCCCCATCCCACCAGGCCCACCGCCCTCCCTCCCTCTGCTCCCATCCGCCCTCACAGCCTCCTCGTGCTCCCAAGTCCCTGCTGGTGGTGAGAGAAGTCCAGGGGTCCATCCTGACCCAGCCACCCACGGGCCGGAAACCCGAGCCGCAGCCCTGGGACATAGGGGCAGGCAGGCACTCCGTGTGCTTCCTGCACAGCCCCGGGAAGTGCTTCTCCCGAGTTTCCCAGCAGAGCCATTAGCAGGAGTGGGTGGCAGGAGGGACCTGAAACCACTTGCCAGATTCTGTCATGGCCTGGACACTGCTCTTGGACACTGTTGGCTGCCAGGGTAGTGCTCAACCACCCCCACACTAAAGAATCAACCCCAGAGGCAAGCCCCTCACCCCCCACCCCAGGGCCAGAGCGAAGCTCCCTGCCGCCCCCAAGGGCCTGGGAGGTCTGTGAGGGTCGCCCACTCCTCCAGAGCCCTGCAAGGTTCAGACTCCGCACTTGGTCAGAAGAGACCTCTCTGTGCTTAATCATTTCTAAAGGACTCATCTCAAGGAAAATCAGACCTTTTAATACACAAACACAGCTATGTTGTCAACTCAAAGTACACACTTTACAAAACACCTGCGTGCCCCAGCCTGTCCCCTTATATTAGGAAAGCCACCAGACATCAGGGGACCCCTGTGATGCACAGGATTGTGCAAAATTAGACTCTCTCCTTCCAGGTAGGGGAGAAGTACAAGTTCAAAGAACACGCAGCTACTTGAAGTTCCGTCTTCAGAAAGGAAGGTGTCAATCTTACAGGACCAACGAAATCCTGGGGAAAGTGACACCAAGTGATGGCAGCAGCACCGTGAGCAGAGTCAAGCAGAGCGAACAACAGTGGCCGCCCCCCGCCCCCCTTTACCCCTGCCTGGCGCAGAAAAGACGAGGAAGATGGAGCAGAGGGGAGAGCCAGATGCAGAGCGGGCCTTGGGCCACCATCTTCCAGGGACAGTGCTAAGTAAGCCTTTGGCATCCAGGGGGTGCTAGACGTGCACCCCAGGGTTCCAGCTGGCCTTGTGGCATGAGGCTTAACTGGTTTTCTGAAGGCCGGAGTGTCTCGGCAAGGTGACAGGAGAGCCAGGTGGCTGTCCGCAGAGATGGGGGCGCTGCAAAGGCTGGCCTGTGTCTCACTGGAGTCCCGCCACGGCCACGCCTGCGGCAGCCTGAGGGACTGAGGGGACTTCCCACTGAGGACCCTGCAGCCACACACCTGTGTCTGCAGTGCAGACGCCAATTCGGGAAGAGCAGAGACAGAGATGCTCGCAAGTTTTTGGCACAACCTGGGCTCCCTCATCTTCATCCTTCCCCAGCGTCTCCGTCCACTGCACCAGGGCACACCTCAGGGCATACCCCAGCACTCCCGTCCACTTCTCTCTCCTTCACAAACACCTTCCCTGGGCCAGAGAGCATGCACCGTGCGCACAAATGGGTTGGAATCCTGTCCCCCCGCCCTGGGGCGGGGTGACAATTCACCGCACCACACTGCGCCTCCCTTTCCTCCTTTATGAAGAGGAGACAGTGGTGACAGGAGCCGGGTTCAGACGTGAGGACTCAGCACCTCCCTCTGCCGTGCACCTGTGAAAGCAGGGGGTGTCCATCCCGTGGCTCGGCTTGTCATGACCCCGGTCACTGGGGCCTGGCCTGGCCTAACATCAAGCACGTGCAGAGGCACTGCAGGTGAGGTGGCCGCCCCAGCCGCCGCCATGCACATGAGCTTCACTAGGCACCAGGTGGGCTCCGTGTGACAGAGGAGCATTCACAGAAGCTGGGGCTCGACTCTGGATGGTGGCACGTGAGGGGTGGCAGACTGGTGGGGAAGGGACCGTGAAGAAGAGGAGCCCACACTCCTGAGTGCCAGGAAGTGTTACTTCTGTATCCTCTTCGGTGTTCGGATGCGAGTGAAGCCAGCATAATAAAGAAAAAGAAACAAAATGATACAATGTGAACGAAATGCAGGAACTGGTACATTTCCTCTGTGTGTGCCCCTGTCTTGTGACCTGGACAACTTAGATGCCTGTCAAGATGGGGCAGGAGGGGGGTGGAGGCCCACGTGGCCATCAGTGGAGTGTCCAAACCTGGTCTGATATCCATACTGAGTGGAGTTTAGAAATGTCACCCCCACAAAGGAAAATTTTCTAGGTAGACAACCAGGTCGTCAGCTGTGTCACAAATCTGCGGACACACACTCTTCAGAAGTGTGCTAAAACTGTAAAATAATATCAATATGGAGAACCTCCTGAATGGAAGAGACCGCGTTACCAACTAATCCCGTCCCAGGCAAAGGCCAAATGAAGCCGAAGGTTGAAAAGTTGCTCTTAGGGAGAGAGCAGAAGGTACAACCGCAAGCCTGTAACAAGGCGAACCACCAGATACGTGAAGGTCCCAACAAGTGATCACCTGTGGACCCCAGTGGGAGTCCGTGAGCTCATACCAATATACAACAAGTAAATAAAGGAGAGGGGGCATTCTCCCTTAGAAAACGCCAGCTCCTAAGTGCAGATTAAAGGGAAGCATTTCACGGGGTTCCTGCTTACACTGGTGTGCAAAAGCAGCAAGAGCCAAGACTGGGCACCCGCAAATGCACACCCTGGGGAGCCCATCAGCTAAAGGGCTAGTGCGGGATCTGCTTTAGGCTGCTTCCCCCAGCACCCCTTCTGATGCCCGGGGGGGCCACACCACGCATTAAGTATATAGAACACCACGCAGAATATGTTGTTATTCTACAAGCATTAAATATGTAGAATATGTTGTTATTACAGTTTTTGTTTATGTTACACTCGGAGCCGTTAATATTTTTTTTTGGTCCTATGAGTTCTGGGTTTCACAGTCAAGGGAACGGGCACACCTGCTCCCTTCCAATGTGCTGGCCTCCCACCTGGAGGTCCCCCACCTGGAGGTCTCCCTTCAGCCTAGGAAATCGCCCCCAGCCTCTTCTGCCAGAAGGCTGGCTCTGATTTTGATACATGTCCAGCCCACGACGGATTATAAATTCCTTCCTTAGGGAATGTGCCCAAGACTGCCAAGTCCACAGGCTGCCAGTCCCCTTCCAGAAAACTGCACACACAATTGGGCAAAAAGCGTGGCCCCCCTAGGGCCACTTCGCCCCGCCCCATCCTTCCTCAGTCAGCACAGGCTGTCCCCCAGCTCCCTCCCCCAGCTCCCTTTCCTTCCTTCCACGCCTCCCCCCATTGGCAACGTGGCGCAGGGACTTTCGCACCTCGACGGTCTCCGTGCTGTACATCTTCTTCTGACAGACAGACGCTCACCTGCTGCTTCTGTCTTCCAGAACTACACGCAGCTGTCCTTCGCATCCAGAATGTCGGCCACGGGGTTTGAAGCTCTCTAGAAAGTCACCCGAGGCTGATTTCTAGACGTGCCTGGCAACGTCTGCCATCACCAGCGCCCCCTCTCACCACCTCCTGCTGGGCTCCTCAGCCCCAGGAGCTGTTAGCCCCACCCAGGATGACCCTCATCCCCACCCATCTTGTAGGGCGAACTCCCACGGCACAGATGCGAACAGCCCCCTGCACAGCCACACTACCCTCTTCCTTAGCCGCACTCCCACTGACCTCTGCTTGCACCGCTCCTGCCTGGGTCCCCTCAGGTCCCAGTCTCCCCCTAGGTTGTGAGCTTCTGCAGGCGACAAACTCCACCTGGCTGCTGGCCCTACGGTCTGCATGTTACATAATATTTATCGTGTAATCAGAGACGAGGGGAAGAGAGCTTGTCCTGTGAGTGGCCCCTCCCGGGGAGAACAGAATCCTGCATATTGTTTACAACGGAGGCGGAACTCTATTTTGGGTCTGCCGAGACTTGCATCTCGGAACCTCAGAACACCAGAAGAGGGAAAATGAGAACAGTAAGAGCCTCTTCACTCTGGTTTTACCATCAAGTGTGACGGCAGAGCTGCCTCCTTTCAGAACAGAGCCCACGTTCAAGGGTAAAGGAGGAGGATCGGGCAAAGGGACCTCTCCACGTCCCACTAAGATGGGAAAAACAGGAGACCGCCCACCCCATCCTAGAACCTGGCCATTGTCTGCCCTGGTGACTTGCAAACGGTTTCAGCCTTGGAACTTAGGGAGCAGCCTGTCCTCCATCAGTCTCTCAGCCTCACTGCCGCCCCCGAGGTGCGGAGCATTTGGCCTGGGCTCTGAGCCATGTGGGTCCAGGGCCGAGCCTGAGGATGGGAAGAAGGCAGAGCATTTTATGTGCCCGTTGTTTTTGTCTAAGTTTGATGGGGAGTGAGTAAAAAGCCCATCAACCACTTTCTCTCTAGACAAAAAGAGTTTATCAGCTCCCCAAAAAGCAGGCACAGGGAAAAAGAGTTGGGTATTTTCTCCCCCTACCAACCCCACCCTTTGCAGGCCTGCTGCTCCTTGTCTCCTTGTTCCTAGAGGCTGCAGTGAAGGGGAACCTCAGGGTTCTGACCTCTTCCAGAACAGCAGGGGCCAGCTACGTGTGAGCCTCCATGAAAGACTGAAATGTTTAAAAAGAAAAACAAATAGGGGCATAAATCTAACCTCTGCTCGCAGCATTCCAATACCTTTGGGTTTTTTTTCAATCAAAATAGTGGAATATTTTAAGAATGACATTATCAATTATTTTATTTATTTTCTTTGATATGAGAAAATAATGGAACTCTTAAAAGAGAAAGTGAAATTTTAAATAGGCCCCAACCAGAGGCATTTTCATTTTCTTTTAATTATAAAAATGAGGCATGTAGAAAAAACACAATAAAAAAAACTTAAGAGATTTCCTTTGAATTTAAATAAAATGTTCAATCACCCATCAGGGAGGGGCCCCTGCCTGGAATACCTGCCCTGCTCTGCACGCAGCTCCCACCCCTTAATCTAAGGCGGTCGTTCTAATTCCTGTCCCAACAGCCACATTCCAGGGACAAGGGGGACAAAGGCAGGAAAGGCGTGTGCCCCTAAGAACATTTCTCGGAAGTCGAGTCCGGGCTTCACTTCCATCCCGTTGGTATGACGCACGCCCACGCCACACCTCGCTGTGACGGAGACCCCAGGGAACGCAGTCTATTCCGGTGGCCACGCGCCCAGCTGAAAATCCCGAGTTTGTTTATTGCAGGAAAATGGGAGAACAGACGTTGTTACTGCCGACAGCCTTTGGTGCAGGGTGTGAAGTCTGTGGAGAACTTTTGCCGGGCCAGCAAAGGGCTGAATGCGAAGATCCAAGTGGGGGAGTGGAATCGCTGCATCTGCGGCCCGGGAGGCACCGGTCAGGGCATGCCGAGGCGTGGCTGCTGGGAAAACCAGAGCGTGTGGCGTGTTTCCTCGAAGGGGGCCAGGCACAGGTGCAAGGAAAGTGTCATTCAGCCATGCTTGCATGGAAAGATCTCTCCAGGCCTGGCCACAGTGAGGGGAAACCGTCCCCAGCCGACGTTGTCCACGCATCTGGTTGGGCCTGGAGTTTCCAGGCCTAGAGGGAGTTCCAGCCACACTACCCAGAGCTGCGGGCAGAGGGAAGTGTGAGTCTCCGCCGTCTTCGCCCCTCTGACTGCGGATAAGGGCAAGCGCACACCATTCAGAACACTTTCTCAGTCAGTTGCTGTGAACACAGACTTGAGTGGAAGAGTCCCTGGAAACTGGGGGATGGTCTTCTTTGGCTGCCACCTTCCAGAGCTGTTGTCTATGTTTGTCTTCCATGTATTCTTCCTAGTCTCGTGCCGGAAGCCAGGGGACCGTGAGCTGGCATTGCTCGAGGTCTGAGAAGATCGACTCCTGACTTCAGGATGTGTTGGGTGCTGGGCAGAGCATCCCATGCAGAAATAACAACGTGAGGAAAGAGAGGGTGAGGAAGGTGAAGCCCAAAGTCAGGGATCAGGAGCAAAGTGAGGTTGAAGGGTGGAGCCAAGGCAAGCGTGGAGAGACCTAAGGCTCAGCAGGAAAGCAAGTCTCCATTCTGGGGCCAGCTCCCGTCACCTGGCAACAGCTGCCTGGTGGGGCTCCCTCCCGGAGGAGCCATGGAGGGCACCTTGATTCTCCAGTGGTGTTTGCGCCCCCCCAGGTGCAGAACGGAAGAGACAGGAAAGAAGCACAGATCTGCGGCCACCGTGAAAGGGCCTGGGGGGCATGTCACACAGCTTGTGTCAAAAGGCACCGAGGGCTCAGGGAGCAGGGGTGGCTCTTGCTTGACAACGAAGCTGAAACACCCCTCTTTTAACGTTGCCCAGAGGAGGGGCGCGGGGAATAGAAAGCCGGGAATGTTTTGCCTCAGGAAGAGCCCTGAAGAGCTGGTGCAGGTGCAGGAGAGATGGGCAGGATGGTGGGGGCTGGGAGGGGAGGGCTTTCAGCAGCTCACCTGGACTGCAATGATGGCAGTAATGGGAGAGCAAGGCCGCTGGGGTGGGGGCTGGGGTGGGGGGGCTGGCAGGACGGAGCAGAGGGGCAACGGGAAGAAAGGAGAGTTTCCGGCTTCGCTGTAGCCGCCCTCCCCATTCCACCCACTGTGGCTCCAACCCAGCTGACCTTCAGCCTCTGGAAGGCGGCGTTGCTCTTCTGCTCTGCTGGCCTTTGTGCAGAAGATTTTTAAGCCACGCTGATGACATGGAAGTGTCCCCACCACATTCTCCAAGTGTTCTCTTCTGAAGCTGGTATTCCCGGACGAGGTCCACGAAATTCTGTGTGTTCCTGGAGGCTCCCTCCTGCCCAAGAGGAAAGTAACTGTCACTGCTCGTGTCCCCACATCTTGCTCCCAGGGCCTGTGAGCCCCGACGTGGGCCACCTCTCAGAGAGCTCAGGGACTCCTGCAGACCTTGTCCTCCTGCTGGCCGCCCTGGCCGCTTAGCCCTCCTTGAGGCCGTACTCAAAACAGACCCCCCACTTGATAGCAGGACTTTAGAAATGTAACAGTTTGAAGATTTCACATTCCAGTTTCCCCCACATATCCAAAAAAAAAAAAAAATCCCAAAGATGCAACAGTGGCTTCAAACACTGAGTCGCCTGTCACCAGACCTTAACCCAACTACCTGACATGGGCAGAGTGCCTGGGAAGGACAACAAAGATGCCTTCAAAGTGACCTTGTTTTTCAGATGAAAAGATGGATGAAATGCCTTGGCTTTTAGTGGAAGCCCCTCTGGTGCCCATTTAGTATTTCCCGACCTGAGTCCCCATTTCCGCTGTGACAGTCTCCCTACCTTGGGCCACGTGCCCTGCTTTGGGGTCAGTTCTAATGTGCGCCTGCGGACGCCGAGGGCCGCAGTGAGGGCCGGTGAGAAGGGCAGGCCGCGGGCCTATTGACTCACTTACTAGTTACAGGTGAAGCTCAGCGCCTCCGCCCAAGGGCACGATGGAGAAAGTTACCCCCCACCCCCGAGCTCTGATGCCTAAGTGACTTCACTAGGCCACGGGTTTTGGGGTCCCCACGACTGGGGTCGGGGAGCCAGGCCTCCGACCACGTGAACTCCGTCGTTCACGGCAGAGTTCCACATCTCACCCAACCGTGGCCCACCGGCGTCAAGGACCAAGTACAGGCCCACATTCAAGGTGCCCGACCTCTGCTTTTATCCCGACTCCGAGCCCAGGGGACTGGCTGCCTCCGACCCAGCCTCGTGGCCGAAGGGCCTCCCCGGCAGACCAGTCCCGTTCCTTCCGTTACCATGCTCCGGGACGGCGCCGACCTGCACACCGTGCGTGCGCCCCCTGCACGCCCCGCCAGCCGGCCTCAGCATCGCCGCGTTTCACCCGCTCGCCCGCGGCGGGGGCCGGTGAGCGACGCATCGCAGCGGCGCGTGTTCGTTTTAACGTCATAACGTTAGAGTGATGGATTGTTCCAGAAAGGGAACAAGTCCAGTTCTTGCCACCTCTTTTCATCTCGGTGCCAACGGGGATGCGTTTCTGCGCCTGGAGGGTGACGCGAGGCGGAGCTACCCAGGGACTTCCTTGCGCTCAGCCAGCGCCGACTCCGGTTGAAATCTGCTTCCCCGTGAGGGTCCCCTGTCTCAGGTGCATCTGTCTCCACATTAGAGTCCAGCAGGATGTTTCATATCCTTTCATAAAGCCAACGCCTTCAAATGCTTTCAATCTGTGGATGCAAGACTCCCATATTACTTTTTATTCGATATTCATGCCCTCTTAATAATGCCTACACCAGACGCTCAAGTTCTTAAAAACACCAGCGGGCTAATGGTGCCCTCTGCTGGTCGGCTATGGCAAGTACAACACCAAGGGTCGGACAGTTTTTAATCCTAGATTCGGAAATGGCAGCAGGACGCATTGGCCTTTAACTCGGACGGGAAGAAGCTGAATTCCAGCCCCAGCTCTTCTTCTGAGTGACTTCCTGACGTCATGCGAGTGCTGCCCTTTCCTGGGCCTGCACGGTGAGCTCCAGGAGGAAGAGTTCGAACAGAGGGTCCCCAGTGCTTCCCAGGTGTCTTGCTATGGTTTGGAAACTAGAGGCTTTCACACGTGGAGGGGAGGTAATAGAACCCCCGAACCCACCGACTTCCTCCTGGCTTGCGACTTCATCTGAGACTGGGGAGAAACCCGGGACAAAAGGGACAGAGCCCGTTGAAAGTTTTGAGCGGGTGTGACAGGATGTGGCCATCTTTCCAGCGGTCTGCGCCCGGAGAGGCAGCGAGCCACCCGGTTGCCTCGCTCTTCAATTCCTTCACTTGCAGGTGTGCGGGCTGTGTGTTACAGCAGGAAACCTCCTGCAGGTGTGGGCCATGGTCAAGGAGTCCCGAAGACCTGTTTGGTGCATCACCGATGCGCCCTGGGCTGCAGCCAGGTGCTCTGCTTCGGCCACGTACCAGCTGAGTCCCCCCCTCCAACAACGCTGAAAAACTAGGGGCTTTGTTGAGGACCCCATGAGACAGCGGACACACAACTGCTTCCAGAGCCCTGAAGAATTCTTACAGACGCTGGGACTACCATTGTAATTTGAGGAGCAACAGTGAGGGGTTTGGGTAAAACCTAACAAAGCATACGCAATATTTCTCTGAAATATTGCCGCACCCCAGTGTTGGGGGGGCAGCAAATATTTTGAGCAACAAACCATGTGCCATCGAAGGTGAGGATGGCACGCTGTGCGAAGTAAAATCCATTCCCTTTGAATAGTCTGTTTGAAAATACTGCAAACAGGAGCGGCTATCCAATGGGCAGAGACATCTGTGATATTTACGCACAGGTAAAGTGGGTAAGGTGAGCAATAAGTTATCTTTGTAAAGCCTGCAGTTTTATTGTTTTTCCTGCCGCTGCAGAATCCAGGTGAATAACTCTGCCTAACATGACTCTTCCAAAGCCGTAATTTCCAGCACTCCGGAGCCCCTTTTCGTGAGATGACTTCATTCAGACAGATCATTTCTTCAGCACTCCAACTGCGAACAACTAGAGTGCCTACTAAGAACAGTTAAAGGCCCTGTCTCTCCTGCTCCGTCACCAAGGCTCTGAGCCAACACACAAGGGAAAATAGGGCAATGAGGGGTTTTCAGGGCAGTGGGGTTAAAACACAGGAGGCGGCTCCAAGGCCCCAGGCACCCCTTCCCGTCCCACCCCCAACCCCCAACCCCGGCCCGCTCACACACTGGTGGGCCCAACAGCCTTCCCTGCTCCAGTTCCCTGTTCCAGGGAATGCAGGCCAGGCACAGGCTCACACCAAGGCCTCCCAGCCCTGGGCTTCTATTCCGATCACCTGGGTGTGAAAGTACACGCCTTTTCAGACCAGCATTGTTTCTTCTCGCTCTGAAAATACTGGAAAGGACACGAAGTGGCTTTTACTGGGCGGCAGCAGAATGTTCCTAAGAGATTGTGGGTAGCCAGTAAGACCGATGGCCTCTCCACCGTCACACAAACGCAGGCCCTCCGTTCGGTTTTACTTCTCTTTTCCAAAAGCACGTCTTGGTGGGAAAGTGCATTGCCACAGCCGCTGCGGAATCTGCCTCGAACCAGAATGAAAGAACCACAGGACAAGAATGGAAGGAAATACGGCTGTTTTTCCCAGGCAGGCCTTCACTTCTATTTTGTTTTCAAGTTAGCTAGTTGTCCAACCCCATGAAACTTATTTCACCTCCATGGGCCTCGGTTTCCTCATCTGGGAAAGTAGGAAGCCAGACGAGACAGAACAAGTCAGAAGACCGCTTTCCAATCCCAGCTCTGCCATCAACCACCTCAGTGCCTGTGGGCGCATCCCTGTGCCTCTCTGAACGGGACTGTCACCACCAGAGTCATTCAGATACTAGCAACTTCTCACATTTGATCAAGCAAGAAAATGAATGTTAAAGTCTTTTTAAAAATGGAAAAGTCATGTACAAATAAGTCAGGTGAACCTCATCCTCCAAAGCCCCTTCCAGATGGGACTTCTCCTTCACTCACTCACTCACTCACTCACGAAATATTTTGAATGCCTACTATGTGTCCCACACTGTGAGAGGCCACGGTAAAGTCATAATCGGTACAAACACAGCACCTGCCCTCACGGTGCCGTAGGGTCCCGGGAAAGAAACACAATGAAATAACCACACAAATGTTTTGGTGATCCTGTAACACCACCTTTTTTCTTCCGTGTTCTTCCCTCCCCATCAAGGCTAACACCATGCTGCTATCTCCACAGTGCTGCGTGTGGGGGAAGGAGTGTCTTATCTCGGACGGCGTGTGGAATTTCTGGGGAACAGTGACAACAAAAAGCACGTGGACTTTAGTCATTTTCATGATTGCTTGTGAATTCTCTTGAGGCAGTCCACCCCTTAGGGCCTGAGCCCAGAACAGACCAGTCCTTACTCATGGGATCTCCAAGCATTTCTGTCTTTTCCACGATCTCTAGCTTGGTCTCCGCCTCCTCATCTCTATTAGGAGGATATCTCTTTATTGTGGAGAATCCACCAGTGCTCAGAAATCCTAGCTCAGCCCAGTTCTCTCTCCCACACAGACACCTGCTGGCCCTCCAAGGCCCATGCCGAAGCTCTGGGCCATTGAGGGGTTCATGTCCCCTCGGCTCAACCAAGCCTTTCCGTGCTTACAGGCCTCTGGCTTCTCCAGCCTCTCAAGAAAAATTAGAGAGATTGGTGCTTCCTGGAAACACTAGACGTGGGCAAAATGTAGGCCCGGCCCCCTGTTGTTTCCTCCACCTACTAACTTTGGCTTTACAAGTCCCGGTTTTTCTAGTTTCTCGAAGTGTAAAGTTACGCTGATCATTTCTGAGATCTAGTGAGAGGCATTTATCACAATGAACTTCCCTCTAAGAACTCTCGGTTGCATTCCTTAAATGTTAGTATGCTGTACTTCCATTTTCTTTCCTTTCTTTCTTTTTTATCTTCACCACAGGACATGATTATCGATTTTTAGAGAGAGGAGAAAGGAGGGAGAGGGAGAGAAACATCGGTGTGAGCAAGAAACGCCCGTCCGTTGCCTCTCACATGGGCCCCAACCAGCACCAGGGACCCAGGCATGTGCCCTGACTGGGAATCGAACCCACGACCTTTCAGTTTACAGGACAATGCTCCAACCAACTGAGCCATACCAGCCGGGGTTGTATTTCCATGTTCATTTGTCTCAAGGTGTGTTTTATTTGCCTTTTGATTTCTTCTGTGATCCTTCCCCACCCCTCCCCCCTCATCTCTAGCCAATGTAAATTCTTTTTTAAAAACTTAGCATCTTTCTTCCCCAAACTTACTGTATAATAGAGCCCTGTCAGCTCCAGGATGGTGGACATGTGGCCTCTCCACCCAGCCCTGCTGCTGCTGGCTCTGACTACACACCCCAGGCCCTGGTCCTTGCTAGCATGCAGCTCAATGAACCCTTTCTTTCAGAAAAGCTTTTGGCTGGGAAGGTTTTTTGTTTCACACTCCGAAGGCAGGTGAGCATCCAGGGCATGAAAATGTGGAACCAGTGAGGAAATTTCCTTCACTGACGGTGGAAGAAAGAGGGACCCCAGAGCAGAGAATGAAGCAGGGAAGTGGCGAGCCCTCGAGGACGCCACCTTAGCAGGCATCCTGTTGTAACTCGGAAGATATTATGCCAGGTAACCCCTTCAAAGTGATCTGCCCCTACAAGGTCAGTCCCCGGGTCAGTAGGGGCATCTCACCTGCACAGCCCTGGGCCGTGGGTCAGGTGCTAAGAGGAGCAGGAGTGGGGAGCCAGGCCTCAGAGAGGGGGATGTTTGCTCCCCTGCGGGGCTGTTTCTCTGTCATTCCAAGGTATTCCTTGCTTGTCTCCAGAAAAGTATCCGTCCCACGCTGTGCTGTAATCCTTACCTTTCTCACCCACTACCTCGGAATCTGAAGGCAGAAACCGTCTTTTTAATCTCTATTTTGTCATCCCCTAGTACCATCTGGCATTCAATCAGTGATTAAATGGGGGAAAAAAACATAAAATGAGATTCTTTTCTCAAGGAGAAATCATTGCATCAAACAATCCACGGAACAAGAACAAAGCGCACCGACAAAGACTGTTACATTAGCCATGTTGTGTTTTCATAAAAAGCGGACATTTGTTCGCCCTCCTGTTACACCCGTTATGCTCCCGGGCAAGTGAATTAATACTGGAGGAATCTTTCGGGCCAATTAAGTATTTGGATGATTAAGTATGCTTCCCCATTTTTTCTTGTAACCAAATATATCCGTTTATTCAAACCAAAGGGATTTCATGAAAATAGAACACAAGACCAAAAAAAAAGAAAAAGCCGGTGGCTCCTCCCCCTCGACACCCCCTCCCAACTGTGATGGATAGGAGGAACTGCTCCGCTCCCCCCGAGAGGCACTACACTATCCTCGCAGTGTTTGGGGCTATTTTGCAATATTTTTTGGAGGAGGTTTTGTTGTTTTTCCGCCCTTATCATTAAACAAAGGGCTGCTGTTGTGCCGGTGCCTGGGCGCTTCGGGGGGCCGAGGGCGTCGGCCGCCCCGCCCGGCGGGAGAGAATGCAGGTGGATGACGGCGCGTCTGGGGACCGCAGACACCTTGAATAACAGCGAATTCTCTCTCCCGGTTTCCCAGGGGGAAGCTGCCCCGCGCGGCCGCCCGGTTTTCTCTAGAGAATCGTGGAAGGGGCTCGGCCGCAGCAGGCGCCTCCTGACCCGGGCTCCGGCCCGCCCAGCGCGTCGCCCAGAGCAGGCCGAGGCGGGCGGCGAAGGGCCGGGGTGGGCGGCAGTGACCGGGCTCTGAGCCGCCGAGGGCTCCCCGCGGGCCCCGCTGCCCGGGCGGCGTCCGGCCGGGAGGGCACCACGTGGAGCGCACCAGCTGCGGCCAGATGTGCCCGCCGCCCGCGGCCCCGCAGGCTCCGCGGAAAGGCTCCGGCGCGCTCCGAGGCCCCGCTCGCCCTCCCAGCTCGCGGCTGTCCTAAAGGGAGACCTCGGCCCGCCGCGCGGGGTCCCGGAGCGCCGCTCCCGGGGAAACGCCGCGCAGGAGGTTTGTCCCCGCGCGCGCGCCATACCGCGCGGCCCCGGCGCCGGGGAGAGCGCGCGGCTGCGATGGGCGAGACCATGTCGAAGAGGCTCAAGTTGCACCTGAGCGGGGAGACGGAGATGGAGGAGCGGGCGTTCCCCAACCCCTTCCCGGACTACGAGGCCGCGGCCTCCGCCGCCGCGACCGAGGAGACGGGCTCTGCTCGGCCCGCGCCCTCGCCCGACGAGCTCGGCCTCCCTTTCCACGACAACGGGAAGGTGAGTCGGCGGCCGACTTTGGCCAGTGGCCCTGGGCCGCGCCGGGTGGGGGGAGCGGGAGCGGTGGTAGCGTCCGCCCGCTCCGCCCCGTGGCGGGCTGACGTCACCCGCCCCGCCCACTGGGGCGTGGCGTCACCTGCGCACCGCCCCTGGGGTGCGCCTGTGCTCCCGGCCTGGGAGGGGTCCGGGAGCGCGCCCTTGCAGGCCTTCCCATCGCTGGTGCCCACCGGGGTCATTCCCGGAGGCCTGGGCGCTGCTCCGCTGTTAGCCACCTTGCTCGTGTTCGGCGCCTCGGTGCCTGTGAAGTGCCCTGATGGGGCGCTCCGTTTCTGGGCACTTGGAAGTGGCTCTGCGGGCTCTAGTGGCGGTTGATAACGCAGATCAGATGACAGTCGATGCCCTCGAGCAAATTCAGCCAGTGCACGTGCAAAACAGACCCGCTGGAAACCCGCCCTTAGCTTTCCCTAGTCCGAAGGTGTCATCAGGCCTGGCCCCTGGGCCGCTGCCCTGGGAATTGACCGCAAAAAAAGCATTGCTCACAAGCTACGACGCTTTGAGTGCCCTTCTCTGTGCGCCCAGGCTCTGGAAGGGGGACGTCTGCAAAAAAGTTACCTTGGCAGGGGAGAGTGGTGCAGACCTAACAAACAGGTGAACGGAGGCAAGCTCAAAAAGTTGAGTTTAATTTGGGGAACTCAGATGCATCGCAGTTCTGGACGTGCAGAATGTAGCAAGCGGCGGGCAAGTGGGAAGACGCAAAGGAAGGTCAGCTTTTTTTAGGTTTCAGGAGGAAAATGGCAGCGTTGGTTTTGAACAGAAGTTCGTTGGAGAACGAGGTCAAGGTTGTGGTTGGTGCCGGTGCCGTTGCCGTGGCCGGAGGGATCTTCCTTCTCTTTTTTCACAAGCAGGAGATGAGATTCCCATATGAAGAATGCCGCCCTTTGTTTAGAGTGTCTCTGCCTTCCCTCTCCTTGCTGGTATATGGGCTGCAGTGAATGAAGGTGCGAGTGTGATCTTTTTCCTCGTGGCCTCCTGGCTCCGTTTAGAACAAGGTGTCCTTTATCGGTGTTGACAGTGGAAATAAAGGACGAGATGAACGCCAGCCCAGCCGTTTTCGTGTTTGGTACAGCCGCAGGTTCACCGCTCCCCTGCCCTGGTTCCGCATGTGCTCTGTGTTCCAAGAGGGACGAGTCGGCCACGACTAAGGCTGTTCTGAAAGAGCCTTTGGTCTGAATGTAGGCAAGGGGGTTCTCCAGGGCTCCGTGTTCTTCGGTGTGGCTGTCACTCTCGTGGCTGTTAGTGATGGGGTTAGATAAGCAGCTACGAGAGGCCTGGCAAGCGGCCTTTGTGGTACCCTCTGGACCCCCAGGAAGTCTCCCCCCTTCTTCCCCTTGAAACTCAGTCATCGCGCTTAGAATGCGCCTGTCAGTGTTGATGTTTCCCTCCATTTCTTCTCTTTTCACGTATCTGTTACATTTTTCACTTCGAGTTCACATCTTTTATAATAATGTTATATTTAATGCTGGCGAGCATGCAAAATCCATCGTTCATACTTACTATGAGTTGCTGTCTTGACGTTACCCTCACAGTAAGGAGGTTCACGCGAGCTTTGGTGAGCATGAGGGAGACAAACTCCTGACCCACCGGGGTCCCCACGGGAACAGTAAAGACGGGGGTAGCAGAATTCCGTTTTCCACCTCACAGCCCGAGATAAACACTGACCTTGACATTGCGTTTTTTTCCTTTGACCCTTTGGCTCTGGTAGATGAGATTCTGACCTCAACTCTGTTCCAAACTGATTCCTGTGAAAGAAAATTAAAACACAAATAACCCAAATAACCAATGGGGCTTGTGCTATCCCTCTGCGGTTAAACAATTAAAGCGCCCCAGGGCAGGGCCCCAGGCCAGTGGTGGTGGTTGCTGCTCAGGGAAAGTGCAGGTGGGAATTGCGCTGATCTTGAACGTGAAAGAGAGAGGGCAGTTGGATCCTAGCAGACGGAAGGAACACTTCTCAGTTACGTAAAATCACAAGATGAGATGAACACAAATTAAGTCCCACTGTCTTCTCTATCGATACTTTATGATTGGCCAGTTATCACATTTTTAATTTTAAAAGTATTGTTAAAATGTAATTAAGATAGATAATATCAAGGTGTGCATTTGTTTGATATACATGAAATTTCATGAAAATGAGGGTATTGTGGGTTGAATTGTCCCCCAAAAAGGTACGATGTCCAAGTCCTAACCACCCTGAGGCTGTGACCTACTTCCATGTAAGGAAAGGTAATTGGTTAGAAGGTTTTTTCATAGACCAGGAAGAGGACCTGCCTCCTCTCGCCTCTGAGAAAGTGACATTGGGTATGCCTTACTCTAAGTCTCTGAAATGTAAACGAACCTCCCATGAAGAAGATAAACCCTGTGGCCTTCAGTGCCAGGGCCTTGCCTCCTGTGAAACGTGAACTGATGCCTCCAGCGCCAGGTAACCCTCCCCGGAGTTCTCGCGCCTCGGACAGTGGTAACTTGTTCCCTGGGGCTTGCGTTCATCCACAACCCCGATTCCAGGGAAATTTGCCCTGGAAGCCCTAACCATGCAGTAACACGAAAGCCTTTTTGTTTTCTTCCTTAGACTTTTTATTTATGTGATGCAATGAATTTTTTTTTAAATTCCATAAGTGTTTTCTCTGCCATCCTGCAGAGGGGCCTCTCAGTATGATAATGTGTCAGTCCATGAGGGAGATGCAACAGTGTCCACTGGTCTACACCTAATAACAGAACTGTAAAATACACGAAAGCAAAAAAAATAGAGAATTAAAGGGAGAAATGTACAGTGGACAAGTCTACATTCATGATGAGGGGTTTTAACACATCTGGTCATGGTCTTTTTCATTTATAATGTTTCCTATTACAAGTATTTCCCTTCTGCCATTAACTTTTTAAATTAAATTTATTGGGATGGCATTGGTTAATAAGTTATGTAGGTTTTAAGTATATAATCTTGTAATGCATCATCTGTGTATTATCTCATATGCCCACCACCCAGAGTCAGCTCCCCTTCCATCACTGTGTATCTGACCCCTTTACCCTTTACCTCCCTCCACCCCTCTTCCCTCGGGCAGCCACCATCCTGCCGTCTGTGTCTGTGAGTTTCTGTCATTAACTTTTAAACCATCTTTCTTGTCTTCTTTAATGTATAGAAGTTAAAATGTTTGTAAGGTCAAATCCATTTTTTTCCACCATGTCGTTTCCCTCTCATTTCTGAAACTTATTTTTCGAGCTCCTGCTGAAGACTTACTGTCTGTGCAGGCCATTGTCTCGTGTTACCACTCACTTGGAAGACCCAGGTAACGCTCCAGACAAGGAAGCATCGAGCTGGGCCGGGCAGTGTGATCTCCATCGGTTGGCTTTCGCCACCTGAACTGTCGAAGTGCTGGTTGCAGCGCTGTCCCGTTCTTGGGCGGTTGACATGGCTGCCTGCTTTCGGTTCTCAGATCGTGCAGAATCTCACAAGGCGGATCCAGACCAAAATCAAAGACCTTCTGCAGCAGATGGAGGAAGGGCTGAGGACAGCCGACCCACACGATTGCTCTGCCTACACTGGCTGGACAGGTGAGGGTGCGCGGGCACGTGATCGGCCTCGTTCATTCCCGCTCACGAAATGTAAGGCTTGAGTTGGAAACTTGTTTCTCTTGTAAAACAGTGAAGTCCTTTACTTTTCAAGCTGTCTTCGTAGATGAAATGCTTTGGAATTCGATTTCCAAAGAATTTCTGCCTGGGAGTTGAACTTTGCTATGTAGCACGTCATGTCTTTGTGACATCATTTGACGAAACGTACGGCTGTCCGTGAAACTGTCCTAAGAGCGCACTTGCCCCGCGGCCGGCTTCTTTCTGTTCATTGGCTTGTCCTGCTGGGATCCTCGGGACGAGCTGTGGCCATGGGATTTCTCTGGTTTGTTATGTGGAATCGCTGTTGAGCCTCCTGCATGAGCTCCTCTGACTCATTTGTGCCCGTATTTTCTGTCGATGACAAACAAGCAGTGACACACTTCACATCAGAAACCTTAATCCGATCTAATCCGTGCACTCTCAGTGTTCTGCCGTGTATCCGAGCAGCTGTTTGGGGAACATAAGAGAAACAAGGGCAGACCGTGTTTTGAGGGAGTAGATGGCAGTGTGATCGTTGCTAATGGCAATTTACGTGTAAATTTCTGGCCTTGTCTCGGTAAATCTTTAGAGTTTAATCAAAGAGAGGCACAGACACGACTGTGCAGTCAGAGTCACGTGAGCTGACACCTGGTTTTCAGACCAAGCGGCCTTATTCTTTTTACCTATTTGCACGTGTGTTCGTATTTGCCTGTGGTGAATACAACATTTACGTAGGGACATTAAAAGTAAAATTTTCCAGCTTCTAAATCCACACATGGAGCTATAGTTCACTTACAGAGCCAAAGAATTTCATCTGAAATGTAAAACTAGGTAATTTCAGCTACCTTGAAATGAAATACAAAGAATAAAGATACTTTGAAAGGGAAAATAACATAGTTATCAGTAGACAACTATCAGTTCTCCCCTAAAAAGTCTTTCACTCAAAGCCTCTGTCATTGTTGGATATGGCTTTACTCTGTGATGTTAGGCCCTGGGGTGGCGGTGCACCGGATTCGTCGGAGAGCCCTACAATAAACGAGGTTCCCAGCCCCCACCTCGGACTGGCTGTGTCGGGAACTCTGGGGAGGGTGCCATGAATCGGTCTGTTGTTGTTTTTTTAAATCTCCTTTTGTTGTCATCTTCTGGGATCACTGATACAGCCATCTTGGAGGTATTTGGTTGGAATGCTTTAAAATAATATCTGTGGCTTTGGGGTTCTGGGAGCGGCAAGGAATCTACTTAGACCCACACCTCCCCATTTTTTCTCCTAAAACAATGTGAGAAAAGTGAATGAAGCACGTACAACTAATCTCTTTAGCAAGATGACGAGAGAGCGTGCGCACAAATAACAGTGGGCGGAAAACCGAATAGCAGCCACGAGGACTGTTCAGGGCCTCAGTGGAGTAGAGGGGACAGAAGGCCAAGGCCCCAGCGTGGCAAAGGCTGCCCCTCCTGCCCCTCCAGGTCAACAAGTGGTCATCCCACAGAGGGCCCCGACCTCGGAGGGGGAACTCGGAGGGAGTATCTGAGTGCGAAGTAGGCAAGGAGTGCTGGTCCAGGCAGAGAGAAAAGGTATGGAGAGTATTCTGGGAACAGAGTCTCGATGTCGACTTCTTTAAAAGCACTATTGAACAGAGGGGATGGAGTCACAAGGCAGGAGCCACGGGCTCGGTGGCACTGGTGACATCATGGATAAGGAAGGAAACAGCATGGCAGCATGCAGAGCGCTCCCAAAACATCGAGGACGTGGGAATCAGAAGGATCCGGCCTGGGATTGGAACGTGTTAATATAGTCTGTATTAAATTTACTCTTCATCACTAGAAGAAGCTGCCATTGGAATTTTACGAACTGGGGAAGCTGCCTAACCACTTTCCTCTGCTAGAGGCTTCCTGGTCATAGCTGATCCAGAAAAATCCGTCTCATTCAAAGTTAAGAAGAAAGTTCAACAGTTGTATACATGATCCTAGAAAAAAGGGAAAATCAGGGTCTGTCACTGGCAGAAGAAAACACAACAGGAAAATCCCACTACAGTGTGGAGAGAAATCATAGCACTTCCAACATCAGTTTGGAAACTTAGTCACGCAATAAGTTCACAAAGCAGAACTAAAAAAAAACCTGTGTAATTTCTCTGATGTTCCCCTTCAGAAATGTAGGTTTTTATGTAGGTTTTTCAGGTAATCATAAAAATTATGTCCTAAAGGTTAAAAGAAAAGGTAATAACGGTTTTCTTGGGGCTGGGGGATTCTCCCAGGCATAGCCCTCTTGTACCTGCAGTTGTACCGGGTCACGAAAGACCAGACCTACCTGCTCCGGTCCCTGGATTACGTGAAGAGGACACTCCGGAACCTGAATGGCCGCAGGGTCACTTTCCTCTGTGGGGACGCTGGGCCGCTCGCCGTGGGGGCTGTGGTTTATCACAAACTCAAAAGTGACAGCGAGTCCCAGGAATGCATCACCAAGTAAGTCCAAGTTCACAGTTGGGGGTCTTGCTGGAGAGAGGCGTTCAAAAGGGAAATCTTAAAGTCCCTCTGTTACAGGCAGCTGTCTCCAAACAGGAAAGAGTTTTGTGCGTTCATCTTGAGCAGGGTGGTGGGGTCCTGCGCTCCTTCCCTACCCAAGCTGCGTTTGCCTTAATTTGGGGGGAAGCGCGCGTGTTTCTCTGTGTTAATCTTATCTGAGTGATGTTTGGTTGCCTTCAGTGCATGGAAATTAGCTCGTTCTCAGGTCCAGTTGTTACGAGCAGTGAGAAGGCGCCAACTGTCGTCACATCCACCAGCTTCCGTTCTTTCCGAGGACACAGGCATCAGGCTCACCCCCGCGGCCCGCCGGCCCGCAGCTCACGCGAGCCTGGGCACGTTTCTCGAAAGACGAGACAGCTCAGCCTAGGTCCCAAGCGCTGGCCACGTTTCACCACCACTTCATGTGGACCTTAAGTCACTTTCTAATACATCTGGATTTCAGAATTGAGTGTCTTCTCTCACATGGTTTAGAACAGCTGTAAGGTCGACGTTTTTGAACACAAAGATGTTTTGTTATTCATTGTGATATCTGAGAGAGAAATTAAGTACAGAAGTTTTTGTTTTCTGTTTGGGGTTTTTTTTTTTATATTTTTTAAAATCAGTTTTAAATTAAAAATACACGGCAGATAACTCCTACAGGAACGGGGTTACTTACAGTTCCAGGAAGAGGTATGTTGGACATTCTCTGGGAAAACAGAAATTTTCTCGTTGGGTAGACTCTTGCAGCTCCAGAGAACCGTTGTCAGCCGGGACGCAGACCTTCCCGACGAGCTGCTTTATGGACGGGCAGGGTACCTGTACGCCTTACTCTACCTGAACACGGAGATTGGGCCGGGCGCCGTGTGCGAGTCGGCGATTAAGGAGGTATGGCGGGGCTGCAGCAGCCCCATGGGCACCCCCCCGCCCCGGACCTGCCCATGGGCACAGTCTCAGCAGGCGCTGCCCTTGCCCTGAGGCAACAGGAACTCCTTAAAGCATCTCATCAAATTGATGAGCAGCTCCGTGTTGTCCTTTCCAGGGATTTTTTAAAATCTCCACTCTTAGGCCTGTATCGATCCAGCTGCCTTTACTAGAATCAGACCACCACAGCTTCAGAAAGATGGTGTGTTTATTTCTCTCTCATGGACTGTCTGAGCTGGTGGCGGTCCTGGGAGTGTGGCAAGGGACCCTCTGTCTTGTTCTCCTGTGTCCCAGGGGCGTACCCTTGTCTATGGGACCAAAGCTAGGTGAGCACCTGCACCCAGGAACAGGCGAGGAAGCAGAGGACAAGCCGCTTCCTTCTTAAGCCCAAGAACCACAAGGTGCCACGTCCCTTCTGCTCACGTCCCCCTTACAGAACTTAGGTGACCATGTCCAGCCGTCCGGGGCCCAGAGGCCAATGCCCAGCTAAAACTCGGAGCTCAGTTTGCAAAAGTAGGGAGTCAGGGTGTCGGGAGCCAGTCGGGGTGTGTGCCGCAGACGGGTCACTGTGCGATTCTCCCTGAGACCCACCCAGCAAAGCACTCTGCACGCACATAGCCCTGTCCTCCCAGCTTTTATGGGAGCCTGCCAGGCTTTGGGGGAACACCCAGCAGCTGCAGTACCACTCAGCAGTCCAGAATATTTTTGGAGGGAGCTCTTCTAGATTCTCATAAACTATTGATACAAAGAACTTTTGGTTTCATGGTCTGGCTTCTTAGTATCTTTCTCTGAGATTGTTTTCTGACTTCCCTCCGCCTGTATTTATTGTACTCCATGCTGTTAGTGCTCGTGAGACTGAGACAGGACGGCGGCTGTCTCATGACCCCTGCAGGTCGTCACTGCCATTATTGAATCGGGCAAGGCCCTGTCACGGGAGGAGAGGAAGACAGAGCGCTGTCCCCTCCTGTATCAGTGGCACCGGAAGCAGTATGTCGGAGCGGCGCATGGCATGGCTGGGATCTACTACATGCTGATGCAGGTCAGTGAGGCACTGGGAATGCCGGCGCAGTGGCCGCGTCATAAAGTAGCCTGTCAGGGGCATGGAGCTAAAAGGCGGATACAGACCGGGCCAGCCAAGATGAAGTGCGGCTCATCCTCTGGATCACGGTGCTCGAGCTTTGCTTCTGTGCTGTTATTAGCCACAAAACAGAGGTTTAAAAAAAAATAGAAAAAGCCTGTTCAATGTTTTATTTTTGTTTGTTTAAAGCCAGCAGCAAAAGTGGACCAGGAAACCCTGGCAGAAATGGTGAAGCCTAGCATTGACTATGTGCGCCACAAGCGGTTCCGGTCCGGGAACTACCCGTCCTCGCTGAGCAACGAGACGGACCGGCTGGTCCACTGGTGCCACGGGGCCCCGGGCGTCGTCCACATGCTGATGCAGGCTCACAGGGTCAGTGCCCCGCCACAGCAGCCAGCGTCCAGGGTCCCCTGCTCGCCACCAGTGCCTCCGTTTGCCTTGGGTGGGCTCTTTAAGTGGCTGAAGTTGATGCTGCAGCATCACCTCTGCAGGGCCCAGAGCGGGAGGAGGGCAGGGCAGGGCTCAGCCTGGGACCGCGGGGCCGCCGTGCGTGTTGCTGCTGCACGTTCTCCCCGGGGCCAGTTCAGGCCTTCTAACCAGACGGGAAATATTTTGCTAACTCTTCTCTGAGAAGAGCATTTCAACACCGCATGGCTTCTCATCGCCCAGGTTTTTAAGGAGGAGAAATACCTGAAGGACGCTATGGAGTGCAGTGACGTGATCTGGCAGCGCGGCTTGCTGCGGAAGGGCTATGGGATCTGCCACGGGACAGCTGGAAACGGCTACTCTTTCCTCTCCCTTTACCGCCTCACCCAGGACAAGAAGTACCTCTACCGGGCTTGCAAGGTAAGGCCATCCCTGCCCTGGCAGCATCTGGGCTCCCCAGGGCAGGCAGAGCCCACAGCCGGCCCCTCCTCCTCTCCACCTGCTGCTCCGGCACAGCCTGCCCTGGCTCCTCTCCGGGGCCCTGGGAGTCCGGCCTGCCCTTTCCAGCTCCCCCTGCTCTCTCTAGCCCACCTGAGTCCGCAGCCCCCCCAGGCCCCCTGCCCTTTCTAGCCCAGCACTGCTCTGCAGCCCCTCCCCAGGCCTCTTGTTCCCTCCGAGCCCGATGTCAGCTGGTCCTACCACCAGGAACACCCTTCCCCCAAAATCTGCATGGTGACCCCTTATGGCCTATCTCAGCTCTGTGATGGGCTTGGTGACAGGCTCACCAGCTGAGCAGAGGGGGCCTGGCAGTCCAGCCCAGAGCGCATGCTCCGGACCTCCCCATTGCCCAGAGCCCCTCGCTGCGATTCTTGGCGAGCTCGCTGCAGTGGCTTTTCGGTGGCCTTCTCGCCAAGTAGAATCTCCAGTCATCAGAGGAACAACTTTCTCCTTCTTAGTTTGCAGAGTGGTGTCTCGAGTATGGAGCCCACGGGTGCCGCATCCCTGACAGACCCTATTCTCTCTTTGAAGGTAAGGGAGGGAGAAGTCCACACCCTGGGCCCTGCACCTGGGCCCTGTCTCTGCGTGCCCAGCGCCCGGCCCTTCGTCTCCACAGCTGTGGATGATTAGAGTAGTTTAGCGCTGACAGTTACAGGGAGTCTCTTCACTGTGCCTGCCCTGTGCTCCTGAGAGTGTCTCCCAGGTATGGCTGGGTCTCTTGTGAGGGGACTGTGCAGACAGAGCGTAGACCGTCTGCCCCCTGGTCACGGGAGAGATGACAGGCTTCCTCCTCTGCCTTTCCTCGGCGACACCGCGCATGAACCATGGACCTGCTCACGGGAAGCCTGGCAGTTACACGTTTAATTACTTAACATATATAGAGAAGCGTGAATAATTAACGCTAGCAATCGAAAAGCATTAGTAATTAGAAATGTCAATAGTTGGAAAAAGTGGTAAGGAAGCTCTGAAAAACAAGAGCAGTGGCAGGGAGTGAACAAACACGGCGTTAACGGTCTGCCGCAGGCGCGGCGTGTGGGACGTTGTTCCGGGACCGAGTGGAAGTTCCACACGGGTGACCCACTGTCACGCTCCTGGTGTGTGCCACATGCGCAAGGGGTGTGGGGGGTGGGGTGGGCGATTGCAACGTAAGCCACAGAAATCAGAGGACAACGATTCAGGGGTATCAGGATGAACTGGTGACTTTTCATTCCTTAGAGCCTCAACTTACACTGATTCCAAAATGAACTTCAGCAGGAATGAATGGTTGGATTTTTTAAATCACATATAAGCAGATGTTGAATTTTGTTGAATGCTTTTTTGCATCAGTTGATAAGACCATGTGATTCTCCTTCTCCAGCCTATTAACGTGGTAGGTTTTTAGTCTGCGTCGATGTTTCAAACACTAACCAGCCTTGCATCTCTGAAGTAAACCTCACTTAGTCCTGATGTGCAGTTACTTTCATAAACTGCAGAATTGTATTTGCTAACATTTTGCTGAGGAGTTTTACATCTGTAGTCATGAAGGACATTAGCCTGTAGTTTTCCTTTTTGTACTGACTTTGTTGGGTTTTATTGTCGGGACAATGTAAAGTGTCTGTCTGGACTTTGTTCACATTCTGACATCTGTGACCCCTCTGGGGGCAGTTCCTCCATCAAGGGGCTCTGCCCCCCACTCCACCAAAACAGGGTCATTTCAGCACGGGGTGCTCCAGGGCCCCTCCAGATGGGGTTACGGTCCCTGTCGGTCTCTAATGGGTTCTAACAGATGTCCCTGAGCTGCTGGAACCCGTCCCTCAAACAGAAACTCACAGGGAAGCCTGGGAACCACCCACACCAGGAAATAGCTACTGGCCAGTTCAAACCAGGAACGAACCACAAAAACATGGAGGGAAGAAGCCAAACATGACAGGTTGCATATATCCTGAGTGGTTCCGTTCATGTGACGTCCGACAGGCAGCTAGCCCGTGGTGGGGGCGGTGGCCGCGTAGACTGGAGAGGGACTCACAGGGCCTCCTGGGCAGTGCCACAAGCATTCCACCACGGGTGTGTGCCTTGTCGGGACCCAGAGGAGCATAGCAGAGACGGGCGTGTTCCACGTAGATCTTATGTCGAAAGGAAGCCTCGAGCCACACAAAACCCAGCTGGGAGGGATTGTTCTGAATGAGGAGAGAACGAGGGGCCTGGGGCGGGAGGGCCTTCCTCGCCCCCCGCCCCCAGCTTGCCTTCAGAAGCTCCCATGCCTCAGTGTGGGACCCCAGGCTCGTTCGCTGCAGGGGCAGGGGTTGGGGGGGATTTTGACCGAAGCAAATAAAGTTCACTTTTAAA
The DNA here is from genome assembly GCA_007922815.1 of Macrotus californicus. NCBI lineage: Eukaryota > Metazoa > Chordata > Mammalia > Chiroptera > Phyllostomidae > Macrotus > Macrotus californicus. Next base: position 216,147 of record VMDR010000045.1, read on the forward strand.
TAACATTCTTAAAACCTAGAAAAGACATAAAATATGCAACTTTTTGTTTGGGCTAGACTGTAAAGGCTCGGATAGAGGAAGCTTTGTCAGTTGGAAGGTCTCACGAGCAGCACTAGGTGACTTTTCTGGCAGTGCTTCTGTGAGGTCTCAAAGTGTCGAAATACAATATTAAAGCCCAGAAAGCAACGTTTCAAATAAGGGAGTGAAGAAAAGTGGCATCGTTGCCTGCTGGTGCTCACGCACAGGTTCCCTTGTTTTCTGTGAAGCCATTGCTGAAGCCCCCCGCCCCCGTTCCTTCCCCCAGATCCTGCCGCCCCGGGAAGGAGGTGGCAGAGGGCGCCCTATGTTGCTCCCACTCCTGAAGGACCCCCCTTGACCTTGCAGGCATGGCCGGTGCCATCCACTTCCTCTCCGACGTCCTGGAACCAGAGACTGCTCGGTTTCCAGCGTTTGAACTCGCCTCTTTGAAGCCAGATAAAAAGGTGTAAAGAGACGACTAAGAGACCCGTCTGGACCAAAAGCCAGCAGACCGCTCCGTGCCCGACGGACCGTGCGTCCTGAGAGAGGGACAGAGGAGCCACAGCCCCTCCCGGCCCCCCCGAGTCAGAGCCTGAGTGACAGCGCCCCCCCCCCTTGGCTGTCACGGAGCCCCTGGCTGGTGTGGAACACGAACCCCTCACCCAGTTCTCGTAGCGTTGCATGTCTCCTGGTGTCTGTTGTCCACGGGTGCGAGCTGGGTGGACCAGGGAGCCCTCTGTGCCCACGGCAGGCTGACCGGGCGGGCACACGCGCAGCCCCTCTCTGTACATAACCTTCATGGGGTTGTCGCTGCATCTACGCGACAGGCGGGCAGCAGCCAGTCTGTGGGGCAATGCCCAGTGACCACACTTGTTCACATCTCGATGGGCCCTGATCGGGTCAGACAGGGAGGGACTGGCTGCAGGGCCAAGCCTGCCCCAGGTGGCGGACCACCTCTGTGTTTTGCACTCACCCTGTGTTTTGAAGAAGCCAGCGTGGTGCAGGGCAGCTCCCCCACGGCTCCCACTCTCAACGGAGGGCACAGCCTCTGTGTGTGAAGTGCCAGAGGCCCCTTGTAGGCGGAGGTGGTGGGTGCCCCAGAGTGTGGGCTTTGGAACATCGGGGATGGCTTTCAAGGAGAGCCTTTCCGTGGTCACGCTGCCAAGCTGGGGGCAGCGACCCAGCACTGGAAGCTCCAGACTCGCATTGTTACTAAAGCAGACGGCACCTCCCTTTCCTAAGCGTTACACAGTATTGTTTCAAGTTCAGTGAATAAAATTCCAGAAGGGTGATCAGCAGAAAGATACTCAGCTGTTCCCGTGTCCCAGCAGTTAAACTTAGGTCAAAACCTGGTAAGTTACCAGAAAGTGTAAGCTTGGGATTAATACAGCCATTCTGTTGTGCCCACTATTGGGGGACACCGATCTCGCACTGGTGAGATGTGCATTGAGCGTGAAAGTACACGCCCTCATTCACTCTCACGGGAAGCGTGCCGTTCTAACCAAGAGACGGTGGTGCAGACTGATGTTCCGATTTTAAAAATGGGGATCTGGATGAAACCACACTCCACCATTCTGTCACACAGATTTCAGTTTGGGAGGAGTTTTCTCATCACAGGATGATTCACCTCGGGCTGCTCATTTCTCAAGCGGAGGCACGGGTCCTGAGACACGCCAGGCCTCTGGCGGTCTGGTCTTTGTCCCAGCATTGGTCAGGTCTCCGTCCTCAGGGAATTCCTAGGGTTGCTGCAGAGCCTCGCTAGGGGCTGACACTAACGTGGGATCTTCATTTCTACAATGATGGCTCCTGAGTCCGACACTCTGTTCCTAAGTTGTGACTGTTTTTTTCCAAGTTGGGTTGGTGACTTCCATGGACATAAATCCTCACGGTTGTATTCTGGGGCCTGCTCCCAAGTATCTCACCTGTAACCTGAAGGGGGACATGCCATCCTGAACTGGGCGGGCGGGGGGGCCTACTCGGCAGAAGAGCTCACCTGAGGTCACAGCCCACAGACAAGGCCGCCCCCTGCCTGCCGCCCCTCCTCCGGACCACACACCACACATGGCAGGGCACACATCGGTCCTGCCTGCCTCTCCCATGCAGCCCTGCAGGCTGAGGCCCGAGGCTCTGCCGAGCTGTCCCCTCTCCCAGGAGGCAGGGGCCTGCCTGGGACTCCTCTAAGTCCTCCAGGACAGCCTGTCTCAGCCAGAGGGGGCAGCTCACAGAAGCCCCAATTCTGGCCATGTGTCCCAAACCAGAAATATGGAGGGTGGCACTTGGCTTTCCGGGTGTCTCACCACATGTGGAAAAACCCTTGTTAGGCTTGTTTCTGAACACACCAAGGGAGAGAGAAAACGCATGCAGAATAAATAGCGGAGATTTCACCTACAAGCTACTATGAGCCAGCTGGACAGACACTTTCCTACTCACCCACCAGACTCAAGTGCAGTGTGTGACTGTGTTCCCCTGTCGCTTGCACGTCCCAGGGGCTGCTGGGTAACGCTGACTCCAGCTCTCAGTCCCCGAGGGCCGAGGAGAGACATGGACACGGAAGAGCACAGGACATCCGGGCGCCAGGGTCAGGGCTGTGTCCGCACGGAGACAGAACACCTCACCACGGTTTCTTGGGTACATTTCTCCAAAACGTGTATGTGTTTTACAGTGGGTGCGTTCCCAAACCACCTTAAGATCTGAAAGGAGAAAAGTTGGTGCCCACAGCAGGTCTGCGGGTTCTCTGGTTTTGTCAGTAAAGACTATTCCATGGTGATGCCTCACGGTGTCTGCCCCAAGACAGAAAGTAAGGAATTGAGACCTGGGAGAGGCCCCGTGACCTGGCCCAGAGTGTGGTACTAGGAGGAAGAACGGGGACACGTGCGGGGCCCTTCCCATCCCTGCCATCTGTAGCTCCCACCGCCCTCTTGACCAGGAGGGCCCCTCTGGCCATTCACTGCTGGTACGCATACTGCTTGTAAGTTGGGAAGGCAAGTTCACATCTACTACTAAATTTGCTAAGTTCACAGAAGCAGTGATTCCAAGTTCAAAGTCCAAGTTCCCTGAACACTTCTACAGCTTTGAGGGGCCCTTCCTTTCACGGGCATCCAGTGTGGCGCAGGCCGGCTGTGTCATGGGGACAGGGCCACAGGTGGTCTTCAGGAGCAGAGCCTCCATGTCATGTGCCGAGTTCCACAGGCACCTGAACGTTTATCCGCAGGGGTAACATGTTGGGTTTTGGGCTGAAGAACACATGTGGGCAAGTTGGGCTTTGCAGGAGGGATGCTGTGGGAGACGGGCAGGGCAGGGGGTCAGGAACAGGGGCACCTGCTCTTCCAGGAAGACCCCCACTACAATGGGATCATCAGTGAACAAAACCGAGATCCTCACCTTGTCGAGGTTGTGGCACAGCCAGGAGAGAGAGGCAGCATAACCCAGCTCTCTCTGCTCTGGAATGACCGATATGGGGAAAGATGGAGCCGAAGAGGAGGGGGCAGCGGTCGTGCAGGGAGCACAGGCTGCTGTTTGAAACTGGACTTGGAGGCAGCGAGGAGGCTGGCCATGTGGGCCCGTGTGGAGAGACCACCTGGACCAGGGCATGTGGTCAAGGAGGGTGGAAGCACCTGGTGGGACTGGGGTGATGAGGACTGGGGAAGGCCAGGCCTCCAGCCCTCTTGAGAAATGCAGCTGTTACTCCAGGTGAAATAGGGAGCAGCAGGGAGGTTCTGAGTAAAGGAGACATCGCCTGATTAATAGGGATCACCTGGGGGACTGCAGGGTAGCCACAGGATGGCAGAGGCTGGCCCAGGAGGGAATCGGAAGGAGACTGGGGGCTCGCCTGGGCAGCTAGCAGCAGGGGAGGCGGTTGGGGGTGATCAGACCGTAGACGTGCCCTGGAGCTGGAGCCAGCAAGAGTTGCTGGCAATCAGTGCAGAGGCGAGGAGACAAGGATGCCTGGGCCGGTGGAAGGGAGCAGATGCTGGAAGCGGATGTGGACGAGGCCTGGCAGGAGGGTCAGGGCTCAGGTTCAGGCACATGGAGCTGGAGATGGCCGAGACGTGGGAGGTGCCGAGTTGTTTGCATAGTGGTAGCACTTGAAGCTAGGGGAGTAGATGGGCTCACCAGGGCAGCGAGCAGAGAGAGAACAGGGAGGGGGCCAAGGACAGAGCACAGCAGTCCTGGGAGGCTGGGAGGAGAGAGAAACAGTGCCGGAGGGTGAGGAGAGGCAGCCCCTGGGGCAGGGAGTGTTCTCCAGGAAGCAATCAGGAAGGGTAGGAGGGGTGGGGGGAGGTTGGGGAGAGCAGAGCAAGCGACTGTTTAAGGTGCCCGTGACCCGAGAGAAAGACCAGAGACTGGCCAGGAGATTCAGCAGCCTGGGGGTCACTGGGGAACCTGCCAGCAGCACAGACAATGCCCGAAAGGAGCTCTGTTGTACGAGAGAGGAAGGAAACTGGGCCGTGGTGAGAGATGTGGATCGAGAGAGCACTTCAAGTTCAGAAAAGTAACGGCAAGGTTGGAAATCCATGCGCGTGGCCCACTGGGCATTTTGAAACCCTGATGTGGGGCAGAGGGGGGTGGGGGGATGGGAGCTGGGCCTGCGCCGCAGACCAGTGGCAGCGCGCGGCTGGGGCGGTCCGTGTCCCGGGTCCACAGATGGACGCAGACGGCGGTGGGCGCGGCCGCGGTTCCCGGGGAGGCAGCATCTGCTGAGTGGAGATGGCGAAGGAGGAGGTGGGGGGATGGGAAGCGAGAAGAGAACGCGTGAAAGTTGCCAGGAGAAAGGGAGGACGAAGCTCGGCCTCAGACGTCAGCAGTGCCTCGGAGGGCCGTGCAAACACCGATTTCTGGGCTAGTGTCTGAAGGAGTGGGGTCTGGTGGGGCCTGAGAGTGTTTCCTGCGGAGTCCGGGGGCGGTGCTGCCGCTGCTGCTCTGGGGGCCCCACACGGCAGGAAGACAGGCCCTCGGTCCTCCCAGCTCCGCTGGTCACCCCGGAAAGGCTGGTCTGGACGGGGGTCGTGGGGGCAGGCTGTGGTGCCTGACGAGACCGCGTACAGGGCCCACGTGGTTGCAAACACAGAGGCCAGTCCATGGCTCGTTCGTGTTTTCCCAGCCACGTGCAGCTTGCTTTTCAGTTTGATTTCTCTGAATTGGTTTGTCCTGTTCGCTGGCTTTCAGTTTCCTCTTTCACCTGAGAGGGTCCACTAGTTAGCTCCGTGCTGCAGGAAGCCTTGCAGAGGGTTGGGGTCGGGTGGGGGACTGAAGCTGTTCGGAAATTCCTGTCCACAGGCTCCATCTCTCCGTTGGGGAAGCGCTGGGCAGGGGCAGTAAGTGCCTGCCCAGCCGACCCCCAGTCTCCGGCTGCAGGTGGCAGGAGGGAGTGGGGGAAGGGAGCTAGGAGGCCGTCCTTGCTAGCTGGCACTGTGCTCTGACTTTCAACCGGACCTGGTACCCTTTGGGCTGAACCAGAGCTCTGTCCAGAAAAGAAGGCCCAGGGAGGCGGACGAGGCTGTGGCACTGCAGGGTAGCAGAAAAAGGCCTCCACAGAGCTGACCGGTGTCTAAACCGCCGTTGAACAAACCCCCTACTGCTGCCTGGAGACCCTGGGTGCTGCCTGTCCCACAGCCTGGGGCCGGGGCCTAGGTGACGGCTGGTGTGGCTCCTGCTGGCCTTGCTGCAGCTCGGGCTTCCGTCGCCACATTCAGTTCTGCCTCCCAGGGCTATTGGGAGGGTGAGATGAAATAATCCAAGTAGAGCACCTTAGCGAAGAAGTAGCTGACCTCAGCTGGCTCCGGGGGAAAGGCTTTGGCAGACTGGCCCGGATGCTGCGGTAGCTGGCACTGCCTCAGAGTGGCAGGCCGGCCCCACCCACAGGGAAGGCAGCTTTCGTGAGATGTTTGTGGCTCCAGCCCCACACCCGTTTTTTTCTGGAATCACCGTCCTTCAGAGAGCTGCTTACCCCTCCCACTTAGGTGCTGAGCTTCAGCTGCACCCACCCACGGATTACCAGCTCTGGCTGGGAACTGTGGTATTTAATTCAAAATCAGCACACTGAGTCATCGGGAACGTTCCTGGTGGCCTACTCAAGGGGTACAGCCACCGAGACTCTCCACATTCTCTATTCTGGGCTCTCCCACATTCAATAGGTTTAATCTCTTACGAGCATGTCATTTCTAGTGTATAATAACAATATCGACCATTCATGAGCTGGGCGCTGTGTGCTGCACTTGACAAGCATATAGCAGCTGGTGACTTCATCCAGCTCTCTGTGTGTCGTGATAGAAAAAATAAAATAAAGTATATAATATAATGGCCTGTGTGGAGGCTTCTCTGTCAAATTTCTCCACTTGTAAGGCAGCTCAGGGCGGGGAGAGCTGCCCGAGGTCATACAGTGGCTAAGTTGTGGGGCACAGATGCCACCAGACCCGAATTTACGGCAGTAGCATCGGCTAGTCCCAGATCAAGGATGAAATGGAACCATCTCCCATTCTCGCTGAAGGATGAGGGTAGTGGAGGAAGATAAGCCATTGGAATGGGCAGTGAAGTGACTGCACACCATCTAAAGCTTGGTGGACAGGGACAGCCTAGATGTGCCCAGACTCTAAGCCTTAAGGCACAGGAATTAAGTCAGTCCTGTGTTAGACCATGTCAGACAAGCGTGGTTCTCGGTGCTTCAGTTTGCGAGACAGTTCCAGGCACAACAGAAGGTAAGTGCTATTGCCCTGCCCCCTAGTCCACGGCGACCACCACGGCTGCCTGGACACGAGGAGACAGCGTGCTCCTCCTGCTGGAAATACACGCCACCACCTCTGACAAATTCCTTCCAGACAAAACAAGGACCTGAGTCTGATCACACTTCTCCATGTACAAGAATTACCAGTATGCAAGAACTATGAGTACCATGGAGATGCAATCTGCAAATTCCAGACTGTGGGTATAGACAAAGAACAGGGTTTCTTTGAACAAAAACAAAACACACACAAAAAAGCAAAGAAATATAAGAGAGAGAGATGTGTAATCTCAGAGCCCAGTCAACACAGTCCTGTCCCGTTTATTGAGATGCTGAGTTGCTTTTCAGAGATAACAGAACAAAACCCATGTCATGAAGCCAAAGCTTGTTTAGAGGACAGAACTTGGACCCCAGCTGCCCCAGTAACCAAAGTCTTGCCCCCAGACACACACTTACGGAACCGAAGTCTGAAGACACAGCCGAAACTCGAACACTGAGGCCGGAAGCACAGGGGCCGCTGTCTGGGAGCACCTGGTGCTGATACCCCCGGACCAATTTTCAAAATTAAATAATGTCAGCAGCTCACGTCCCAGCACCTTGCCACCCTGGGATGCCTGTTGGGGTGAGGTGGCGGGTGGGGGTAGGGAAGCGGCCTCAGGTGCATTGATTCCTGCTGCCCCCTTCCCCGCTCAGGTGGGAGACAATGGGGGCATGGCGCCCCCTGCAGCCGGCTTCTAGAACACTTTGTGGGTTCCTCGCCCTGGCGCATGGCCACTCCAGCCCACCGTACCTACTGGGCCTCAGTGTGGAGTTTCTCTACCAGCTCTCCCTTCCCCGAGACACCTTTTCTGCACAAATCCATCTTCCACCCTCTCAGGCCCATTTTCTCCTAGTTCAGCCGCCACTCAAAATTCCTGTTCTTGCACTCTTGTGCCCTGAGGGCCGTTGTGGATTCTTTGAAGTTTAATATGAGGGAGGCAGATAAAAGGAACACTCAAGCCATGCCCTTGGACTCCTAAACAGCCCTGCTTCCAGTTTGCTGGGGAAGCTGATGCCCAGGGGGCTGTCCAGGTAAGGTGTGTGACCTAGCACTGACTTGGCCGCAAGCTGCTCGACCGCTTCCGGCTGACTTCCCGTCCTGTCTGCAGATACCTCGTTACAAAGTGCTTCTGCTTAAAACATTATCTCCTTTACTGACTCATCTGAAATGCCATAGCAGGCACATCCTTCCATAGGCCCGGGAGACACACACAGTTTCTGGGCAAGCAGAGCTACAGTTTAAACTAAATTCGAGGCTGTGGAAGCAGAGGCAGGCCCCGGGGAACCAGTCTCCGCTAGCTGTGGCTTTACCTAGTGAGTGCTTCTCGCTTCCCACTCGCTTCGGGCACTTTTTCCTTGGCTACATTTTTCAGATGTGTTGGTCAACCACAGCTCCCTTATAGTCGTTGGTAGCATGTCTCACCCCACCCCCACCCAGCTGCAGGTGCAACCCCCTGAAGGTGCTTCCTCACGAGGGACTTCACCTCTGCCCTCTTTCCCACTCCCCAGTAAAACAATCAAAGCACACATCCAAATTCACTTTTATTTAGCACACCTAGGAAACAGGACCCTATCAAAGAGAACAGAAAGGAGAAATGGGCCAGGTGTTGCGGAGAAGCATGCGCAAGTCTGCTCTGAGTTGCCTCCCAACCACTGACTCCGTGCAACTCCACCCACCTGAGCACGGGCACAAGCCCCCCACAGCGTGAGGGGTTCCACGCGTGGGTCAGGGATCTCTGGAGCAGGGCTGTCCCCCAGGTGCCAGGGATGACAGAATGTGCCTTGCACAGACATGGGAGTATAAAATTGCTGGGTGCGACTGGAGTTACCCAGTCCCTTAAGACCACTTGCTGTCAAAAAGATACACAAGATTTTGTCACGGACAGGTGGCGCCACTTCAGCCACACCTGGTCCGGTGCCAGGGCAGCTCTGAGTATGCTCGTCATTTAATAAAAAAAGCAAAGGGAGACATTGCAATTGAAAACGCATAACAAACGGCCTGGAGGAAGAGGAACTGAAATTTAGACCCATGTATTGTCATGGTTGTAAACAGCAAACGTTGTGCTTTGTCAGCTCATTTCACAAAAGGGCCTGGGGTGGGGGGTGAGGGTCAGGGCCGGGGGTTCACAAGTCACACGAGGGGGTCGAAGCCTCGCTCATTGACTGTGTCCCTAGGGTGCTGGTTTGGCTCCAGGCGTTTCCTACAGTACTCCCCTGGGGGGCTCCGCCTGAGAGTCACTGTGGCCCCATGCCACCCCTCACCACTGGCCCACAGACACCCAGAGACCAGGGACACCAGACCCCTGGTCTGGGGCACGGCAAACACCCAGGACCCACTCCAGTGAGACGTCCTGATGCTCCAGTTGAACGAGTAACAATTTCTCAAGGTGCTCCATTAGTTCATTTCCGCCACCCTCTACCCCGCCACCCCACACCAGGTGCCCCTCACCCTGCACCCCGCGCCCCTCACCCCGCAGTCTGACCACCACGCACACAGGGATCTACACGTCTCGGCTACACTGCTTTGCCCCCCGTGCCCCACCCGGCAGGCCTCCAACTACACCGTCGGCATTACTAGCTACGCTGGGGAACAGGAACCTGCTCACTGTCAACCGCCCTGGGCACGACTAGCAGGATCCCAGGGAGACGGAGGTTTCTTAGCCAGGGTTTGCATCTCCAACCACGTCTTCTTTATTCAAATGCTGACGAAGTCGTCAGTGAAGTCTATTGGGTGCTTAGATCTGAAGAGATCAGTCCTTTTCCTTGGCAAGCCCCTCTTCAGAGCCCAGCACACACCTGCCAAGATCACAAGATCCCTGGCCACGCCCGCTCAGACACCTCCGGCTGCTGATGGGTGCCTTCTGCTCAGGAAGTGTCCTTTTTCAAAGCCCATGGCCAGAACTGCCTGGGGAAGGGTGAGGAGACCTCAGGTCCCGACCAGAGACCAGAGAGCTGCTGACATTCAGTTAAGACACTCACTCAAGTCACACCTCAAAGGACAGGACTCTACACACACTTCTATAAAAGCACTAAAAAGAGGGGAACATTCTTTTTCCCCAAGTCAGACCAAGAGCTCCTAAAATGCATGTCCCAGTGTGAGGCAAGGAGCAATTTCCCACGAACATAGGACCTTCCTTGGGGACCATCAGGTCATTGCAGACCACACCTTGGCCTGCCTCTGGGTCCGCATCACCCTGCGGGGACAGCTGTGCCCAGCGCTCCCAGCCCCGGCTGCACAGAAGGGGCACTGCTCTCATCTCCGGGAAGTGATGGAGACAGGAAAGTGCACAGAGGCCTCTCGCCCACCAAATGTCTCTCTAGCAGCTTCTTGAAGAGGAAGACAGACAGGACGAGGGGCCCCAACAGCTAAGCCTGTGAGGCCTCGTTTCAAGGCTTCCCAGCTGGTGGCAGGAGCCTCCCCAGTGCGCTCACCGTGCGCACACACTGGCCCTCGCTGGCCTCCTCCTCTTAGTCTCTGTCCTGAGGATCTGAGCACGCCATCCTCAGGTGCCAACCCTCAGAGTCCGTCCACACTTCGCCAGAGCACAGACAACATCAGAAACAGAAGGACACGGGACGAATTCAAACGCCAGGCGTCTACGGAACACCTGGAAAGAAGCTGCGCCTGCTCAAAGACATCAGAGAGGGATTTGCCCTTGGTGGCTCATGAGACCGTTCCGGAAGCAAACGCCGATGGGGACAGGGAAGGCAGGCTGGAAAAGCTTCTCCTTGTCTCCTCTGCAACGTCACCCAGGCGGGCTCCGGGCGCACCCCCTCTACTTGGCCTTCACCACCTGCTCGTACGGGGGCGGGGGCGTGTTGCAGTAGGAAGGGGGTGGGGGATAGGCCATGCTTCCGTGTGGTGAGTTTGGTTGAACCTGGAAAGCCATCGGCACAGGATTGCCAGCAGGGTTCATCCCTGGTCCTCCAGGGTCAGTGTAGTACGGCAGTCCCGGTGGCTGGGCTCCTGAAAGGCAGAGCAACCGGTGTGAGCACGGCAGAGAAAACCCACTGCCCTTCTCCCCAGAGCTCTGCCGGGGCAGGTGGGCCCTGGGGACCACGGCCCTAGCTTTTCCCCAGCTGACAGGTATCACGGGCCTACACACCCGAATGCAGCCAGCACCTGGGTGAGGTGACAAGCAACAGCAGGTCCCTGGCCTCACAGAGCTTCCAACTTCCTGGGGTGCCAATGACTAGCACATACACACACTCAGGAGGGTGGCTAAGTGACAGGAGGGACAGTGACAAGGTCAGAGAGGGCCTTGTGCACTTTAGGGTAAAAAAAACTGGGGCCACAGCAAGGGAAGCCAATTCACAGCCGACTAGGCACGAACAGGCTTCCTGCTCTCCGCCTAAGTCCCCCAGCAGCCCCACCAGCCCTTTGCGAACATGTGCCGAAAGCCAGCCCGGGAGTGCGGCCTTCATTCCCACTGGCCAGGCTCACAGTTCGTCAGGGAGGGGGTCCCCTGTCATCCAGGGGAGCCAGGTTCAGGCCAGGAGATGACCTGCGGGGGAACGCCCTGCCGGCGGAGCATTTATGGAGTCTGTTTGCCTTCAATGCTGCTGCGGGGCCAAGAAGGCTTTGGGAGGCTTCCGTACAGAAGCGGCAAGAAAACACGGCGGGGTGACAACCACCAGGCAGCGTGCCGGGAGGGACACGAGGCTGAGGAGGAACGACCGACAGTCGAGACAGGAAAAGAACGCTAGACGGTTAAGGCAGACGAGAAGGGTGCAGAGGAGACCGGGGAGACGCTGGACTGGTGAGGGGAGCCGCGTCGTGGCAGCAAAGGAGGGAGACACAATTGGCACTCTACAAGGTCGGAGAGGTCAACACCGGAAGGGCACATTTTCAGTGAATAAGGCACGCAGGAGTTCTCATCAGTGATTCCACACAAACCCCAGGTTTGGTGGGCCAGAAGCCTTTCAGGTGGGGGGAGGGGCGCAGCTGCAGGCACAGGAAGACGTGTCTGTAAGGAGGGCAAAGGCCTGTGCCTTTGTACAGGGTGTGGGGGCAGATATTCAGGGAAGAGAGAGGGTGTCCAGGAGAGACTGTAAGCTCCGTGAGGGCAGGGGCTTCACGGAACTGTTCGACATTTGGACTGCACGGCGGAGCAGAGAGCCCGGGGCGGTGGCGGGCACCCGATACTCCGTGAAACAGGCAGGGGCAGCGAGGGCCATGAGAGGCCCCGCTGTGCGGGAGCAGCCTCTGAGCCGAGCACACCTGGGAGCTCGCCTGTTTAACCAGCTGGACTCCTCTACCCTCAAAGAAGAGGTGGTCACAGGTGACAGCAAAATAGTGACAAGGAGGGACACAGCCAGCTGGTCTGGGACTCAGTGTGGCGGGGACTTTATACACACGGTGGAACATTCGACAGGTGAACTAGCCCTTCAAACCGAGGGTTATGGTGGATGGCCTGGTTAGAGAAAAAAACACAGAAATGTGGCCTGAATTTTTTCTTCCAGAACGTTCTGGGTGGGGGTGGGCGAGGATCCTTTTTAAACGCTTACAGAAGACGTGTGAATGGCAGGGAAGGGTGAGGACAGAGGGGTGGCTGACCTGGAGCGGGGTTTGGGGGCTGCCTGGTGTAGGACACGTTGAAGGCCGGCTCCTCGATCAGCGGTGGGGGGTACATGCGCCTCCTGATGAAGAAGCCAGCTCCACAGCAGAAGAGGACGCCCATCATCAGGAGGAACCTGGGCGAGAGACAGCGGTGAGGCACCTGGGCACGCGGGCTCGGGGCGCCCACAGCCACGCGGACGCAGGGAGCAGAGCGTGCTGAGCCCCCCACTCTCGGGCTGGTCCTGCCCTGATCACCCCAGGACGTCCCTGGGTGGATGACCCCAGGGCGACCCTTGGCTGCCGGTCTGGGGGTGGCACTGGGTGGAGGCCACGTGTGCTGAGAAGCTAGGTGAGCACTCAGAGAGAGCCCCAAAGGGCAAGACGGCTTCACAGGGCTGTGGCGTCGCTGCCCTGCCACGGCCCCGACCTCCACCCGACACTGCCCCCTAAACAGGAAGTGCCTTCTCCGAGCTGTCTGAACACAGCCGGCCCAGCCTTCGCCCTGCTCTCCGTTTTCCTGTGTTTCGTCCTTCACGGCGTGAGCGACGGCAGTGAGCAGCCCCTGTCCCTCCCAGCAGTCTTCTCTCTGGCCGGTGCATGAACATCCATGCAGAGATGTCAGAGGGCGCCCTTCCCACGGCACTCGGCAGCCACAGGAAAGCTACAGGCGCGGAGAAAACACACGCGACAGAAAAGCCGCGAGTCTACCATCCAGGCTCCAGGAACGGCCAAGTGCTTCCCTCCCACGGCCCCTGCGTTTGTGGGATAGCAGAGCTGCCTGCCGGAAGGACAGGGCCTTATTCGGCCCATCTGAGGACCCTTGGCGACTCGCCGGACCCCTCGTGCTCTGGACACAATTGACAGACAAGGGAACAGCTGCCGTCACCTTCACATGCGACAGCACCTGTGTTTCTGCGAACAGGGTAGTCGTTCAGAGAAGGGCCGAGTTGTCCTCCCTGCAGAGACGTGACGGGAAAACTCCTGCCCATACATGAGCTTGTGCAATGGAACCTTCTCTGGAAGGAACCTGTGGAACCTTCCAGAACCTCCCACAATATGTCACACCATGGGTGGGCCACACATTGCCTTGTGAAGAATGAGCACACCACAGAGCCAGCCACGTCACCGTCAAAGGCACCTGTCCACACACGAATGAAATTTAAAAGAGTGGATGAGAAAGCCTTCGACACTTAGCAAGATGTTAGTGTCAGTCTGTCCGTCCGTCGATACGTATTTACTGGACAACCAGCAATGTTGACCAGGAGGAAAGACCAGGGACACAGGCAGGAAAGGACCGGGAAAGGGCTCCATCGCCGTGTCTGGTCTGTCTTCTAACTCAGCTCATTCCTCAGGTGAGTTTGCAGCACCTGCTGTCATACAGGGAGAGAGCCAGGCGAGGTCCCTCCCCCACCCGTGAACGTGGCTTCTGGGACGGGAGGGGAAAAGTAATCAACCCACTTTCAGATAACTCACTTAGAGTTCTGGTCGTAAGGGAAAGAGAAAACCTGGGCCCAGAGCAGGGCTGTGCGTTCATGGCCAGGTAAACGAATACTGTGGCCGTTTTTAGGTGTTCCCCTCAGAGCAACAGCGTTTCTACAGGCGTGTCTGCCACAGTCAGGGAGATCAAAAGAGCTTCTCTCCTTGAAAGTGGTGTGCAAGCTGAGTCAGAAGGATGGAAGGAAGGAGGCGGGTTGAAGGGACGGGAAGGAACTTTCTGGGTGGAGGGGGCAGGCTGGGCGTCCAGCCGGAAGGTGAGCGGGAGGCCTGGAGGGGCCGGCTGCCCCTGCAGAGGGAAGGGCAGTGGTGGGGGGTGCCCCCCGGGGAGCCAAAGGAACCCAGCTGTGCGGACGCTGCAAGGCCTGACATTTCCAAGTGAGGTGCCCACGCATCAGAGAGAACGGCTTCACCTCTGCAACCTAACTTCCCCAGGGCGGGCTCACTGACCCACTGCAGTCAGCGCTGGCTCCAGCTGTCACATCAGAGCCGAAACTTAGAGCAGACCCAGGCTTGAGTGCCCTCGGGGTTTACCTTCTCACGTAACATGGTGGCTCACTCCCGGCGGACCCAGCCGCCCCCCCCACCATGGGAAATGCAGGAGCCCCCTGAGGTCTTGGTCTCTCCCAGGAGAAAAGCCAAAATGTTGGTTACAGTGTCCAAGGTACCCCCTGCCCCTCCAGACCGACAGAAAGGGTGTGGGACCGCACACCTTGGACCGATCCAGAGCAAGTGAGTGCGAGGCAAGGATAGAACTGAGGCACATGGCTGGAGGCCAAGGGCGGCTCAGTGACAACCATCAGCGGACTCGCTCCTTATTGAAACAGGAGTCTGAGAACTCAGTTCAGAGAGAAGCTGACGGGGGCGGGGGGCAGAGCCGGTGTGAGTGAGGGGACATGGGGACAGGGAGAAGAACAGATCTCAGCTCCCGGTGGAAGGTTCTCTGCACGTCTCCCCGTCTCTGCAGAGCAGGTTTGGCAAACTCTCCGGGCTTAGAAAGTCAGGGCCGTTGCTGCCATTGACAGTGGCCTGATGGCCTCATTCAGACCTCGCTAGTTCAAGATCACTCGAGAGTCCAGAGCAGGCAGGGATTTCTGGAAGCGCTCTCCTTTGTGACTTCAGTTTTAGCGTGAGGAGACAGGAGTCCCCAGAAGTCAGGCAGGAGCCGGGCCAGAGACCAGCCCCTCCTTCCCTCCACATCCAGCTCCATGGACCCCTCTGCTGGGCCCTCCCCAAACACCTCCACAGAGGTTTCCCAGCATGCTTTCAGCCGAGCGCATTCTTCTCTGTCCCTGTCCCTGTGACGCACCCGCCCGCACCTTTGTGAGATATCACAGCTTTTCCCAGTGAGTCCGACATCGAGGCTGCACGCTGCTTCCAGAGCGTGGGGTGACACATTCCACAGGTACTTCTGTTCAGACATCTGTCTCTTTGGGGGGCCTGACCGGGGGACGCTGGCGCACACCGATGACAACAGTGGCTGATGGAGGAGCGCGTGGAGCAGAGCCGAGCATGCTCTGACAGCGGCTGGGGCACCGGGGCTCCCGCTCAGGTTTAGAGCTGGTGTCTCAGTCTCAACGGCAGTATTCCAACCGAGTCCTCGGGCATCTGGCACCCCAGCCTTGTGGGACCTGCCTCATTCTCCAGGACCTGCGAGGTGCCCCGACTCTGACGAGGGACCCTGGCCTACAGCTCGGGGAAACCCTCCCAAGAGAGAGCTGCTCAGGGCCCGGGCCTCCCAGTTCTCCTGGACTCCACCTTTTTTCCTTTTAATCACATATACCTGAACTTTGACAAGTTTTTTCACTTTTCAGGAGCAGCCCCCACACCTCCCCATCACTCAGCCAGTGCTTTAGACAACCTGACA
This sequence comes from Macrotus californicus, assembly GCA_007922815.1. Classification (NCBI taxonomy): domain Eukaryota; kingdom Metazoa; phylum Chordata; class Mammalia; order Chiroptera; family Phyllostomidae; genus Macrotus; species Macrotus californicus. The sequence continues at coordinate 231,843 of VMDR010000045.1, forward strand.
CCGTCCCGCACCCTTTTAGGATTCATGCCTGCACAGTCCGACCTCCTTCAAACACACAGCCCCACGGAGGAAAATTCTGAGCACAGCATTGAAGTGCCACCTTGTCCCATCCTCTCTCCCCGGCCTTGGTGCCAGACCCCTCAGCCCTGAAGTGTGTGTCTTCAGATGTGTTTACATTCAGGAAATCCGAGGCTGGAAAAAAGTCACCTTCGATTACAGAGTTTTAGGCAGTAGCACCTGGGGGGGGCAGTTGCGGGGGAGAAGCCACCAGCATGTCACTCCTCAGGAGGGCTCACCACAAGCACGGATGTGGCGGCAGGGGACACCTGAGCCAGCTCCCAGGGAGGCTGGGCCAGGGTCTGATGGGTGAGTCTAGCTGCCCCCTACCCACAGCCCAGGACGGGGGCAGTGATGGCGACAATGCAAGGGGTCTCTCCTAGTGAAGACTTGTGACACGTGGACTCCCTGCTTATGGGTGGTTTCCCTAAGCAAACATCGGGGCTGGGGGTGGAGAGGGAAAGACAAAACCCCACCAAAAAGTTCAAGCAGCTCCTGCAATACGCTGAGTAAAGGCCTGCAAGCCTTCGGAGGCCAGTACCATCAGAACCCGAGAGTCCAGAAGAAGCTGACGTCTGAACCCTCCAGGCCCGAGGGCACTCCCACGCCCTGGGGCGGGGAGGTGGGGGTGGGTGCAAGGATGGCTGTACCCACATGCGCTCGGCCACCCGTGAGTCGGAAGCCACTGCTCCTTTCTACACAGTTGACAACAAACTCAGACACGCGCCCGAGCAGGCAGCCGCTGGGGATCCCTCCTGTTAATGGGGACTCAGACACCCACTTCCTCCAAGGACACTGTTAGCGTCGCTCCCTTGTTCCCTCCCATCGTACAGTTTTCCGACTTCAGGCAGTCCTCCCAGCTCCACTCAGGAGTTCCGGGAGTGGAAGTCAGCACTCAGCTGCCCCCGAGGGCCAGGGGAAGGCTGCGAGGCTGCAGAAACTCGACGTAGGCTTTGGGACTCCCCCATTCAGCATCACTCCAGAAACTGGCAAGGAGCCCACCATCCAGAAGCATCTGTCTTCGTCCCCGCCCCAGCCTGCGGCGGTGGAAGCAGCTCCTGCCCTTCAGGGAGCAGAAAGGCCACCAGGAAGCCAGCCACACCTGCCCGCTTGCCAACAGAGGCTGTCCCCGAGACCGTGACACCAGTGAGGGTGACGCCACCGTGGCAGTGACAGTCCTGGCTGTGGGCAGAGCCGCTGGGGGAGGGGTGGAGAGAGCCCCCCAGACAGGGAGGGGCATGACCTACCAGAAGTACCACAGCCGCTGGATGGACAGGGCGCGCACGCAGCACCGGGAGCCGCAGCAGTCCTCGTAGGGGCGGCATCTGTGGAGGAAGGGCACAGGCGGTCAGTGTCCGGGCACAGGACATGCTGGGCCAGTCATGAGACCCAGGCGGGGCTCAGGGCAAAGGACAGAGCGCCACTGCTGCATGTCGCCAAACTAGCCCCGCTGACCGCTGTCCGTCCAGTGGCCCAAAGAGAAGGTGCTGAGATGGATGCGGTCCATGAAATTCAAAGCACCCCGCTTTTCGTACCCGTGTGCAAAATCGGGACGGCTCTTTCTGGGAAGGTGCCCTGAGCGAGGAGTGGCAGACACCGCCTGTCCTGCCTCAGGCAGACGCAGATGCACAGTGGGTCCTGCTGGGGACACGATCCCCGACACAACATGAGATGGGAACACAGCCTGACGGTCCCGTGAGGTTGAAGACAGAGCTTCCAGGGCCAGACAAGCAAGAGGTTAGGCCTGGCCTCTCCACTTGCTAAATGGAGTTTTTAAAAGAATGCAGCAGCCTGATCACACCATTCTTGCTGCTCAGTGGATGACTCAGCCCTGGGCTGAGAACGCGCTTTAAACGTTACAGTAGCAGAGAGGAAAGTATGGGCCTCCGATGGTGAGAACAAACAGCAGGGGCTGGCCTTCCTGAGAGCATGGCAACTGCAGGGGACCTGTCGTGACTACGGATGCCCCCCCCAAGGGAACACTCCTCACTACGAAGAACAACGAGGTTGCCTTCTGTGTGAGTTTAGAACATTTACATGGTGGTTAACACGATAGTTAAGGAAAAAGTCAAGTTACAGAACAAATATCTGGAAAGATGGCATTTTAGGGACTGTCTCAGTCCGCTCTGGCCGCTATAAACACACCCCAGGCCGGCGGCTTATGGACAAGAGAAGTTTCTGTCTCACAGTTCTGGAGGCTGGACGTCCAAGGTCAGGGTCACGTCCCCTGAGCGTTCTTTCTGCTCCATCGCCGGTGCTTTCTCGCTGTGAGGTCCCGCAGCAGAAGCAGCAGGGGGGCCTCTTTAGAAGAGCATGAGCTGCTAACTCCACTGTGTTTGGGGTTAGGACTGAACACTGAGGTTGAGGGGCACCCAAACATCCAGACGCAGCAGGCGTGTAGAGCCCCTAAGCAACCGTTACCAGCAAAGCCTTTCTCCCTGTTCTGGGGACAAGAAGGTGCCTCCACCATGCACCAGGGGTCTTCGATGGTCACGTCAGCAATGGACAGAGAAGAGACATTCTGCTCTAGAGGATCTGTCCCCAGAACAGCCGCCTCCCCTCGCCATAGGCTGTGCTCAGCTGGCTCACCAAGGAGAACAGCAGGGGTTCAGAAGAGGGGCAGGTGGAGGAAGTGCCCTGCCCAACCCCCCCACCCTTTCCAGCCCTGCACATCCCCGAGGGGAGCCGACCTTGGCAGAAGGACTCGGCATCGGTCTGCCATCAGAGCCAGGAGGGAAGGGCACACGGGGTCTCTGAATGGTCAGAGCTGGCCCTGAGCCTCAGGCCCCTGGAGCCAGTGGTGGCTTCTCCAACGCTAGCAGGCAGGGCCGCAGCCCACCAGACCCTGGCTCTACGGAGCCTGCTTCCGGGACCCTGCTCTGACACCCCCAAACAGCACTTCACCCACTCACCCCGTTAATTATTCACAGCAGCAGAGGGAGCCCAGAGGGATGCTGTCAAACAGGGTAAGGCGAGTACTTGATACAAGATGCTTCACACCCAGTGGGAGACTTGAGAACAGGGTCTGGAAGTGACCTGGGCACAGAGTGCCCCCAGGAAGGAGGGGCTAAGCCAGGGGCAGGAACTCCTGCAGGGCGGGCCCCACTCCCTCACCTTCACTCCCCACGGCCCGCTCACTCTCGCTCGCTACCCCTCAGCGGTGGTGTGGAGGTCAACAGACCTGGCTGGGGGTGTCCACTCATTGTGTTATTACTTCACACATCCTGTCTTCCTTTCACATCTGAGCAAAGGCCTCCCGTGGATACATTCCCATCCATTCTCTTCATCAGGCTGGGCAGTGTGTGAGCCCCCCAGCCTCTGTGCTGCTGAATTCCGAGGCTCCCCACCACCTCTCCTTCAACAGCACGGAGGTCCGGACCCAGAAGTACGTGGAGTGCAAAAACGGAGCTCCCAGCACCCAGTGCTTTGGGCTCTGCTCCATCCAGGCGGCGTCTGGGATGTGACCCTGTCGTGCCCAAGACCCTGGCGAGTGGCTTCACATCTCCCACCATCTGCTGTGTCGTTTGTAAAACCAGGTCGGGATGGTCCTGTGATTTTCTTGGTATTGACAGATGGAGAGAAGATAGATAAAGGGCCAGCTCTGGGGTCAAAGCTTCCCCTCCCGCCAGCTCTCTAGAGGGCCCCTGGGTTCTTCTCACATTTAATGCAAATCAGTTTACTGGTGTCTAGTTAAGGAGACCCAGCCACCTTCTAACCTACCCTCCATTTTCCAGGCACAATGACCAGACTCATTTCTACTCAGAAAGAACAGGAACCTGGCACCTCTAAGTCACCAGCTTTCTCTGGCTCATTTAAAGTCACATGAAAAAAATCTCAGTCTCAAAAATGTCCCTGTCCCTGGTGGTTGGAAAGCCCCTGCTCCACTGGTGAGCCTCGGGCTGCAACTCAGAAAAGGGGACAGGCCCCAGGGACAGGGACTGCTCTTGATCAAAAGGCACCACTGCCCACAAGAGGTCAGTCATGGCCATGGGGGTGCCCACTCAGGCACCAACGGGGGTCCCCAACCTCTGGATACTGCAGACGCGCTGGGAAGGGTCCCTCCCAGAGTCACCAGGAGCAGACCTGGCAGTGAGACAGGTCCGTCTAGTCCTCCCACCCCTCTGGGGAGCAATCCTCGAGTTTAAAGCCAGGGTTCCCACCCGGCCATCTCTGGACACAGACCCACCAACCCCGTCCAGGCCACAAGACTGCAGACATTAGTGGTGGGTGAACAGGAGCACACCCTCCCAGCAACGGAAACTGGCAGCTCCCACGACCACATCTATTTTGTAAGGGGGGACAACTAAGCAAAAGGCCACGCGACCCAGCAAGACAGCCGGTGGTGAGAGCAGGGAGCCCAGACCCGCCACCCCTTCTGCAGGTGCAGGTGCCCCACCCAAGGCAGGACACGCTGCCAGTCACCCAGTGAGGGACAGGGAGCTCAGCTTGCCCTACAGCTCCCTGCGCATCGAAGCCAGCTCAGGTCCGAATGCAGCTGCAGGTCCCAATCTCTGACACATGTCCCCTCTGCCTGCAGTACTTTTGAACGTGAAGGGAACGGGGAACAGAGAGAGCAAGCAGCGCCTTCAGTCAGGGCAGCCCTGAGCCGCCAGCACCCCAGCACCCAAGACTGTGCTGCTGTCTCTGAGGTCATGAGGTCACATGCCATCTAAGGGGGGGAATTAGGCAGGTGGAGAATGACTCACGCAGAGCAGGAAAGTGAAGGAAGTGGATTGGGCGAGGGGAGGCATGTGACCGCCCTGCTGTATTTAACTCATACTGTTGCTAGGAAGGGATATCTAGTAGCCCTGAGCCATAGTACTCAAAGGGGTACACTTAATTAAAAGCTTTGGAAAGGGCAGAAGGTAGACAGAGGAGGAAGGCAGCGAAGGGGAGGAGGGAAAAAAAATGACAGGAGAGAGGTTTGAACTGTGTGTTGCTCCTCTGTTTGAGCTCCAAAGGGCCTTTTTCTTAAAAAAGTAAGACTAGCCTTATCTAGTGGATTGAGTATGGGCCTGCAAACCGAAGGGTCACGGGTTCGATTCCCAGTCAGGGCACCCGCTTGGGTCGCAGGCCAGGTCCCTGGGTTGAGGCATGCAAGAGGCAACCAGTCGATGTATCTCTCACACATCGATGCTGTTCTTTCTGTCTCTTTCTCCCTCCCTTCCCATCTCTGTAAATAAATAAATAAAATCAAAAAAATAAGGAGACTATTTTGTGTATGCAGGTACATATGCAGTCTTCCAGCTCAACACTGATAAAATAACAAACTAAAGAAAGCCCAAAACCTCGATGAGAGAGAGGACAGAGGGCTATCACTCGGCATAAAGAATCAACACAGGTGAGAGTAATTTTGTATGTCTGGGTAGCTACAGTAGCAACCTAATTGTCTTACAAAACTGCAGCCTCTGTTGGCTTGATAACTGTAACGCTAGAACGAAATTCAAGAACGCGCAGCGGCAAGAGAAGTGGCGACAGTACCACTGGGATTTCTGGTGAGAGAAGCGAAGCTAGACCTCAGCTAGGAGACGGAAGTCTCTGAGGCAGGTGTGCAAGCTAGGTGCTCCCTCCCCAGTGCAATCCAGGGTAAACGGCGGCGGGCCAAAAAGTCCGTATGGTTTTTTCATAAAATAAAAGACACATTTGTCATTTTCCCCAATAACTTCATTGATTTGGATGTTTTGAGTATGTCAGCCATCTCCCGCTATTGGCTTCCAGTGGGTAGAGGCCAGGGCGCTGCTCAACATCTTCCAGTGCATGAGACAGTCCCACAGCAGAGAATTCTTTGGTCAAAATGTCAATAGGACCAAGAAACTTTGCAAACCACTTCTGACACGACTGATCAGTCACAGCACCTTCTCCACACACCGCACACATCTTTTTCTTTGCATTTCAATTGTATTTTTGCCTTTCTTGAAAGAATAAAGCATAACACACCAAAAATGTTGCGTATCTTCTTCCATCTTCAATGTTAAAATGCCTGCACAAAAATTCACCAATTTTGATAATATTTTTTAAAATGCACACTGGTATGACAGCTGTCACAATACAACCTAACAAAACTGTTTCGAATGAAGTTAAAGACAGCTAAGTGCTACTGGAGTCATCTTCCGGGGGAAAAAAAGAACTGTTTGGCCAACCGAATCTAAGCACAAAACAGAGGTGGTGTTCAGAATATATTTTCTGCAGGGGCAAAAAAACACAAAAACCACCCCATAACAGAATAAAAGGACGCCACCTCAGTCAACAAATCTTTACTGAATTATCTATGCTGCAGAACTTCATCTAATACACTTTGCCCAGAAGAAACGAAAGGCAGAACATGTGGGGCACGTATTTTTTCAATGAGATCTGATCTAGCTCGTGGGCTTTTAAATGTAGTGTTAAAGGTGCCTCAACAACACCTGACCACACACACATTATTACTATACCTCAGCCCTGGGGCGTGCGTACCTTCCCTGTCCTGCCCCACGGGACCCCGGCACCGACACAGGACTGACCCTCAACAAGACCCCGTGGCTTAAACAGACGAAGCACATCATCACAGCCCACTGAGCAGCGCTGCACATGGAGCACGTGCCCCGCAGCGGGAGTGGGGCCCAGAGAACGCCACTGGGGTGGGGGGGGGGCGCCGGGAGGAAGCGCTGTCTCCAAGAAATCAGCTGTCAAAGTCCAGTGAAAACCCTGAAGAAGAGAGAGACCAAGGAAGCCCTACAAATCAGTCCTTAGGGACACCAAGTCATGGTCAGGCTGACATGAAACCGCTGAGAGCAAGGAAGACACAATTGATGGCAGAGGAAACAAAGCCACTTTTTGTGAAGGATGTTGGCACTCCCTGGGACAATCCTGTGACCAATTTCACGGAGAAATCAGCATCGTTAGATGGTGGTGGGTGTGGTCCCGCTACCTGCTCTGTTCTTTAGAGAGAGAACAGCCACAGAGCTAAAGATCTCAGCACCCCGAGAACAATGGGCTGGACCACATCGCAGCATCATGCCACGCGGCACCTGCCATCATCATCCCTTTATCCTGTGTGCACTGGTGGGAGATCACGCTGCTGAAGTTGGGCCTCACATCTCATGCTTTTGGCAAACTTCGGCTGTGATGTGGGTGTGACGGGCCACATTCCTGGGCATGTCTGCAGCATTGGGTAGGAGGCTATGGCCAGGGTTCTCCTGCAGGGACCCATGTCCCTTCCCCGGCCTGATTTCCACGGCCTCCCAGATCAGAGCTCTAGGCTGAGGACCAACATGTGTTCTGTGAGCCTGTAAGTACAATGCTGCCAGCTCCCAGTGCTCTGTGATACCCACACTGATTCGTTTGGTGATGAGGGCCCATGGACTTGTCAGAGAGAACATGCCTCAGGTACTGTGCTCAGCTACGCACTCCAGAGCGGTCCCCAGCACCCACGGTCAGTCAGCCCTCGTGTTTCTTGTGTCCCTACCCTCATCTGCTCTGGTGGCTCTCCCAAGGCTGCCACTATAAGAGGGAGTTCTGCTGCCGGGCGGTGTGTACAGGTGTGTCCTGCACCTTCGGAGGGCTCTGCGCCCCATTTCAGAACATGAAATGGGAGCCCTTGGATGTGCTGTCTGGTCCTATGGGCGCCTAACTCCCATCTTGTACTCAATGCCTTCGCTGAGCTGTCATACTCTGGTGACAGGATGTTCCAAAGGAATCGCTGGGTCCCTGCACCGAGCTCCAACTGCTGCAGGACCTGGAACGTGCTGGTCTGTGCCTGGCTCTAGCATTATGCTTTCAAGGGCATTTCTGGTTTTTCACGAGAGGGATTCAGGTCGGCTGCCCTGGAAGCTGTCTGCTGTCATACCCCAACATGCCCGGGCTGCGTGCTCATGCTCTCAGTACCCAGCGCTGTTCACGCCCTGCATGTTTTTCAGAATGGCTTTCCACCTCGGGTCAATGGCCAGCAGAAAGGCTCATTTGGATGTTGTCGTGTGAACTTCTCTTTTCGCAGCAGCCGACTCATTCTGTGCTTTTGTTCTCAAGAGTGGTAAGCATGTCCACAATGCCTCTGAAAAGTGCCACATTTCTGCCTGCTGCCTGGCCACGTGCCTGGACTTGTCTTTGTGTACTGGCACTCCTGTCCTTCCATGAGTCAGCAGACGGGGGCCGGCACCTGTTTCCAGCTGCTCCTGAAGTTCTGTGTGTCATTGGGGCCACTCCAGGCCCGAAAGAGGACTCAGTGCACTCCGAGGTGACTGGAGCTGAGCTGCTGGTGGCTCTCCGGGGCCCTATGCACCTGAGTAGAGCGGTTTTCTGTTTTGTGGAGAGGAGGGAGGTCGCAGATAATGTAATGACAGGTTTTTGCTGGGTCATGTTGGCTTAAGCCCCAGAAACTATATCTGTTTTGTTTCTGGACTATCTAATTAGAGACTAAACATTGTGTTTTCTTGGCCACTGAATTAGCCAAAACACTTACAAAGAGGTCATTTTTAAATGCCTCTGGCTTAGAAATGTTTTTTTCATGCACACTGTTGGAATGTATATGAATTAACCACACGATGGAGAAAGAAAAGACAATATTAGGGAGCATTTTGCTATTTCTAGTAGAAAGAGAGAAAATGTCTATTTTCCAAAGATAATCTTACGATACATCCTAATTTGTATTTTTCCCCGGGCCTGTATTTTGCTGAGAAAAGTTCAGTTTGGCTCAATTTTTACCTTGTTTCACTACACAGTGGAGATCCTGGTTTGTGTGAAGCGAAATTATGCCCTTCACCTTGAATCCTTGAGTTGGCACTTGCAATGTGGCATGTTGGGAAGAACAGAAACAGAAGTGGCAAGAGGAAGGAGACAGGGGACAAAAAACACTCCCTCTCATGACTTCCACAGTGATTTGTAAAAGAGACAGAATCAATCGTGTTTCAATTATTTTATCAGGGGACTTATGTGAAAAATAACCTTTTTGGTTAAACTTTCAGGCTATAATTTAAGTTACTCAGAAGTATCCTTTGGTAAAATTATTTTGTTTTCTAATAAATATTGATGAATTACTTTGCAGACGAGTCTGCAACAGAAGCGTTCATCACCTACGTTAATATTCCAATAATGAGTAAAGATTCAGAAGCTGGGGGGAAAAAGACTCCTGCTATATCGGACATTCAGGGTCCCTGCTTGTCAATCCAACACCCAGGCCAGGAAACGGCCCGGCTCCCTGAGTTCCCATCACGCTCACAGGCAGGCTCCCTTCCTCCGTCCGCACCAGTCTCTTCAAGCAGGAAACTCCCCCAGAACGACCGGTAAGAAAAACGTACATACCACCCAGTGTATCTAGCACCCTCTGGCTACCAGTACACACTTTCCCGTCCAATTTTCCTACCTACTAGGGTGGATCGTGTCTCTGCTAGGACATTAGAGGCATTACTGAAAAATCTCCCATTTTGCCAAACTCAATACTAAAAATAACAGAGTCTGGGGTGGGAGAAACTGGTTTGGGGCATTCCACACAAAACCTGTAGGACTCCAATACACAATCAAAAATAATAATTGACAACCTGGGAAGGTAATCTGGCTACCTGGGCAGGTGGCTCAAGAATAGCCAGTGACTAACACAGCTGAAATTAAACACACAAACTGGGGGAAACACTTAATCAGAGCATCACTGGCAGACCCAGAGGACACAGGAAGAGCCATGGAGGTTGCGACCACACCTGGGGGTGGGGGGCAGGGCCAGGTGATCTCTGAGACCACACATGTGCACACACACTCAGTCACGGCAGCTGAACTCAAGGTCAAAATCCCCCTCCCCCAACCCTTGCCCCCCTGACCCATATAAAGCAACATATTCTGGTCTTGCTCAAACATCTTTGCTCTCTGACCAACCCCGTGTGAGCTCACATGAATCACAGAAGGCAGCCCCCGCACTTCATGACTGGCCTGAGCAGGCCGTGGGTCCTTAGGGCGGCCACCTGCACCCTGGTGAGCAGGGGCAGGGGAACCGGCGGTGTGGGCCTCCCAGGACAGGGCTTCCTCTGTCCCACACCCAGTCCTATCAAAGAATTCCAATTCCCAGAGCAACACGTGTCCACAGAATCAGAGCACTGGGAAAGTGCAGATACTCACATGTAATATGTCGGGTAGAGTCCTTCGAAATACCAGCAGTGCTTTTTGGCCTCTGTGCACTGCAAAGAGAAAAGGGAACCTTGGTCACTGGAGCGTCCACTGCACGTGGTGGAGAAGGTCCCACAGGAAGAAAGCAAGGAGTGGGGACAGAGCCGGAGGTGTGAAAAGCAGGGCATCCGGGAGAGACAAAGGAGGAGGGAGAGCCACCCCACCCAGACCGTTTCTTCTTTTTTAAACGGAAAAAAAAGTAGGAAGACATGTTTCCTGGTTATTTGTCTAGCCTTTTGTATCTCTAAATGCACTAAGTGTAACCAATGTATTGAAAAGGTAAATAAAGACAATCCATTTTTTAAATGTTTTTATCTTCACCAGAGGACATATTTTTAATTGATTTTAGAGAGATAGGAAGGGGGAGAGAAAGACACATCACTGTAGAACAGAAGCATTGATCAGCTGCCTCCTACACAGGCCTTGACCGAGCATCGAACCCGCAACCTTTTGGTGTATGGGATGATGCTCCAACCCACAAGGCCACCCAGCCAGGGCCAGACAATCCATCTCTGAATGTACATGGTATTCAGATATCGAAAGAATGCTACAGGTAAAGTATTACAAAAATTCCCATCCGCACCCCTCAATTTTCATTTTTGAAAGACATTTCCCTAGATCTTTATATTCAGAATTATTCTAAAAGCCACATTCAAATCACAGATCCCCCAGTGGGGACCTATATCTGCCAGACTCTAAGTCAGGATTCACTGTCCCCTTTCATTCCCAGGAATGACAAAGTAGGGGCGGGGCAAGGAAAGGCAACAGAAGCCCTCGTGCCTCCCAAGGAAGTCAGACACTGGCATCTGGAGTGTCGGGCAGAGCAAGGATGAAGCCACCACCCTGGTGGGTTGACTATCTCACCCAAGTGACACCAAGCCAAAGCCACCAACCGTGGCGTGAGAACGCTAAGCAGAAATGCTGCGACCTATCTGAACAAAATCATTTTCTAAAATGATTCCACTCATGCCACCATATTTTTTTAATCCACAAGTTCCTACCCCCAGGACCCAGTTCGTTGACCCCTCAGGTGTGTATAACAGCTTCAAAATCATAAGCAGCACAAAGCTACCAGCAGCAGGGGACAGGAAAGGCACAGTGACAACAAAGCTTTCTATGAGCAAGGCAGGAGCTAATTGTCTTGTCCAAGCACCCCCACGCTCGCCCCTGACCCCACCCCTGGTCATTGCTGCTCCCTCCTCCGCCCTGCTAGCAGGGCTAGGACCTGTCCCAGGCTGCCTGGCAGCAGCAAGAAGGTCAGAAACAGACCCCAAATCTAGGGCAGAATGCCCAGGGAGAGGAGAGTGCAATTGCTAAGCACTACGCTGGCTAAATGAGGTGCGTTATGAAAAGGGAAAGGAGCGCTGGTGGCTTGTGTCTCTGCGTACGTGTGGTTTGACACTCAGAAGCACACTCAGGTGGCCCCGAGGGACCCCGTTTTATGAACGTAAAATGAGTTTCATCTAGGCAGCCTTAGCTCCTGCCCAGCTCCAGAAATGAAGTTCAGACAGCCGAAGAAATCAATTTCTTTTGACAAGGAAGAGCAATTTCAAGTCTCTGCCCAAATAACTGCTCATTTCACCAGAGTGTCTTCAAGGAGGCATTTTAGATGTCTTTCCCTCACTCTCCGTCGCCACCAAAGACAGGCACACCTTCTCGCTCAACCTTGAAGCTCGAGCTGTGCCACATCAAGGAGCAGCTCCCTATGACGCTGGCCTGGAGCCCAGGGACGGCCAGGACTCATGTCTGAAAGCCCTCCCAGCCCAGACTCAGTCCCCCAGGACCCGGGTGGGGGCCAGCGACAGGCCGGGTGCAGGAAAGGAAGACCTGCCCCGCCCAGACCGCCTGCTGTGCGGCTTCCCTTTAAGTAGAGAGTTCCCTGATCAGAAGCAGCCATGCCCCATACCTCCTGACTCATAATGTAACAACAAAAATATCATTAACATGTTGCCTTTGAGGATTTTTTTCTTGGTTTGTGGACATCAGGAATGCCATTTTATAGATAAAAAAGCTGGGGCCCTGGATGAGTGCCCCACTCAGAGTCACTAAGGGCGCTGTTTCTCCTAGACTAAGCCACATTGCCCTGAGGAATCCACCCAGCCCCCCTCCAGTGCCGCCCCCCACCCCATCCCCCATGTCCCCTGACTACAGGATGGTGGCAGGGAGCCAGGCGGAGACATCCAACACCTGCTCCCGGCTCCTCCGCGTTAACAGACTCTGGGAAGGTTCTCTCAGCCTGGACCTCCTCGCACTCGGCTGCCCAGGTGAGGCTGCGAGAATGGGCACAGGTGTGCATGTGATCCACGGGGGATGGGCCCCGGCGCCAGAGCGGGGTCATAAACGCACAGCACACCACTCCCAGGCACTCGCACACATGGCGGTCAGGAAGGAAAGCTGGCAATCCGTGGAAGACCAGGAAAGCATTTCTCTTCACTCGTCATTCTCGTTCCGCACGGTTACTTGGTGAGGGGCATTATTTCTAATAGCAAACCCTGGAAATGATGTCAAAGCCCACTCCTAGCAGGCTGGTTATGTAAACGACAGGGTGTCCTCACAGCAGAGGACTGAGAGGACAACGAGAACGCGATCTCAGAAGCGGCCTGAAACGGTTTCCAAGGGGCAGTGATACCTGCAAAAGCAATCTAGCGATGCCCCACCTAACAGGGGGCTATGTTCTGAGAAGCATGTCATCAGGTGATTCTGTCGTTGCTGTGAACATCACGGTGCGCTCACATGAACTGGATAGCCCAGCCTGCTGCTCGTCCCGTCCCGGCTGTAACCCTGTGCAGCCTGTTACTATGTGGAATCCTCTGGGCAACTGTAGCACTGTGGTATTTATGTATCTAAATTCACCTACACAGAGAAAAGGTGCGGTCAGAATGCGGTATAGTGGGTAACAAATAGCGCACCTGTGGAGGGCGCTCATCCTCAGTGGAGGCTGTGGGACTGGAAGTGGCTCCGGGTGACTCAGGGAGAGAGCGGTGAGTGAGCGTGAGACCGGGACATGACTGCACCCAGCCGTGGACTTCATAAGTGCTGTGCACTCAGGTTACACTGAAGTTATGAAACAGGAGATTAAATCAAGCACAAGCGATGCAGTAGGCATGAGATGCAAGAGGCGGCTGCTGCGGTAACATGGCACACTGAGAGTGATTGTTTAATAAGTACACTCTAAAATGACGATAAAATGGCCATGTAGGAAACACCCAAACCAAAACACAGTCACTAACGATCGTGATCAGCACAATGCGCCACGCATCATTGCGTGGGATCTACTTTGACATGGCTGGCAGCACAGTCAGTTTGTGTGCTCCAGCATCACCACAGACAGGCCAGTAATGCGTTGTGTTCCGACGTTACCATGGCTACGTCACTAGGCAACAGAGGTTTTCCAGCTCCATTATAATCTGATGGGACCACTGTCGTCTCTGCAGACCATCACTGACGGAAACGCCGTGAAAACGCAGGACTGTACAGGCAGACCTCAAAGATCTTGAGCGTTCGGTTCCAGATCCCTTCAGTATAACGAGCATCACGGGAAAGCAAGTTGTGGGAATTTTTGGTTTCACAGCTCATATAAAAGTTATGTTTACACTACACTGTAGTCTATTAATTCCGCAATAGCATTATGTCTTAAAAGTAGTGGACATAACCTTCATGTAAAAATACTTTATTGCTGAAATACACTGGTCACCATCTGAGTCTTCAGCAAGCCCTAATCTTTTTGCTGATGGAGGGTCTCACCTCAATGTTGGTGGCTGCTGAAGGCTGGGGCAACTGGCAATTTCTTAAAATAAGACAACAGTGAAGTTTGCCACATCTGCCGACTCTTCTCAGTAGCATGCGATACTGTTGGATATAGCATTTCATCCACGACAGAACTTCCTTCAAAGCTGGAGTCGATCTTCTCAAACCCAGCTGCTGCGCTATCAACTACCTTTATTTACATCATATGCTAAATCCTCTGCTGTCACTTCGATCATCTTCATAGTCTCTTCAGCAGGGGTAGGTCCCACATCAAAAAACACGTTCTTTGCTCAGCCATAAGAAGCAACTCCTCATTCACTCAAGTTTGACCATGAGGTTCCAGCAGGTCAGTCCTGTCTTCAGGCTCCACGTCTAATCCCAGTTCTCCTGCTGTTCCCGTCACAGGGCAGGCACTCCCCCCACTGAAGCCTTGACCCCTCAAAGTCATGCATAGGGGTTGGAATCAACCTCGTCCAAACTCCTGCCAATGTTGCTACTTTGACCTCTTCCCATGAATCACAAATGCTTTTAAATGGTACCTAGAAGGGCGAACCTTTTCCAGAAGGTTTTTGATTTACTTTGCTCCGATCCGTCAGAGGAGTCACTACGTCTGGAACAAATGATTTCCAAGGCCCATTTTCCTGTGATCCTCTATCAACTAAGCAGAAGCAATATTGCCAAGCCTCTCAAGAACAAAGATTTTAAATACGGAATACCTTGCATTTATTTGTGTGGTAGTTTTCCAACTTCTCCCTAAAAAGAGCAAACCTACCTCCAAAAAATGCTTAAAAAGTGAATAAACTGAGAAAAATCAATTTCAGGGTTCCATACACCTCTAAAAGTAGCTCTACCCACCCTGCAAAGGTCACTACCAGGGTATCTTAAGAAGTTCCCCTCTGCTGAGCCCCGGCTCAGTTGATGGGAGCATTGTCCCATAACCAAAGGGTTGAGGGTTCGATTCCCTGTCAGGACACACACCTAGGCTTCGGGGTCAGTCCCCATTCTGGGTGCATATGATTCCCTTTTCCAGGCAAGTACAAGAAGCAACTAATAAATGCTCCTCTCTCACATCCATACTTCTCTCTCTCCCTTCCTCTCTCTCTAAAAGCAATGAAAAAAATGTCCTTGGGTGAGGGCAAAATATATATATATAAATAAAAATAAAAAAAGAACATATATTTGTTAGGAGAGCCCAGGCCAGCCGCTGCCTGTTACTCCCAAGCATTCTTATTCACCGGGCACTGTCCAAGGTGCTGGACAATCAGCGGCCCCTCAATGCTAATAATATCATATCCCTTGCACCTGTATCATGGGAGCAATAACAAACACAGCCATCTGTTTCTTGAAAAAATCATAGAGTAGAAACACCCAATATATGTATACACTACTAACAAAGCAGAATACGCAGGACTGTGAGAAAATGCCCCCTGTCAGGGGCAATTCACCTGAGGGAATCTAGAAACCAAACCACAAAGGCGCTCCGGGAAGAATCCCAGTGGCCTGTTATTCAGCAACTCCGATATGTATCGGTGTGGTTAAGCCCATCTAATTATAGTTATCCACATTTAGCCAGGATCTAAATAAGTCCCAAGGAACGAATCCTCGCTAATCCCCAATATAATCCTCAGGTTGACGTAAACTATTCCACATCTAGCCATAGTCAACAGAGGACAGCCCAGGACGCACTGCTGGATAACATAGTGCGTCCTGTTTCTGTTCTGCTAAGGGGCTGCTGACCGTCCAGGACCTCGGGCAGCGCCCGTGGCTGCGGCTGCCGGGGCGGCAAGCAGCGGCTGACCCGACCTCTCCTCGCAGATACGCATTTTCTTTTGCAGTAGAGGGGCACTTCTGGAGAAACCCTGGTAGTAATCTTTGCAGAGGAAGTAGGGCTACTTCTAGGGGTGAACATAAAACCCTGGAAATGATTTTCCTTCGTTTCTTCACTTTCTAAACAGTTTTGGGCGGAGGGGCGGGGAATGGGTTTGCCTTTTTTTAGGGAGATTCCAGGAAACGCCCATACAGATAAGTGTAAGGTGCTCCATACTTACAATCTTTGTTCTCGAGAGGCTGGGCAACTTTTCTTCCTGGAGTGCCGGTATCTCACAAGCCTGCACAAGTCCGAGTAGAATTTGAGTTACCTGTGACTTTGGGACACAGAGGAGTTAAGGGCTAGGGTCTAGCACAGGTGGTAAACACAAGGCCCATGGGCCGAATCCAGCTTCCACCTTGTTTTATGCGGCCCAACACCTTGTTTCTACCCAGCAGCAGCGCCGAGCTCTCATTAACTGTTACAAGGAGTAGTTACATTTACACAGTCCTAAAACTACATTTGGCCCTTTGAAGGCAACCGCGAGGCTGATGTCGCTCCCAGTGACAATGAGTTTGATACCCCAGGGATTCAAAGCACAATGGGTTTTATCTAAATTGCACCCCTGCTCATTTTGTTCAGGGGCAGGTGAGGTGGGGTCTTTAAATGAACAGCAAACTGCAAAATCAATGCCTCCCTAGCATAGCTAATCCTGCCGACACCTGGAACCTAAGGGTCCTCATCTTACTTACTGTGGGGGCGACATCAGCCAGTCTGACTTGAGCCAGTAAGTGGTCAGAAGACCCTGGGAAGATCAGCCCAATGGATTTTTATCAAAGGGGGGAGGCACCCTGCTGCACCTGGGTGCTGCTTTCATGTTCATTAGGGCTGAACTTGACACACAGCCATGAGACCCTGGCGGCATCCAGGCATCCAGTTCCCACCCAATGAGAGTTCACACCCTGCAGAGACTCTGAACAAAGAGAGCCTATTGGATGCTGACAGAGTTGATGCTCAGGACCAGGGACAGAGGCTAGGTCTTGTTGCAGTCACAGCAAAAATTTATGGGGGAGTGACAGGTAATTATTTCAGGGTATCAAAATGTCAAATAATAGCAATGATCATGCTTCCAGTTCTTGTGTTGGGATTTTAATCAATTCCCTAACTGCCAAATATTTAATCCTTGGGAGTATGGACCATCTGTTTTTCAGGAACACCTCATCTGCAAGGAACCTTGGTTTCTTAGAAATAAGAGGATGAGGTGTCTCACAAGCATCATTTATCAAAGGCAAGAAAGCAGAGAAACTCTTTAAAAAGCAGAAATAAAAGATCCCTCAGTGTCTGGCAGGTGAAAACACATCAGGAATGCACCTGATGAACCGTCAGGGACACAGCGCTGTCCGCCACTGTCCTGAGGATTCTGGGGCCATGTTGGCTGCACATCCCTGGGGAAACCCCGGGAACTCCCACCACTTACTCCGAATGAGGTCAGGTCCCTTTGCTTTAGTTTACAACAGAAGAATGGTACAGAAGCAAATTTCCTCAAGGTCCCTAATCCAAGGAGGTAAAAATCCTCGTCTGCAGGACATGAGAATTAATTAATAACCAAAATTAAAAGGCAAATGATAGAAGAAAGTATTGAACTATAGTAAGGTTAATATCTTTAAAGAATCTAGAGCTTCCATAATTTAATAAGAAAAAGATTAAAATCCAAATAGGACAAAATAAAACAGGAGAATTCTTCAAAGAAGAAACACAAAAGGCCAATAAACCTATTTTAAAAGATAAAACTCATTAGTAATCAAATAAATATCAATTATAACGGTATGGCTTTAACTATCAAAGCCCGACTACCCTCTGCTGCCGAGGGCAAGACAACCGAGGCAGCACATGGTGTGTCTGGGATGTGGTGACTGTACTCTCGGGGAGGGACAGTCTCAATGCGAATCAAGACCTTTAAAGTGCACATGACCGAAACAAGGCTATCACACTTAGGCCAAGAAAATCAGAGTTACAATTGTGAATAAGTGTTAAGAAATAATAAGTGGAAATAACCAACGTGTTCAAAATATGGGTTTGGTTAACAATAATAATAACCCAAAATACATATGAGTAGGCAAAATCAGATCAGATTGTAAAATAATAATAATAATAGTATGAGAAAGAACATTTTGCTAAGAAAAATAAAGCCAATAAAATAGTGTATCTAGGAGAGTATATTATCCATCATAGGGGAGAGAAAATAATATGGAAAGACAGGTAGCAAAATACTGACAATAAATTGTCTTTTTGATGACATTAGAGGTGATTTTTTTTTCATTGTATACTTTGGTGATCAGTTTCCAAGTTGACTGTATAGAACTCACAACATTTTGTTTTAACATTTCTATTAAATTTTACTTTAAAAAGCAGATCACTTACAGCCCAGTAAAGTACTGGAGAGTGAATATAAAGAGATATTTAAATTAAGGAAATATAATTGGCTCACAAAAGTGAACCTTACCCAACTAGGATTTAAGTAAAAAGTAACAGGTAAGCAAAGTTTGTGAAAAATAATATACAAGGGAGGGTATACTGAAGCAAATACACAATCAGCAATTAAAACTGTAGGTGTAAAAAATTTAACATCGCGGAAAGTGCTCATTTTATGCAATCATTTAAAAGACATATATATTTCTTTTTTAAATTTTTTTAATGATTTTATTTATTTATTTTTAGAGAGGGGAAGGGAGGTAGAAAGAGAGGGAGAGAAACATCACTGTGTGGTTGCCTCTCACGCATGTCCTACAGGGGACCTGGCCTGCAACCCAGGCATGTGCCCTGACTGGGAATCGAACCGGTGACCCT
The DNA here is from genome assembly GCA_007922815.1 of Macrotus californicus. NCBI lineage: Eukaryota > Metazoa > Chordata > Mammalia > Chiroptera > Phyllostomidae > Macrotus > Macrotus californicus. The sequence continues at coordinate 250,429 of VMDR010000045.1, forward strand.
TTGGTTCTCAGGCCAGCACACAATCCTGAATGAGCCACACCAGCCAGGGCTAAAACACGTTTATATTCTAACAATGTAAAAATAAATATATGTTCAGAGGGAAAAGAAGGGGAAAACATGAGCCACGATAACGCATAGTCCCCATTCCTTGGCACGTCCACCACACCTGTCACGGGGCCAGACTTACAGTTACCACAGGCACTATTTCACTCTCCAGAAGAAAACTCAAATGATGGTGGGAAACACATGAAAGAGCCCCCCCACTCCCCTAAAATAACCTTTTATGGGTCCTTAGGAACCCTGCCTTGGAGCACCCCTCACCTCTCTGCACTGGTTCATTTACTGGTTCTCCAAGAACAAAGTAAGGTTTGCCCAGAAGACTGCTGTCCCTGCTCCCAAGGGCAACCCATCAGAAGCAACCACACCTCAGAGGAGCCCGAGCCCAGGCAGCAGGCAAACCGGACACCAGCCTCTTTCCCTCTCAAAAGAGAGGTCTCGGCCGCTGAAAATACTCAGAGGCACAGCTTCAGGGCAGAACACTACCAATCAAGTGCATGGGCAGCGGCCAAAAAGGTTAATGGGACAAATTCATTCAAAGGCTGACGGCGTTTCATCAGCCAGGCCTGCGCGCCGTGGTAGCAGATGGGGACGGCAATGCTGCTGTTCTGCGCTGGCGCCCGACAGGGACGATCCGCCTGCTCTTGTGCTGAGATGGGCCAAGTCCAACAAAAACATTGAGCAGGAACCAGACCTTCAGACGCGCTCCCTGAGGCCTGCATCCAGGAATGTCGGCTTTCAGTGTCATTGCACAGAGGGCTGGAGCCACATCTGACGGAGGTCACCTGCTCAGCTCTGCAAACACCTGGTCTGTGATTCTGGCACCCTGCTGCGATGCTATCACAGGAAGCGAGGAGGATAGGGACAGGTCGGCTGGCTGTTTCCAGCCTCCTCACACAGTGCCCACAAATGGATGACAGACCTGCCCTTCAAAAGACCCCTCCTGCCCCTGGCCGGGTGGCTCCGTGGGTCGAGCGTCACGCTGTACACAAAAAGGTGCGGGTTCGATTCCTGGTCAAGGCATGTGCCTAGGTTGTGGGTTCAGTCTCAGGTCAGGGCGCGAATGGGAGACAACCAATGGATGTTTCTGTCACTCACTCTCTCTTCCTCTCTCTCTAAAATCAGTAAACATTTTAAATTTAGAAAAAAAGACACTCCTTTCCAGCTGGGCCTAAATCTTTACCAGCAGATCCAAACTTCACCTCCAGACTAAGGAGAAAATGCCAACTTCATATCTTTTGTGGACAGAAAGACCTAGAGAGGTTAGTAAGGACGTCAGCTTCAGGAACAAAATGCCAAAAAACAGATAAGGGTTTCCGACCACAGGCTGCCCACGGCTCCCCCGCTGGAATTATATTTCGGAAGGAATGTGTGTAAAAGCACAAAAAACAGCACTGCCCCCCTTTCCCAGGCCCTTAAGAAACAACCACCTTCCAGCAGCCCCCACCCCTTCCCACTTCACTGATGCCAAATCGTGTGAATGAAATCCAGCTGTCAAACCACCCAGGAAAGTCCATTCTCCCCAAACCCATTTGGTGAGCCCTGAGCACCGAGCGCTCCTCCAGGCACCGGGCTGAGGACCGTATGAATTGGGCCCTTCATTTTCCCCACACCCTTCATTTCATCCTTAGCTCCTCCCCAAGAACCAAGGAGGAGGCAGAGAGCGCCCCCCTGGGGAAGGAGCATCCCCAAGCAGGGGCGCTCACACAGCAGGACCCAGGGGTCCTACTCCAGCCCGGCTCAGTCCCAACGGCCTGCCTCCCCACCCTCCTCACTGCCCCCCAGAACCCTGGGCTGAGAGACACCGTTCTTCACCAGCTGACATGGTGGAGAACTTCACCCACTAAGCCACACCAGAGATCATGTCTCCCAGCCCATCTCGCTGTAAAAGCGTTTCCAGAGCCTGAAATGTTGCCAAGTCTATTACAACAGACCAGAAGGGCAGGTGCTCTTGACAAGCGCCATCCCTTTCCTAAGCTGCATGTGGACAGCCGGTCACCGCTTTCCTCCTTGGAACGGTTGTCTCTGCCTGCGCTCAGCCCTCAGGCTGTCTCCAAGCCCAAGCAGACATGTCTAGCTTCCAGAGTGATACACAGGTGCAAAGAATGAGCTCAACATCCTGAAAGGAACAGTAGGTTTGGGACTTTTCCTAACATACGCTCAAATATCTTCTCCAAATCAGAATATGAGCCTTTCTTCCCCAGCTGTACCCAAGCCACACACAATGAGTCATGCACGGTCCAAAGCCTCACGAAGCCACTGCCCAGCTGAGGAGCACGGTAAACAGTGACTGTTGGTGGTTCGATGGCAAACGTAAGGATCTGTCAATGCAAACTTGCAAAAGAGCATAAGACAGACATTTGCCCGAGAGTTTCACAGGGCATCGTGTTCACCAGCAGAAAGGCTAGAAAGGAACTAAATGTCCACGACGAGAGAGCTGATTAATGAGTCACGATCACTCATACAAAAGAACACCGGAATTCTAACGGGAAATCCACTATGGAAACACCTCCAAGAGATCTCTTACAAGTTAAAGGAGAAAAAGATGCAGAACGTTGTGTATATATGATCCCATCTGTGTACTTTTAACAGTGTCTGAGCGTATACATCTTTTAGAAATTCAGGGCACTGCCAAAGAAACAACAGTAGCTCCCTCACAGAGAGAGTCTCAGGGCGGGAGGGGGTGGGGTGGGAGACCCCTCCCGTTCCGTTTACACCTCCTTAAACCATAGACACGCATTCGTTTTGTTCAAAAGATGAAAACCATCAAATCCATTATCCATTATCTATGACAACAGGCAGCAAGGTCCACATCGATGAAACCCTCAGATAATTTAAGAATGCCATTTCACTTGGTATTCGCCCCTTTACAACAAAGCTTCAAACAACCAAATTCAATTTCTCCCACTTCCCCTACCCCTCCACCCCCCTCCACCTATCCTTAAAGCAAAACTGATGATCTGTGGAGTGGCCTAATGTGAGGCCAAAAGGAAGAGAAACACAGGCTCTGAATAATTCACACCTGCATAGCCAGGGCTTCCAGGAGCAAGAGCCACAGCCCACACTGGCCCTGCCTTGGATGGAGCTCAAGTTCTCCCCTAACAGACGGCGAGGTCTGCAGGACAGAGGTCCTGGGCATTCCTTCCGCCTTCCAGCCATGGTCCTGGGACAACAGCAGCTGCAGGTGGACTCAATAAACGGTGCCCGAACCACTAGACAGAAAGGCAAGTGTCAGCTCAAGGCCGCTGCCATCTACTCAACACCAACAGAAGTCCCGGATGTGGGGGTTCCGTGAGGGGAGAGGCTAGATTCAGTGAAAGCAGCGCTGAGCTGAAACAGCACAGCTGGGAGGCGCCCCTGGCGAGGAGGCCCAGGTGTTGCGGCTCAGCTCACGCGTGGCAGATCGCGCTACAGCCGCGATGCCGCTCCCGCTGAGCAAACTCGGTCCTCCCTGGAAACTGCAAGTGCACTCGCAGGGGCAGAGGTGAACCCGGCCTCTGCAGACAAGAGTTCCCACCGCCATTCCCTGATTGGTCCATTTCTATGCAAATAGGGACCTCAAGAGATGGTTGCTCCAAAAAGTGCCATCCTGATTGGCCAGAAAAAAGCTGCTCTGATTAGTGATGAAGATGCACAGGAGGATAAAGCTGCACAGCTCCCATTGGGCGGGGAAAGCCTCAGTCCTATTGGTTGAATTTTGACCCCAGGAGCCCACTCACCAAGGTTGACTGGGGGGACAGCAGGAGCACACAGTGCAGGAGGCTTGGCCGCCTGCAATGCAGGGAGTGTGAGAGACCTCTGCCATGGCTGCCAGACTCTGGTTTTGAACTCGAGCCCACTTAACCACGGGGAGGCCTTTCTGGTAGGAATCTTCTTCTTGGGGACAACAAGGGGTACATGTTTTATATGTATGTTACATAAAATTGGACATGCACAGCCTCCTATGTAACGGGGTAGCTACCAAAAAGAGCACTAATGAATTAACACAGATATATCCCAACTTAAAAATAGATCCTATTTCCACAGTCTGTGTCTAAATTACTGATTTAGAATCTAGGACCCATTTCTCACAGAAATAACCATATAAATGTTGGCTAAATTCCCTGGCAAGGCAACAAATTTCCATTCAGCTCATAAAATAAATGAACTCCCAGTCTGTCCTTGAGTTGCCCGGACTGGCCTGGAGCTGTTTGCTGGGGAATCTGCTTTCCCTCCCCTCCCCACCGCCTCCACCCACCACCAAGCAGAAGAGAAATGACCGTGCGTCAGGGATGGGGCCTGGTCAGACCACTGGAGCACTCAGAACACCAACATCACTTTGATTCTGTCATTTGTCACTCACGTGCCTGTCCTGGGCACCTCTCCCAGTGTCCCGTCACCAACACAAAGCGGCACACAGCCAATAGGTGTTAGACTTGGGCACAACCAAAGGTGCCCTGGCTGGGGAGGGAGAATTCATTCTCTCCTGCTCCCCCTTCCCGGCCCTCTGTGGGTAACCAAATTCACCCCAGAGATAAATGTAGGTATGATCACACCCTGGCGTGACTGAGAAAATAAAAGACGTGACTTTAGGTGGAGACCCAGCACTCTGGTGAGGCCTGCGGCAGAGCTCAGGGATGGGGAGAAGCTGGGCCTGAAGGCCACCTGTTCTGACTCTGTTTCTTGGGTTCTGACTCAGTTTCTCCCAAGAAGACCCCCACCCTCATCTGTTTTAGGCCACCTGCTTTCTAAGCTAACAGATCTGTCATTGGGGAAGGTGGAGTGGGGGCAGTTAAGGCTCTGTTTAAAAATTAGCCCATAATACCATACAGAAGAATCCTCCCAGGGAATCCACAAAGTTGCCAGCGATTGCATAAAGAGAACGCTTAAAGAAAAGACAAAGGGCAAGTGACAGGAAGCAGGAAGTTCTCGAAAAATGGAGGTACTGTGAGCATGCATCAATACGATATCCGGGGTTGGATCCTGGAGCAGAAAAAGACGTAAGTAGAAAAACTGGTGAAATTCAAACAAAGCCTGGAGTCTAATTACTAGTACTACATCAGTGTAGGGTTCTTTTTTAGCAAACGTCCCATGGCAATATAGGATGTTAAATTAGTGTGAACTGAGTAAGAGGAATACAGGAACTCTGTTATTAGCTTGGCGACTTTTCTACAAATCTAAAGTTATTCCAAAATGCAAAGCGGGTCACAAACATAGTGTGCCCCCAGAACAAAGTGACGACAAAAACCTGAAGTCAGGCCACCGAGAGCAGACGTGGATGGTGGTGAAGAGGACGCACAGGGAGCCGGGAGTGCAGGTCACACAAAGCCGGTGGCCACGTGGCAGGGTGGTGGCCTTCTTCCTGAGGCTGACAGGAGCCAGGGACACCTGAGCACTGTCATCAGCAGTCTCCACAGCATGCCTCGGGCACCTGGGGCTCCAGGCAGCCTCTGGGGTGCAGGTGAATGAACCAGCAAAGGGAGAGAGGGCTCAGCACCGTGAGCCGTGTGAGAAAGGAGCGGGGCTCTGTGCACCCACATTGTGCCGACTGCCAATCCACTGCCAACCCTGCAGAAGGCTGGGCACCTCGAGCCCTGCCAAGCTGGAAGTCAGCAGCCGGGGGTCGGCTGTGAGGATGCACGAGGCTCTAGGAAGTAGTGGTGGGTTCGATAGTATTCTGAGGCCCTCACCTAAGGCCACTAACACCTAGGTCATACCCTGTCCCATCTCTGAGGCTGAGGAGAAAGACACGGAGACTCCCAGGATTTGCCCAGGTGACTTCCCCTACCACGGGGTGGGGGTGGGGGCGGGGGCAGGGGGAGAGGAGTTTAAGGGGCAGCGGCCAGGTGACCTCACTAACTTTTTTAACTGTGATGCCACATAAACACTGAGTCTTGGCAGGACATTTCGGCTAATTTTATAGTGAAGTCCTATTCTTCTCTGACGTTTAAGAATAGGGATCAATAATTTAAACTTCAGTCTCTGTACACCAGGAAATCTTGCCAGCTTCTCAGGAGTTCCAGAATCAGGTCAATCTCAGAAGCAGCAGGAAGAGAGAGAGCTTTACAGAGATCTCTGAACACACAGAAACATGTGTGGGATCATTCAAGCCCTTCCTGGAGACCGAGTCAAGAATGATCTGTTCCAACCAGCCACCCACAGCGGTGGTTTTTGTGGCTCACAATAGCTTTCGGATAAGGAAACGTTACAGGAAAGCTAGATGTCCAGCTCATTTGGTGAAAAATCTTTCGGCCCAATTTAATATGAGATGGTAAATCAAAATAAAAATCGTTTATTCGACCTTTAAGCAAAAGGAACTGCAGCCTGGGAGACGCGGATGCAGGCAACAACCAGCCACACTCCAGGGAGAACAAAGAACGGCAGGTTCATAAAGGCAAAAACCACAGGTGTAATTCTTTCATGCAAATGAAGAATTCTAGGCCCACAGGGATTGGCTAGTTCCAATATGCAAATGAGAGGGTGAAAACTTCAAGGAGGAAATCAAGTCCACATGTGTCCGTGTATTAATAACAGCTGTTCTAGGATGTGTGTGGTTCCACCTTGAGCGGTTTACAGGCAGCTTTAGGGACTTGCTGGAGGCTCTGGGTAGTGAACTGTGAGTGCCACACCTGTTTCTTCAGGAATGTCTCCACTTTCCGGGAATTCCCCATCGAGAATGCAACATGTTAACTATGATGTTTGAAAGTCAGAGATCACGTTGGCTGGAGGAATCAGGTCAGGCCCCTGGGAGAAGGCTGTGTCTGGAATGAGACGGGACAGCTCTCAGGGAGAGAGACCGTTCCCAGAGGAGGGAACAGAGTGACAGAAAGCAGAGGGGCAGGTTCTAGCAGGGAAACTCTGAGCGCTCGGTTTGGTTGGCAAATTACCCACGTAAAGCACCATACCACGCCCCGCTGCTGACCCCCGGCACCCTCACTCACCAGTCAGGGCTGTGTTCTGCCCCACGTCTTTGCAGTCAAGCACCCAGCCTGCAGCGCCCATCCGGACCAACGGGAGGCTGCAGGAACTAACCCTACTGCCAAGCTTGCTGTTTGATCACTTCTAGAGTCTATGGAGGTTTTCACTTGGATCCAAGCCGTGCCCTGGAAGGTTAGAATCTGCGACACCGGAACCCGGCATTCAACAGCAAGCGCACCCTCCCGTAGGCCCGTGAAAAGTTCCAGCACAACACGCACTCCGGGCCAAAGCATCTCAGAGGCCAACTTCCCCCCAAGCCCATGTGTAAATGCACAAAAACAGGAAGGCAGGCAGGCTTGACTCGCTCCACCTGAGGACACACCGAGCAGGAAGAAGTCACCGAGCCAGAGGAAGGGGGCTGGCTTCCCCTTTCACACAGCAGTGGGGCGAGCAGCAGCCCATTGGGGAAGAGAATGACTGCTGAGCAAATACAAAATGGGTGTTGAGTTGACAAAGGGTGGGGTAGGGGAGGGACAGCGTTGAGAGGCAGGTTAGGGAGCAGGCAAAGCGGAGGAAAGGGAGGCCCGGAACCCATCCCAGTCGAGGTCTGCACCCTCTGCTGGATGGGCACGAGTCCCATGGGAAGGCAGCCCACTAAAGCGGCGGTCCCCAACCTTTCTGGCACCAGGGACCAGTTTTTCCACAGAGACAGGTGGCAGAGCTCAGGTGAGCTTCACTGGTGGCCCCGGTACCAGTCTGCAGCCTGGGGGTTGGGGACCCCTGCCCTAAAGAACCAATGATATGGACAAATACAAGCACCTTTTGGATTGAGAACCCACGGCGGGAGAGCAGACACAAGTTGGCTGATTTCAAAAGCTCTGCACCAAGTGTCCCGCATCCCAAGGAGGCGGAGGATGCTCTCTTCGCTCTGCCTCTAGGAACAGGTGGCAACTGTCTTCTCCTTCCCATCTTAAACGCCCGTCCCTGTCAGATGCCAGCGACACATATGAAGGCCAGCAGCCACCGCACAGAGACATTTACTGTTTGACAAACCTCCACACTTGCACAGGCTCTCTATGAGCACGTGTCTCCTGCCAGGCAGGCGTGACGGCCCCAGTGCGACAAATGAACTCTGGGAAGCCAAGCAGCATGACCAAAAAGAGAATGCTGGACTCAGCCAGAAACATAGGCCTGTCTGGCTCCAATGTTTCCGGTCCTTCCTCATCATAACACCTCCAGAAACTTGGGGAGCCCCAGGTCACGAACCTCACCTCCCTGAGAAGGCAGGGCCCAATGTATGCATCACTGCATAGGGTCTCCACACCCAGGAGAGAGAGGAAAGGCGGCTGGGGGAGCCCTGCCCTCCCGAGAGACCTCCCAAGGCCGAGTCATTCCACTGCGCTGGCCCAGACAGGCGACAGAACCCTCTGGAGACAAGACTCAGGACTTCCAGGACACTGCCGACTGCGAATGGCTGGCAAATGGTCACTCGCACACTCTAGGGAGGACAGGTGGCCCACCACCAGGCCTTGCGCCATTCTGGTCAAAGCCAGGGTGGAGTGCTCGGTCTGGGCTCCATGTTGTTGCTACAGTGAACATGACAAAGCCTGGACAACGTAATTACAATCGTCAATCTTCCTGAAATAAATCAAACGTGGAGCCACTCTGTCTCAAGCACGGTGCCAGGAGCTGGGGGCATTTTGAACGGAAGGGAGCAAACCATTTGCCCCCCGTGATGCTTAGACTGTGGAGAGAAAATCCCATCACACTGTGAAGGTAACATAGGGAGCAGGGAGGGAACTACTGGTCAGAGCAGGCGGGCTGGGAGTGGAACTGCACTGCGATTTTAAAGATTTTTGTTTAGTTATGTTTTTAGAGAGAGGAGAAGGGAGGGAGAAAAACATCGATGTGCAAGAGAAACACCAATTGGTTGCCTCTCGCACGCCCCCAATTGGCCCGCAACCCAGGCATGTGCCCTGACAGGGAACTGAACAGACAACCTTTCAGTCTGCAGGCTGGTGTGCAATCCACTGAGCCGCACCAGCCAGGGCTGGCGCCTTTATACAGGTGGCCAAGATCAGCTCATGGACAGGGTGACATTTGAGCGGCCTCATCGAGGAAAGATAACCAGGGAAGGAAGTCACTTGCCTCCCACGGCTACCTAAGTCCAGCGGCCACTAGCCTAACCCTTGTACTTCTAGTCATTTAAGCCCAAGGAAAGCAGAGCCCATTAGAGCAGCCAGGCTGGGCCCAAGGCCACTGCCCTCCTGGCACACACACCTGGAGCCAGGTTTTCCCCACTTCAGAGCAGAGTCCCGCTGTCCCCTTCATTCGTCACTGTCACCTCCCATCGGCAGACACCCAGCCTCCACTGAGCTTCCAGAGATAAACTCCCCACACTCTTCCTTTTCATTCCCGTTGCATGTTGGCCAGATTCTAAAGGCCCTCAAGCAGGGGTGTCCAGCCCCCAGCCCGCAGGCCACGTGCGGCTCAGAATGGCTGTGAGTGCGGCCCAACACAAAATCGCCAAGATACTGAAAACACAATGAGGTTTTTGTGTGATTCATGTCACATTGCATTCCATGTGTGGTCCAAGACAACCCTTCTTCCGGTGTGGCCCAGAGACGCCAAAAGGTCAGGAGGGTTGTTGAGAAGGTTTGTTTCAGAAAACTGGCATGCATGGGGGCTGCCACGGTCACTGAGATCCCAGGGCAGGAAAAACTTTTGGCACAAGACAGAAAGAAGTCCTTTTGGAACATGACTTGGTTCTGATTTTGAGATTCCTGGGTGTCAACATACCCAGGGCTTGATAAAAATGCTCAGTAACCCTCCGACTTTCTCCAGTTTTAAAAGATCATGCCCACTTCCACCCCTCTCTAAGACCACTGCTTTTTCTAGCCTGAGAAGGCTGTTCTTTCCTCAGAACAAGTTTGAAACACACAGCAGCCTTGCTTAAAGGCTCCTAGCTCCAGGGGGAAGCGAGAAGACCCCGACACCAGTCCTTGCACAGAACAACCAAGCAGAGTTCATCCCCTGCGAACGGGCGCAGCGAACCCCCGCCCTGCCCCGGGGAACTTTACACTAAATAGCAGTCCCCATTTCTGGGCTCGCTGCAGTAGGGAAACAGCCCTTAGAACAGCCCTGGCCGGTGTGGCGCAGTTGGGGGGGCACTGTTCTGCAGGGCAAAAGGTCTCCGGCTCGATTCCCAATCAGGGCGCACGTCTGTGCTATGGGTTTGGTCCCGGGTCAGGGGCACGCAGGAGGCAACCGATCGATGTTTCTCTCCTTTTCTCCCTCCCTTCCCTCTCTCTGTAATCAATAGAAGAAAAAAATGTTTTTTAAACAAGTGTACAAACCTTAAATTTAAAGAAAAAAACCCAACTCTGACAAAAGCATCCACAGCCTACCTCTAGAAGGAGGCTGCAGTGACAACACCTCAAAGCCCACGGGAGGCGCCTACGCCCAGGGCCCGCCACTCCCCGAGTTCAGCTGGAGCACCGGCAGGTCTGATGGCTCTCGTCCTGATTCGGAGGAGCTGCCACAGGCGAGTAAAGGCGCGGGAAGTGACTCCGCCTGCACTGCTGGGCCCGGCCCAGGACCTTGCAGGTCGGCCGGCAGGGCAGAACCCTAGAACCTTACGGCCCAGGGGGCCTTTGGGGTCCCCCTTTCCATGGCCCACGCTTGGGGCCCAAACAGCTGGCACAGAGGGACTGGGGGAGGGGAGAGCGGACGGAAGAGCCCACACTGGCTCCCCCTGCCAGTCCCAGGGAGCTCTGAGTTCACACAGACGAAAGGATACCTCAGTAATGAGCTCCAAGCAGCGTCCCCAGGGAGGGAGGGCGCTGTCAGCAGCCATTCCTGCTTCAGGCCCTGTCTGGGCAGGGCCAGCTGACAGCCCTGTGGATGCCTGCGGGCAGAATGATCCACCGCTCCCATTTACTCTCCGAAGTGCCATCCTGGATGCTCAGTTCCACGGTCCCCCTAAGGACATGTGACTGAGCAGCTAAGGGCGGGGTTGCTGGTGTCCCGTGGGATGGGATGAACACCACCCAGGGCCACCGCCAGCCTCCAGAAGTACCGTGTGCAAACTGTGTCCAGGCCCACTCGGCGCCTGCAGCGGGAGAGGCGCAGCTCCGCTCGCGGGGCGGAGCCCCCAGCCTGCGCTCACGTCCCCCGCCCCCCAGGACCTGCTGGACAAGCTCTTTCACGGGTCCCCATTTGAAATAAAAATGGGGAGAAATGGAACTGCCAAGTGGATTAACGAGGTGACATTTGTTAAGTGTTCGGAACAATGCCTGACAGAGAATGAGCACCCTAACGGTGTTTGCTCAGTAAAAAGAAAAAAAGCAGTCTTTATGTCTAACAGGTATGTGAATTTCCACAGAGGGATGAAGCGGGGGAGGACAGCCCTTCCCCAAACAGCTTTTAGGTCCCTTCTATTGTGACCCCGGGGGCTAGAGGGCCAGGGTGAAATAACCACTGTCCCCAGGGCCCCCTCATTCCAGGTGGTTTATGAGCAACTAGCAACTACAATGAAGCCAGCTCAGGCAGAACAAAGAGACAAAGACAAATACCCCAGGTTGCAGCTGGCTGTCGGAAGCCATCAAATATCCCCCGTTTTACACCCTCAAATGCGAGGGGGCTCTTTGCGTCCCTGCACACTGAGCAGCTGTAACGGCTCCTCTGTGTGTGCGATTCAGGGTTTCAAAAGCATCAAAGGTGTTCTGATAACAGCATCTTTGAGATGAAATTCAGAGCGACCCATGTAACAGGAACGCAGCCTGGGATGTTTAGATCTAGATCTCAGGTATAAAATTCCATGTGATGAATTATAAAGAAATCTCCTGAATTCCTCAGAGACACCTCAGGGTAAGCATTGTGGAAAGTGGGCTATCCCAGGCCAGCCCAGTGAAAACAAACGTCACCAATCAGCTAGCTGATCCACCTGGCCAAAGGGTCAGCTTAGTCACTTAGGGCCAGTGTCGTGACAGTCCTGCTTTTAAGATCTGTCACCCTTTCAGATGCAATGTGAACTCTCCACGAAGATAAGAAATTCCTGTGCAACAAAACAGCTACTCTGGAAAGAACGGAGTCCCTGAGGTGGCCTAGGCCACACACCCCGGGCACAGCCCCACACACACGCTGAGGACCAGCAGGAGCAGAGCCAAACAGATGCTGGATATTTTCACCCAGAGCCATTTTTAAAGGGGGCAGGGTCCAATACATGTCTTTTGCGATAAATGGTGCTCTCCTGATTCATTTCTCCATTATGTCCATTGACTCATGGAGAGGAAGTTATTCCTAAGGTTTGAAAATTCGGAACAGCCCTGACTGGTGTGGCTCAGCTGGTTGGAGTGTTGTCCCATGGACCAAAAGGCTGCGGGTTTGATTCCCTGTCAGGGCACATGCCTGGGTTGTGGTTCCCTCCCCAGTCCCGGTGCCCTCAAGGGTCAACAGATAATGTTTCTCTCCCTCTCTCTCTCCCTCCCTTCTCCTCTCTCTAAAAATCAGGGAGTGTGTGCTCTGGTGAGGATGGATGGGTAGATAGATAGATGAATAGACAGATAACTGCACAAATGGAAAGAAAGCAAGTGGGAAGGCATTCCACAAAGACCTTAAAATACCAAGCCCCGGGCACTCTCAAGAACACAAACGCACAGCCTGGGGCAAGAAACTTTTCCATCAATTTCCCTTTCAGGGGAGCGGAGACTTGCCCTGCCAACATCTTGTAACATTTATTTCTTAATAAGTTCAGAAAACCAAGAAGTGGTTCCCAGCACAAACACCCAAAACTCTTCAATAGAGTTTTACAGCCCTCTGAAATAGGACACACAGAAAGAGACCTAAGCTACTCGCTATGCCTTTACCTTGACTTCAATAATTTAATGCAAATTTCCTTCGAAATAAGGAAGTTGAGCAGAGAGCGGAAGGAGCCCTAGCTCAAACTGGACACCCAGGAGTGCCACCAGCTCACGTGTTTAAAGAACCCGCTTCAGCAAGGGCGTGTCCCCGCCCCGCACCCCAGAGGATGCCACATGCCGCCCGGGACAGCCGGGTTCCCAGAAGGGTTGCGGTCACCAGGCGCTTCCACCCTCCATCCTTCCCCAGGGCCCCCCTGGGCTCCAGCCGCACCCCCGCCGCAGCCGCTCCCGGGGAACGTTGCCCGCGCACCCGAAGCCCCCGCGCGTGGTCTGCACCAGCAGGAAGGTTCCCTCCTGCCGCGCCCCGCTACTTCCCAGCACCCAGCGACGTTTGCTCACAACTACACCTCCGCGCTCGCACAGAGACCCTCCCGCGGCCCACCCACCCCGACTCTGCGCCTGCGCCGCGCCCAGGACACCCCACCCCTCACGCCCCCTCCACGGGATCCGGGTCCCCTCGGGGGAGGGGGCCAGGGGAGAGTACCACGGAAAGGTCTTTCCTAGGTCTCCCACGGCAGGCGCGAAATAAGCACCCTGGGGGCTGGGGCGGGGCTGGGTGGGGACAGAGGGGAGGACGCAGGGGCGCCGCGGAGAGGCGAGGGAGCCTCCCTGTCACCAGGGTCCCTACACGTCCGGCGCCGGGACAAATGCAGGACCCGGAGGCACCGCGCTCGGCCGCCCGACCTCTCGGGTTCTCGCAGAGGGTCTCCCCGGGCGCCCCGCTCGGCCCCCGCATTGTTCGCGCTGCCGGGGCTCCTCCGGTTGGTGCCCCGGGCGGTGCAGCCCCGGCCCCCGGCCCGGCCCCTACCTCCACCAGCAGCGCCAGCAGCAGCGCCGCGGCGCTCAGGGCCAGGCGGCTCATGGCTCCGCGTCGTCCCGGACGCGCCCCGCGCTAGCGTCGCAGGCGCCGGGCAGCGGCACTTTCCCGGCGCTGGGCCACAGGCCGGGAGGCGGGCGGGCGGGGATCTGGGACCCAGCGGGCCCCGTCGCGCTCCGCCCCGCGCCCCGCCCTCGGCCGGAACGCGCTGGGGCGCGCGCCCGCGGACACCTGGAGCGCGGCCGGCGGCACTCGGCGGCTGGGCCGGGACGGGGAGACGGGCCAACGGGTCCCGCGAGTGGCGGCAGAGGAGCTGCCAGGGGTCTCTTCCCGCGGGGAGGCTGTCCTGTCACCCCTAAATAGACCCGGGAGTCTTTTTTCAAAGGAGCAAGGTCCCCGCGAGGTTCTGCAGGGAGGTGGCTGTCCCTGAACTGTCCCCTGCTCTTTCTTGCACCCGGTGCTTCCCAGTTCTTTCTTTGCCCTCTGATTCCTGCGAACCGAGGGGGCCGTACATCCCACCCACACATGATGGCAAGGACAGCCCAAGGACGTGGGAGGCAGACCGCCCACAGAAGGCTCCCTGCACCCTGCCTCTCACTGTGGTCAGGGCTTTCTATGTCAGCCCCCTCCTGCCTTGCCCTGGCCTGGACTCCACCAAAATCCGCCCCACACGGAAGTCCACCCTCCTACTGTGGAATGTGGTGTTCAGCTCTCCTGATCCTGCTTTCCACCCCCACCACCTCGCACCCATCATATTTTTTTCACACCACAGCTCAGATCCCACCTCCTTCATGCAGTTACTCAGCCAGCATTTATTGAACCTGCAGGATGTACCAGCCCCTGAGCGGCAGGGCCAGCATGCAGAGGAAGGAAGAAGACCACGCCTGGAGACTACGGGGTCAGATAGTCACTTACACAGCTAAGTTACAGAGTGCTCAGTGCACAGACCGGCGGGCTCCAGAATGACGCACGAGCGTGAAGGACAGGAACCCACCCATGACCAGAGTTGGAAGGAGTGGGGTCAAGAAAATAGAGGTCCCCTAAGGCGAATGCCAAACACTTTCCAACCTTCAGTGCATGAACTCATCCAATCACTGTACCACTTGCACCACCAGACTCCATCAGTTAGAACCAGAACTTGGCAGTAAAGCAGAAGAGAGGCCTGAGGCCCTCCTGTCAAGATGCCCTCAGAGAAGCCCCCAAGGGTCTTTAGACATCAGTAACTTTGTTGACACAGCAGGTCACTACCCTTTTAAGGGTAAAAGTTGTAGAAAACCGAGCAGCAAGTCTTGTTGTATCAGAGATGCAAATGTTTTCTAATAGTGATGCAAATCATCTCCTATGAAAATGCAAATGACCTCTGCTAGGGGCCGAATCTTAACCAGTTTCCTACCTACTGTATCGATTTCACCCCCAGAGTTTCTTCTTCCCCCCATCCCACTGCCCTTTTCACTGACGACTGTCCAAGTCGGTTGCTTGCATGTCCCTTTGGAGCAACTTTGTCATCCTAAGGCTTCCCCCGTGAACGGATTAGAATGCAAGTCTGACATGTGTTCACCAGGCAGTACATGTACTGACATGTGGCGGTCGACTGGAAAAATAGAATCACTGGCTATCCTGCCACCCAAAGGGTTTACTGGGGCCAAGGAAAGGATTGCGGTCCAGCACATGTGCAAGCCACATGCGCACACACTGAGTGGGACAGGGACCAGGAGGAACTCACGGAGGGGGAGGAAGTTAAGGGGGAGGGTCTGCTACCACCACAGAGGTGAGGAGTAAACAGGACCAGGGCGTGCGGTGCAAGAATGTTCCCCAAAGCCCTCGCTCCATCCAATGGTCATGTCGCTGCCAAAATTGTACCATTTTCCCCCTTTCGATCCAGCTCTTCCTCTGAAAGCATCCCTGATCAACAGCCGGGTCTTCTGATGTCAGCAGCCTTTTGCCCCTCAACATCCTCAAGGACTTCTGGATGTCTGTCATCTCTCCTGTCAGAGGGAAGGCGTGTGGATCAGGAAGCAGCTCATGTCCCGGGGTTAACGAGCAAAGGAGAGCAGAGCTGAACAGTAAGAATATAGAACAGAATTAAAACAACGTAACAGACGTAGTTGACGTAATCACCTTAAACCAGGGTCTCAAACCTGTGGGTGGTGAAACAAAGATGGCTATTATCTTGGGCAGATCCAAGTTCTTGAGGACAGACCCAATAGCTCCCTCCTTTCACGACACATTAGGAAAGGTAAACCAGTGAGAATTGACAGTGAGCAAAAGAGACGTACAGGCTTGACCTGGTCATCGCGGGAAAGCTGTCTCCTGCAGAGGCTGCCTGCTTTGGTTTCTGACGCACTGTGTGCAGGCCTAGTCAGGGTTTGGTACCTTGCTAAGGTGAGACACACGCATCCAAATCTACTCCCTGGACTTGAGCAGCACCAGGTGGCCGGCAGTACCTGGCAGTCTCCTCCCAGAGAGACTGGAGGAAGTCTTTATGGAGCTGTCTCTGCCACCGAACATCCCCAGGTTGTAGAACGGGGATTTTCTACCCCATTGTCATCTCCTCGGAGTGCACTGTAAAAAGATTGCTCAGCCAGAGCGTGGTGATCTTCAATAGAAGTAATTAGGCCTTTCCAGTATTAAAGTGTGTCTCCTGTTATCAACTGTGGGTCAAAAGAAGCGGGAGCCAGATGCATGGGGCGTCCTAGAATTAATTATCTCAGAAGGAGACAGCCTATGGGCCCGAAGGGCGTGGATCTCAGATTTAAAAGAACCAACAGCAAGGCTTTTGGCCAAGTTCTTTGAAGGGTTTCTACAAACTCTGCCCATTGAATCTTAATAATGTGAGGGTGTCCAACTACACCTGAGGATCGAGGGTGGTTAGCCGTAAAAATGTCTTAAAACTGGCCAAACAGCACAGACTTGTTGAAGCACCTGAGCAGTCAAATGCGTTTCTATTCACCATGGACTTCATGGGAAGTTCCCCAGGTTTGATCACCTTCTCTAAAGGACATTAGCCACAGAAGAAGCAATGGCCTGTCCTCAAGGGAAAGCGTTAGTGCAGTGAGAGATCATACAGACCACGACAGATATATTTATGTCCACGAGAGGGGAGACGCTGTGTGAGACCCATCGTGCAAACCTCAAATGGCCCACCAGACACACGTCCAGGGCCGTGTGCATGGGCCTCCCTGGGTGGGCCTCTGGCCAAGAGGGACGAGAGAGCAAGGCGCTTTTCACAGTGGACAGGGCTCACTTCAGGGAAAGATGCACCTGTTACCAAGGAAATTACAGACCTAGGACGCAACTCCTGCCATGAGCTGCCCAGTTAGGGATTTGTGACCATGTCACCCTGTGTGGTCACTTGCCCTCGCTGAGCATGTCCGTCCCGCACTGATCACTCACAGTGGGACTTGAGAGTGTCTGAGGGGACAATGGGGTTGTTATTTGGTCTGAACCAGAGCTCTCTCTTTTATCAAACCAGCAATTGTTAGATCTCCAATCCTGTGTTTCTTTCTCCAGAGCTGATTGTTGGTCTGCTCTGGCCGTGTTCTTCTAAATCACTGACTGGGGAGTTACCCCCTTGGGCCATGCATGACCTTGGAGGTTTGCCGGCTGCCGATCCTTTATGGGCAGTATTCCCTGCAGGAAGCGTGGCCAAAGTGATTTCCTTTGCTTCCGGAGAGTGAAGTTGAGAATGCCCCAGGATATTAATAATGCAAAGGCAGCAAGTAAAAGCATCACATGCAATAATTCCTGCACATAGGGGCCATTTTTTCATTTTATTCCCGATGGAAGTATGGAAGCCACGTTGTTTCCACGACATTCCAAAGTCACTGCCGAGGCGTAGCACCTTCAGTGTGAACGCTGGTCGTTTGCCCTTGGCTGCACCCACACCCCAGTGGGGGCACCCAACTCAGACTGGTGGGCCAAAGCAGCCAGTGGTGAGGATGCTCCCTCCAGGACACCCCAAGAGCTTACAATTGCATCTCCTGCACAGCACTTACCATTTCTATCTTTGAATGAGAACCAAGAGGAGCCTCTTGCACATCATCATGAGGAGCCAGGAGATGAGGAGTCAGCGCCGAGCTGTCATGAGGGGCTTCCTGGGTCTCATGAGGAAGAGACATGGTGGGACGGGCAGGGGTTCTTGCACTGGCAAGGAGGCCCATGAGGAGCAGTTAACAGAAGGGTTTCATAGGGAGCAAGGCTACTAATGCAAGGATGCTGGTGCAATGAGAATTCAGGAGGGCTTCCACTGCACAGGTGGTTACAGGGGACCCGGAACAGGGTCCTCCGTGGCCTTCACGCAGAGGACGGTCGTTGCAGTGGCTCTGGGGCAAGGAGGCTCCAGCAGCTGAGTAGAACATCCTAGGGGTCTGTGGTGAGCCCCCTGCTTTGGAGTGATTTCCTTTCATTCATATATAAGAAGGAAAAGAGGAATCTGCTCATTGGGATGCCCGAGAGTGGGTGGCTTTATTGAACCCTCCTTTAACATTGGGTCAGCCCTCATCCCTCTGTAAAACATACATTGGTTTTGTCGTAAGAGGGAGATTCATTACCAACGTGAAGAGAAGCTTCTGGGAGCCCGTCAGAGGGAGGGCTGGAAAAGGCCCTGTCATTCCTCCGTGCCACATCCCTGGAGATGAGGACCTTGGCGAGGCGGGTCAGAAGGCCTAGGGTGAGGCTCCGGGTGCCTGCAGCACTTGAATTTACCACAAGCCCTTTTCCAACATCCTGGGTCTTGACCTAAATGGCAGAAATGTCTTTTGGCTTCATGGTGGTGCTCTCACTTGCCAAAGCTGAACATTAAAAGCCTTGGCAATCTGACTCCTATGTAACCCATCTAGAGCTCAGGCAAGCTGGTTAACCCTGGGAGGGGCCTCTCAGTCCCACCACCAGGAAGGTCTGCCTGCACTAGGCAACCGCATTGTGTGGCCTCTTTTGGGACGTGTCTGCCCATGTGGTGATAGGAATGTATCAGTCAACAGTGTCTTCTCACCAGGAGGACATGCTTCCCTCATGGAGCTCACCCCAAAATGGGGAGGCAAGAGTGATATATAATGGAAATAAGGCGGGTCAGGTGCCCAACATGGTGGCCCAGAAGGTAAGAGCTGGGGATCTTCATGGGAGGAAAGGCACCTTCCTGACCAGACAGCAGGTTGGCCAACTGTCCTGGGAAAGCCTTCTGTTCCCCCCTCAGTAGGGTTCACCATCGTCTTGAGAACTGTCTACTCTCATAGACGCTGTTACCGGACGCAGCACCCAGCTGTCCTACAACGGAAGCAGCCATTTCCTCTCCCTCCAGCATCACCCACTCTGTTGTAACTCTTGCCTTCTTCCTTCCTTTTGAATGGACCTCCTTCCCCTGAAACAACCAGCTGCCACCAGGTGTCCCTCCTCTCCTGTCAGCAAGCACCACTGTGCTCTAAGCGCCGATTGGAAGCCACAGCCTGGAAACTCCTCCTGGCTCAGCTCGGTTAGACAGATTCACCTCAGTGGGCCAGGCACTATGCCCGAGGGTGCCTGGAGGAGACCCTCAGTGCGCACCACACACACGTACCCAATCACAAGGCCCAATCTGGGAGACGCAAGTAAAGTGTTAGGCTCAAGTCGGTGGGGAAACAGCGAAGACAGTTTCCTTTGTGACGTCTGCAAGTCAAACGGAGAGGACCTGGGTTTTCTGTCATCTGCACTGAACGAGGCTTGAAAACAGGTCCTAGGTTGCAGCTCAGAGCTGCCTGATGTCTTTTCCATTATTTCTGCATCTGAGCTTATAAGAACTTGTTTCTGAGTGTCCCTGAATGAACTTGCAGTCATTCAGAAGCCGATGCCAACGCAACGTTAAAGAAGTTTGCTAGGTTGGGGGCAGGGAGGATGCAGAGTGGAATTCTCATTTAGTCTGCCTGTGGGAATATTTACAGTCATCGCAGGGCATGGAAGATGAGACGTGGTCAGCACTCCAGAAGCCCTAGTTAAATCACCAGCTGTGTTTCCAGTCCTCTGCCCCTGCAGGTTCTCACTCCCCATGTTCTGCTGTCAGAATAGCCCTCAGTGCCCTTCAGGAAAGATGACCAGCTCCCTGAACTGAGGTTTAAGCCAACGTTCAGGAATGTCATCAAGAAAGGTCACGGCCACATGGGGATTCCTGCCTGGAACCAGATCCACATGTAAGTTCACTCTGAACCCACTCTCTGTCCAGCCACTCCACCAAACAGCCCCAGACTCACCATGGTTCCTTAAAACTATGGGTCGCCACCCCCCTCCCCCCGCCACCGCCTGTAACGTCAGCCTCTCCGAGAGTGGGGTCCACAGGCCATTACTGTCTCTTACCCACATCTCCTTCGCAGTGTGGAACCGGGACTGTGTCTCGGTCTCCTCTCGAATTTTCTGGAGTGTCAGCACACACTGCTGGGCCCAGCGTCTACGGCTCAATACCCAACTTGTCACATGGAATTAACTCTATTCTGTGTTGCCAGTTTGTTTTCTAAGAATCCTTTTCTTCCTCTTTGTAAAAACTAGACTTACCTTCCAATCATGTTTTCCCTAAAAAGTTTTTACTCAGAAGCCTCTGTCTTCCTCAAATGAGAGTATGTGAACACAGGGATGCCAACAAGCCTATTTTCATGTTTCCTCTTGTTTTAAAAGTGTACTTCCTGCCACGACTGGTGTGTCTCTGTGGGTTGGGCATCGTCCCACAAAGCAAAATGTCACCCGTTTGATTCCCAGTCAGGACACATGCCTGGGTTGCGGGTTCAGTCCCCAGTCGGGGCACGTACAAGAGGCAACTAATCGATATTTCTTTTTCATACAGATGTTTCTTTCTCTCTTTTCTCCTTCCTTTCTCTCTCTCTCTAAAACTAAATAAAATAATTTATAAAAAAAATGCACCTCCTGACCCTGTGGAAGGCTAGCTCACGGTCCTGACACTCTCTCTCCTTGTTCTAGCTGCTTCGGGCAAACTTATTTACAGAGAATGTAGATCAGCAGTCTCCTCTGAAGACGCATTCCCTCTGCTCATCCTCTCTGAATTTAAATGGAGCCACTCCTTTAAGCTGGCAGAAAATTAGTTTAGACACCCTGACGCAGAGCAAGCTGTATGCAGGAAAACGATCATTTTAAGCAACAAAAATGGGCAATGATAGCGCAGTATTTTCACTTAGTCCAGGTGACATGCACACCAAAGTACTTCCCTTTTCCACCAAAAAGAAAAAAGAAAGAAAAAGGACGACATGCAGCCGGCCGGTATTTGAAAGCTGGGTCCATGGAAGCTGTTCTCCGTGGATCCCAATGCCCGGGCTGCGCGGACGGGAGTTCTCTGGGCCTGGGCCCCACAGGCTGCAGAGGGCGGGTCCAGGAGGATGGATCCCCAAAGCGGGGTGAAGGATGGGTCGGGCACAACTTGGTGTTGTAAGAACCGTGTATTCCTAGGAATAGAAATCATTTCTTTCTGAGCACGAGATGCATCCACTGTGCAGGTAGAAAGATATTTCAAAGCATAACAAGCGCCAGTGGATTCTAGGAAAGAAGTCGGCTTTTCCTCTATGGCTTCTGAAACGATGTCATGGTGAATCCTGGTGATTATTTTGCCACGTCCCCTCAATAGGTCACTAAGAATTTTCCAGTAAACCCACATTTCAGATTTTTAAAATATTTTGCGTGCTAGCTATCAATTCTAAGAAAGGAGCATGCAGGACAAGTGTTTCCGAGGGTGAAAATGGGTAAGTAAAGCACCTGGTGTTTGTTTTATTATCTGTTTAGTGTTACAGAGCTTTTAAAGCTCAATTTTACCACACTGTGTACCGTACAAGCCATGTGCCTCATCTTTTGTGCTAACACCAGGCGGGTTCCAAATATTCCAGATGTACCATTTCCTACCGCAGTTTAGTCTGGACACAGGTGGACCAGATTCCTTCCAAGGTAATCAGCGGGGTAATGGAGGATTTCTTTTTTCTGTGAGAAGCAAAGCCCACAAAGCTTCTATGTTTACATATAATGACACATCCCCTCTGTCCCCACTCGAGTGTAAGCTTCCCTACAGTGGGGAGTTCACAGAAAGCTCCACAAACATTGGTTGAACACACTGGGCTCTCTCCTTTGACCCCTCCCCACCATACACACGTGCCTACCAGCAAATACAAGGAGGCCACCAGCTCTGCAGCCCACTCATCGCCTGTCCCTGGGGAAATAAGAGTCGAAGTTTAATCACCTGAGCAGAATTTCTTTTATTAAAAAGATTGCCCATCATCTGGTTGCCTTGACCACAAATGCTGTCCTTCACTACGGGAGTTTATGAAGGTGCGGGAGGCACCACACACCTCGCTGAGACAGTGAACTTGTTCTGGTGCCAAAGCACCATTGTAAGAGATGTCGTGTGTATAAGGCTGAATTATCTTGCTTCCTATTGGTTGTCCTTCATGCCAGCCACCTGCCTCATGCCATTAAAGCTGAAGGACCTGGCCATAAAACAAGTCCCTGTGGCCACTATGCACACCTTCCCTGGCCTTGGAGTTGCTCACATCCCTGCAGCAGGAAGTTGGCCCCAGGGCGGGCTCCCTATCCACACAATCCACCGTCTGCAGAAATGCCAGGCTCAGCTCCCAGCCCTGCACACGCCCAGCACAGCAGAAGCACAGAGGTAGCAGGTGCTCTTGGAAGATCATCTCTTTAGTTCCGTCCCGAGCCCAGTTGGTTGAGCAGCTTTACAATCATGCTGTTGAGTTTCTTGAGATCATCTATGTCCTTTCCCTCGGCTGCCAGTCTTCGCAGCACGTGGTCCATCCTGTTTCCAGTCTGGACTTCAAAACGGAAAATAGAATGTTACATTGGTTGCCAGCGTCAGAGCCCTGTGTAGGTGCTCAGCTTGTAACCGCGGAGAATTGTAGTCGTGGGGAACTGGAACCCAGCCCACCATTATTTTGACATTTCTTCTGTATGTGCTTACTCTGACCAATATGTAGCTGGTAGATAAACAGCGTGTTTGTATAAAATCCTGGGAACTAACTTTAAAAGAGACAGACTCTGACCTTCAGGCCTCCCAGCTCCGGGAGATTTGCTGACCTTCAACCATAAAACCTGGATGATGCCCACCAGATCATTGCTTCACCAGTTTTGATGTTCTTGACTGTGCTGGTTGGCATGCAGAGACTGTTCCAACCCCCTCCCTTGATCTCCTGGTGTTGTTCCCCTCTCCATCCTCATCCTCCATCTCTGCCTGTGCTGAGACCTGGAGATGGGCTCTGGGACAACAGTCCCCCATGTTCTCAGGTGTCTGGCACTTGAATAAACCATTTTCCTTCTCACTAGCACCCGTCTCATGAGCCTGGCTTGAGGTGTGGCACGCTGAATGCAGCTGGACCTGCATTCGCTCACAGCCTGAGCCCTGCCTGAAAAGCCCCCTTGGCAAAGCCCCACTCCAACAGTCCACACAGCCAACAGGCCCGGGAGAGAATTGCTGAGGATTAAATTCGAGAGACTATCAAGTGACTCCGTTTTACAACCTCTCCGTGCCAGCCTGTACGACCTTGGGCAGGGGAGTACGTCTGGAGCCACATGGGCCCAGGCTTGAATCCCACTTCTGCTGGGAAACTGTGGAGAGTTGAACTCTCTGGACCACATAGTCCTTCATCAGTAAAATTGAAATATTAGGCACTACCTTGAGGGGTGGAGAAAAAAATTTAAGTTCATGAGTTTATGTGTCTGGCATAGAATAATTGTCCAATAAAAAGATACATCTTTATTCAAGTCTTCTTTCTGTTTCTTATTATGGCTTCGCCCTTGATAGAAGACACTAGGAGCAAATATACAATAAACCCTCTTCACACAAGAGGAGTATCACAATGGCACTAAAGTGCCTAGTCTCTGATGTCTTTGAGCCCTGACCCAGCACTTGTTAGCTGTGTGAACTTGGGTATGTTCATTAATCTCTCCAAGCCTGTTTGCATTGAGCAAACAGACATCAAGTACTTAGCCTGGTGCCTGGGACAGAGTGAGCAGCGAACATGCAGCATCTTCCCATCATCATTACCCTTCATCCTGCTACTTACCGTCTCACCAAAGACAGAAGTTCCTCCGGGTTGCTGCCATGCCAGTAGGCATGGCTAAAATGTCCCAGTGGTTTAACTGGCTATTAACTAGTCATCATCCAAGGGGGGCATGGCAGGAAGATATTTATTTTGTTTGGTTTTTTAATTTTTTGTTTATTGATTTCAGAGAGGAAAGGAGAGAGGGAGAGATCACTTTGCTGTTCCACTTATTTATGCACTCACTGGTTGGCTCCTACATGTGCCCTGACCAGGGATCCAAGCACAACCCTGGCTCTAACAGCTGAGCTACTCGGCCAGGGCGTAGGATGATGCATAAAGCCTCAGTTGGTGCTGTCACATTTCAGAAGAGTAATCCACATGAAGGAGTTGGAAACCGAAT
Source organism: Macrotus californicus (assembly GCA_007922815.1). Classification (NCBI taxonomy): domain Eukaryota; kingdom Metazoa; phylum Chordata; class Mammalia; order Chiroptera; family Phyllostomidae; genus Macrotus; species Macrotus californicus. The sequence continues at coordinate 274,534 of VMDR010000045.1, forward strand.
ATGACTATACGTTACAGACCTGAATTCATGGGAAAATCTACGCCGATGCATTGGATTAAGAAAACCTAGGATTCACTAGAATAAACTGCCTACCGGTTGACAGCTGGAGACTCCAAGTGAGAAATTCAAGCGTTGTAGAAATATTTAACTACGTTCTTGTGAACTTCCGGCACTGGGGGTACACTCTGGGCCTTTGTTGAACAAAATGAAAGATCAGCCACGAAGCAAGCACATGCAAGCAACGGGGACACATCCGCGATACTCACTGATTAGAAATATCACGAAGGAGACGAGCGCCAGGGTGACGATCAGCACGACGATCAGCCCCATAAAAAACAGGCTGTAGCTCCCACTTCCTGAGGTGGTGCGGCCCCCTGGGATTTTCTCCTGTGGTGCTAACCCAAAACGAACAGACAGCAGAGATCACAAAGTATACAGCAGGTAGCAGAAGTGGTAACAGTTCTGGGTCAGGGCTGTGACAAGGGGATACACCCACGTTCCCTCTAATCAGTCCACAAAGCGAGCTTTCAGGTCTGACCTTGGAGTGCCCCCTTTGGGGGTTCTCTACGTTCTTCCACATCGGTATTCCAAGGACCTGCAGGGCCCAACTAGCTCCTTACTCCAGTTTGGAAAGTTCTTTGAAGATCGTGTTAACGCTGAAGTAGCAGAACGTGGATATTTTTGGGGGGTCAGGGGGTGGAGGGGATAAAGCAGTTAAAGGTTCAGAGTGGAGACTCTGTTGCCCTTTCCCCAAGGTGACCCAGGCCGAAAAGCAGCGGGCTGTGGGACGCCCATGCTGGGCTCTCTCCCAGGAAACTGCTTTCTCTGTAGGAAACATCCGCTAAGCCTGGACCCATAGGAACAAAAAATGGCCCTGGCGGATTTTAGTTTCTTAAAGGGTTTTTCAGGATGGACATGCTCTGGAAACAAGGGTCTTTCAAGAGTTTCGCCCTTGAACTGGGAGCGCGGCTCTGCTTATAAAAAAGGCCAGCTTCAACCCAAACCATGAATTGTCTGCATGCCACCATCACTTTGAAGGCCTGCCTTACAACCCCGAAAATTAAACTGAAATGAAGGATGGAAACTTGGGGCACTGGGGAGGCTCAAGTTGGTTTTTATTCTCTCTGACTTTGCTTCAGTCCCACAGGCTGTGCCACTTGATCACAGACAGGCGGGTGGCTTCTGACCCACAAGCCCTGCGTCACACTGCCCCACCCAACAGTGTTTGCTTCTGAATCAGAGCAACCCCATCAGCGGGCACCCAAACACCTACTTTTACTCAGTCTGACTGCTGCAATTAAAACAAGTAAAAAAAAAAACCTTAACACTTTAAAGCAAAAAGAGAAGCAAGATTCAGGAAGAGACAAGAGTAGATATAAAACTGGGACGACCTGCATTTAGAGCACCCACGGACAAAGACCAGGTGCGCCAGCAACACCTCTGTTGGAATGTCGGCGTTTAAGCTGGAAAAGGTGGGGCATCATTCGAAATGTGTGGGGACGAGGAACACAGTAGTACTCAGCAGATTTTTTTGTTTTGCTTTCCCTCATGCCCTGCCTTCCCCTCCCTCTCCAGCTCTTTAATTGAGGCAATTTGTCACTTGTTAGAAAATGAAGTTGACTTTTTTGACCAACAACCGTTCAATGATTTTTCTTTAAAAACCAGATAAATGTGTGGAACACTTCCTCAGCAATTCACTCTAGGAAATGGGGCTCCCACAGGGACCTGCCGGTGGTCACTACAAGGCCCAGCAGCCTCTGGGACCCGCTCTACAGCCTCCCCCACCTTTCCAGGGAGAGAAACTCCGCAGGGACTTCTCAGAACTTTGAAGACAAGGGTTCAGACCTTACTTCGGAGCCAAGAAGTCCCATAGCCTGCACGCTATTCAGAGAACAAAAGCAAATATGGTCTAATAATCAGCGGCACCTCTGGTGCCGAGCTGTTTCCAAGGCCTGCCGGCCCTCCCCACGCCCACACAACCGGACGAGCCTCTGCTATTTTTAGGCAGCCCAGCAGCAGGGCCGTCAGCCTTGGAGGGCGCACATACGGAACAGGTGCTGGGATTCGGCAGGGCAGAGGTTTAGTTTGTGTAAGTCGTTTATGGAATCCACAACGTAAAGCTTTCTATCTTCAGCAATGTCGTGAGAGCCGGCGTCCCAAAAGGAGCGATTCATTGTCCCTGGAAGAGAACACCGGTGTCACACGCGAGGCTGGCCTGGGCGGCTCACGTCCCCAGGGAGCCCACACACATGGTATTTCCAATCGAAGGCCTGGAAAAGCCTCGCTTGCCCAGAAGAAAATAGTTCCTCTTGGGGACAACTTGGTACCTGTTCTTTGTGCTCGAGGAGTCGTGCAGCGCTTTGTCCGCCCTGCTGACCCGTGCACTCTTCCGTCCTAGACTTCTCCCTTCTGCCGGTGTTTCCCCCCGGCCCCCTTTCATCTTGTCCTTGATTTTAAATATTTCCCCTTAAGAAAAATGGGTTTATTGATTTTTTTTTTTTTAGAGAGAGAGAGAGAGAGAGAGAGAGGAACATCGATATGAGAGGAAAACATTGATCGGCTGCCTCCTGCATCTGCCCCACCCAGGGGTTGAACCCACAAGTTTTTGGTGTGTGGAAATGACACTCCAAGCAACTGAGCCACCCAGCCAGGGCTAAAATACTTCCCTTATATCACGTTGTTCATATTCTGGCTAGATAACTCAAATCCATTGTGCAAGAAGACTGTGTCAAAGCACCTAGAAAGATAAAACTAAGCTCATCAGCCTGGGGCCGTGAGACCAGAAGAGAGTATTACTGGGATCCATTCTAATCAGGTGAGGCTTCAATCCAGGGCTGTAATTTTTGTGCTGTCCTTTAGTATGGTATTTGAGTCTCCACCTCAAATGTGTTCTTGGGCCCCTGGAGGCCCTCAAGGCAAAATCCAGGCAAGCTGAGATGCTACAAAGAGGAACCTGCAGCCATTGGAAGCTAGACTCCAGGGCTTCGGAGGTGTCCCCCATCCCCCAGTTTCCCTAGATCAATGCCACCTGCATCATAAATCACTCTTAAATTGAGGTTTACATTTAAGGTAATAGTCTCTAATGACAGCCCAAGTTCAAGCAACGCTGAAAAGCCTGGATGGATTCAAAGGTCTATTTAAGATGTCTCTGCAGCAGACAGAGGCCTTGTGGCCTTTGAATTAATTATGTGAAAGGAAAGGTCTAGGAAGGCAAATTGCAATTATTACCAGAGCTCCAGCCGAGCTCCGTCCTTTCCACAAATGAGGAAAGTGACCTTTAGCTGGCGGCAGATTTGCTGCGTCTTCCCCTGGGTTACCTGTCTCCTTCCCACCCCTCCCTCGTCCTCATTCAACACTCAGCTGAGACCTCACCTCCTCTGAGAATCCACACGCCTTTCCTTCATGCACCTGCTGGGCCTCGCACCCTCTTCTACCAGCACGTGTAGAAATCTCACAGCATTTATCCGCATACAGCTCTGACCTTCACAGCGGGCTGAACACCCCTACAGGGTTGGAGCCAATCCTGTGCTTCAGGGCCCCATGCCAAGTTCAGAAGCCAGTGACTTCTGTTTGGGTGGACCACCTGAAATATTTTGTTTAGGATTTTAATTTCACTATTTTTCAAAGAATTCTAGGCAGTTAATAATACGTCCACTGAGCAGTTCCCATGTGACGTCGTCTGGACCACAGGAGAGCCCAGGACTTTGGGCCCGCCTGGCTGTGCAGCACGTCTTTCCTTACCAGGAACACTTTGAAAATGTCCCTCAGTAGCCAGCTCCGGAGTGAAGAGAAATAGTGTTAGGAGAAATCAAGTTCGGAAAAGAAAAAAAAAGTGGGAACACCTATAGAAGATCTGAACAAAGGATCAGCCATTTACTAAGCAGCTTAAACTGCACTCCAAAATATCAAAACCCATTAAAAAATAAAATAAAAACATCAGAACCCAGTAATTTCCCGCTAATACCTAAGAAGTACTAGCACTTGTAGAAAACTTGTCCCTGAGACCCTCAATAAAAAATGCAGCATGTTTGGTAAATCATGGACCAGTTGTTTTTTTCAAAGTTAAAAATTTAAAAAGGGTGTTATCCTGAAGTGTTAATTACCAAGAAAACGGGGACAATGGGGCAAAATGGAGACAACCGTACTTGAACAACCAGAAAATATGTGAAAAAAAATTTAAAAAAAGAAAAACACGACCAAGAACACATACTCCTGAAGCACTTTAGAGTTTGCTATCGCTAAATCCCAAATATAAAGACGCCTCATGGGCATTCCTAAGGGAAGAATTTAAAGTGACAAAAAATAGTGGCACCATAAAATCAAAGCCGCTGACTGATGTCCTGTGACGTTTCTAAAGGATTCTTCTAGAAAAGCTTTCTACTTCGTCATCCCCTCGTCCTTCGTGACCCCCGGTGCCGCTGTTTGATGAGAGATCTAGTCTGTATGTGCTCGTCAGAGGATCACCATTCCAAGCAGCTTCTATTTTAGGCGTGGTGACTAAGGCGTGGTTCACTTTTGGATCCCTGGTTTAGTTCCCTTGAGCCTTAGCTTCCCCTTCAGGAATGTAATTACTGTGCTTAAATCACACACGGAGGCTCCATCCACACTTACCAAGTCAAGGACTAGCTGGAAAATCACAACCACAAAAACTGACATCAGAGCAGGCCAGCTAACAAAACCTCCAAATTATTGGCCTTGCCACCGACTCAAAAGGTGACTCAACACAATACCACACCCCAAAGCACCGAAACGACAAGTCCGAGTGAGCTCCGAAGTGCTCTGGAAGGACACGTCACGATACAAGGGGACGCTCTCTCAGCGTATTTTGAAATGAACTGCAAAGCAAGCAAATGAAAACTCAGAACCAGCCGAGGGAGCTGAGTCAGGGGTGTGTGGTTCGAGGCCGCCAAGATCTTGCAAATGACCCTGCCAGTAACTGGACACAAGATCCCGTGGCCCCAACGTCTGACGCCCAGTTCTTGCTCTCTGGGGCATCTCCATATGAGGGCACCTGGGAAGGACCCGCGGGGCTGGAGCAGTTGGAGCGTTGCTGAATTCTGCACCGCAATGCCACCGCCCTCCTTCCTGCCTCCTTCCTGACGCCGGTGTGCAAGTTTGCTCATTAAGTAAAACGGATCGAAGCAGGATCCCTTTTTTTTTTTTTTATCCACAGAGAGGGAAAGGATGGGAGAAATGGAGGGAGACAAACGATGATTGGCCGCCTGTCACAGGCCCCCACCTGGGGACCTGGCCCACAACCCGAGTCTGTGCCCTGACTGGGAATCCAACCGGCGACCTTTTGGTTCACAGGTCAGTGCTCAGCCCACTGAGCCACACCAGCCAGGGCCGAAGCAGCCTCCTTTTAATGGAACCCTCTCTAATGCCTGGAGCACAACACGTAAGTAACTTCATTTTCCTCTGGTTTAGCCGGAAGCTGACAGCTCATGGTTTTTGTCACTGAGGAGCTCTTTGACTACCTGTCAATAACTATGCTGACGAATAAAGATAGTTGTCAACGGAAAGTTGCTTTGCTCTTTATTTTTCCCATAGGTCCGTGGTGTCGAAGCACAGAAATAACTCACACGGGTATTGTTGGCCACGATATCAGAGTTGTTCGAGCTGGGCTTAATGCAAAGCTCAGAGGAAGCTTGAATTAAAAAGAAAAGAAAAAGAAAAAAAAGCCCGGCCAGGTCACTGAGTTGGTTGTCGAAGTGACACCCAGGCACAAACTGGGCTGCGGGTTCAATCCCCAGTGGGGCACATACGGGAGGTAACCAAGTGATGTCTCTCTCTCTCTATCCCCCTTCCTTGCTCTCCGAAAATCAATAAACATATCCTTGAGTAAGGATTAAAAAAACATCTAATAGGAAGCTTTATGGAGTGAGTCATGGTAATTTGTTCTTTAATTCCATTTAGGAGTCTTTGCCTTGTCACAGTCGGGGGAAGTACTCTCTCAAGTCAAGTCCATATCATTTCTGTTAAAAGTTAAAATCACAGCACATGCAACAGAAAACCTCCCAGCCCCAAGGATTCAGCCTCGGGAGAGTAATAGCATGCAAATTACTTACAGAAACGTGGGCTTTGACTTCTGGGTCCCCCAGAAAGGAAAACGAAACTATTCAGAAGGAACCGGCAGTAAAACTTTCTAGAAATCCGAGGTCTTTCTCTGCCTCCCTCCTGCAACCGGAGCCGCAGCACGAAACTGCTGGTGTCTATTTGGTGGGAATGTAGCCAAGCAGTGTAAGATTCCAAATCCTGGCCTTTTCTCGTGGTACCTACGGGTTTTAGGAACCATATCACTGAAACTATGCTCGAAAGAGAAACACCCAGCATGCCTCAGTCCGCTTGGTGGCTGATGAGGTTCGTGCTGGACTGAGTGCCTGTCCTTCTTTGGTGGTTGTGCCTGTGGAGCTGGCAGGCGCCCTGCAAGGCTGCTGGAGTGCCCCTGAGATAGACGCCCCAGGGTCGCACTGGCCGGGGGACTCCAAGACACTGGAGGACCACAGTCAGCGGGGCGGAGGAAGGTCGTGACCTTGCAGCTGGGACCATGGTAGGTTAGAGAACTCCTAGGGCTGCTAGCAGCTCCAAAGCCAGCGTGAGGGGGAGACTCTGGTTGCAGGCCAACTGCAGGTGACGGCACTTGGTCTCCTCGATTTCCTTTCCAAAGGCTTAGCTCTGGGTTCAATGCAGGGGCCTTTCTTTTTGGTGGCTCCCTGACACGTGTGCCGAGACTAGATGGATACCAGTCGTCCCCAAACACACAGCACGTCAGATGTAAAACATCGGCTCCACAAAATTCCTTTTACGTTGATATTCAGTTTTGACCTCGCTATACTTTGGGGGAAAAGAAATGGCATTTTTTAAAGCTTCATCTATACCCAAGGACCAATTCAAAAGCACATTATGCATTTAAAAGTTAATGCCCAATTTCTTAAAAAGGAAAACGTTTGTCAGCTGTTATTTTAATTATCATGCTCAGTTTTAAAAGCAATCTCCAAACAACCTGCTCTGTCTTGGGTCATCTCTCCCTCGAAGAAGTAGTGGAATGGTCTCATTTGCTGTGTTCTTCTCTTCTGGAACCTGATGACGCCCCAGGAAGGAGGTGATGCAGCCCCTCTCACCAGTCTGAGTTCAGCCAGCCTTTGTCCCAGTGAGGGCATGCTTACAGGGACCAGGACATCCACTGGAGAGCAAAATGCAAGACAGCCTACCTCATTTGAGCTGTGACGTTCCCAAAAGGCCACATCAAAAAGTATTTTGGGTCACAAAAGAAAATAGGCATTCTGATGTGAACTGGCTAATCTGGGGACATTTTCAAGGATTTCTTGCTTTTCTTTTCGGTTATTACCTCTCGCTGCATGTGATTCAGCTCCCAGGGAATTCTGTAAACGCCATCAAAGGCACTGGTCCCAGCTGCAGACTGCCCCCAAACTAATGCTTGAGCCTCAAAACCAAGAAGTACTTGGCAGGGACCATTGTAAATTCCTTTAAACCAGCAAGCCTCAAGGAATAAACTCGTCCACCATGTGCCTTTACCACTTTTGAAAAAGCCCACGCATTTTGGGGGTGCTTATCTCTGAGCCCCCTCATGTCTTCCTCCATCTCTCTCCCTCCTTCCTTTTGGTTTATCTTTGCAAAATGCCTCCGGGATTTTTAAGCAGAATGTGACTCTCTATTGGTATAGTAAAAAATGTTTGAAAATTCAAAAAAAAAACACCCCTCAAGGATTTTTATACATTGAACCCCCAGTAAACAGGACTAGCAACTAGCCCCCGATTTGAGGAATAAAAAGGCCAGTATTTGCACACAAACATATTCATCTCTTCTTCCTCCTCCACTCTGGTAAGAAGACAGAAGAGGAATAAAAATGAGGAAACTGCAAAAATGAAAACAGGGGGAAACATGGCCGAACAAGACTCCTGCAGGGTGTTGACAGTGGGAAGGAGGCGGAGGGTGGGGACCTGCCTCAGGGGACTAGGGGCGACCCCTGGAAAGGGAGGGGACTGAGGACCTTGCAAGAGTCCAGGCAGTAGCAAAACGCAGGCAGGGAAGTTCGGTTAGCCAGAAGTAAAATGCAACAGGAAGACTGAACGACCATGCACAGAAATCTCCCACAAAGGAAAAAACAAGAAATACGGCCAGAGGCTCAACCCAGCAGCTTCAACATCTCCCCGAGTTTCCAGCACAAACAAACAAAAGGGGCGGGGGAGTGGCATCTAGGGTCAGAAACTGAAAAAAACAAGCTTCCCGGCTTGCCAGAGCCCCAAGCAGTGTCATGTAATTTTAGAGCAACGCTAAGCGCAGAAGGAAACGGGAAACAAATCAGAAGTCAAATTGCATCAGATGTCACACTCTGAACAGAAGGGCGGAGCAACGCCTTCAAACCCCGGACTTCCTACCTAGGATTTCACATCTCAAGCCAAACTGCCTCTCAGACACGTCATCTCGCAGTATCTGCCCGCCCACGCTCCTGCTCCCAGAAGTTACTGAGGACGCGTTCCTCTTGGACAAGAAAGTGATCTCACACCGCCACCCTGGCCTAGGGGCCGTGGAACCGGCCGGGGAGGAAATCAAGCCCCGCAGAGCAGGTCTCGGGGCGCAGCGGCACGCGTGGATGAGAACACCAGCCTGCAGATGAGAACAGTCAGCCTGCTGGGCTGACCCCGTGGAAATCGGGTCCGGGAGAGGCTTTGCAGCCGAATTGGGGAGGAATCGGTGATGCGTGCATAAAAGCCGGTTGACTCCAGGGCGGAATGTTGTTGAGAACAGAACAGTAAACAGTGACCCGTCCAGTTCAGGAGTGAGCACAGAGGTGCGGTGGCTTTGGTGCTAGTTTAACCAACGCGAAGAAAAGCCGGCAGGTAAGATGCAAAGGCAAACACCGTCGCCTATTGAACAGGACGCTGTAAGGGGCTGAAAATGCCCCTTAGGGATCCGAAACCACGGTGCTGGGGAGACCAGAGGCAGACTGGCCTCCGGGCCGGACGCAGGGGCCAGGGAACTCGTGTTCTCTCACCCGAGGAACTAGAACCCTTTCTGCACACACTTCGATCAAAACTCATTTAAAAATATGCACCCATGAAAGTGAAAATTTAGAAAAAAAGAGCATTACTTGCAGTCTCTTTCCCACGGTTCTAGCCTACTGAGAGTGACAACAGGTGAACTTAAGCCCTGGACTCTGAGTCTTTTCCGCGGTCCTGTATCTGGGCAGTGGACTCACCCAGGGCAGGCCCTACTCCACAGCCCCACACCCCCACAATGCTTTTCTGCTGCGGAGGGGACATCACACCCTCCAGGCATCAGGGAGCACAGAGGGGGGGGGACCACAGAGGGACGCTGGTTGGGAAAATACCTTCAGTGGCTCCTGGACTTCTCGGGTGCACGGTCTTCCACATCGGCCACCTGGTCACGCAGACCTGGGTCACTGATACCCAGACACCACACTTATGAACTCCACACTGCAGATGTGGCTCATGCAATGTCATTTTAAAGGAGTTTAATAATAAATCCTAATGTGTGGTCAAAGTGCTTGTGGCCAACTGTTTAGCGTCTGTGGGCCACACATTAAATATACAAACACTAGCGAAAACCGATGAGCAAAACGAAAGAGATTTTAGTGAATTAAAATTCTGTGCTGTGCTGCGTTAGCAGCCATCCTGGCTGCAGGCCGACACTCATGGCCAACACGGGTTCAGAAAGTGAAGAACCGCCTTATGGGGCAACCAAGCAGCGTCTTCAAAGTCGGCAACCGGAATCCCAACCATACATTGCTACATGTTTTCCATCTATTTTTATTTACCTTCCCAAATATACAGAGTTCTGTCCCCCGCCCTCCCTACCCAACTTCGTCATTTTGAACTCTGTACCTCAAACCCATGAAAGCTTCTTTTATTAGAAAAGAAACAGTTTTAGTGTGAAAAGATCTTTATTTCAAATAAAGAGCACAGGTTTTACAACAGATGAAACTAGTGTTACGGCCCTCAGAGGTCAGGGTTTGCGACCTTCCTGGCGTGTGCTGGGACTCCCACAGGCTGGCTGAACAGCCTTATGGTAGAATGAAGTGTGGCTATAAGGTCTTATGGTAGAATTCCCTTTGTTGATCCAAGTGAAAAAATTAAAATCATTAGGTTCTATTTAAAATTAAAAACATAGCAGCTTTTCCAGAAAGAGCTCCCAAAATTGTATCCACCTCATTTGTCTAAGACCCTAAATTTAAATACCTTGTAATATCTATACCATTAAATCAATATATCTGACAACCACAGTATATTTCATCTTGGCTAACAGTTTTCTTATGAAATACCCTATTTTTGCTCTTCATAAATACAAAACATTACACTTTATTCATGGTTTACTGATGATACTTACAGAGACCACTGGAACTCATCATTTGTAATACTATACATTAAACTATAAGTCATATAACCCCTGCTACAAAAGCTATCCATGTCGACCCGAGATAAAAACCGTCTAGAGTTTAAATACATTAGAAATTAAAAAAAAAAAAAAAAGAAATAGGAAATTAGAAAGTAGTCTTCAAATGCTGAAAATCTAGAAGAATTCTCCAACATCTGCTCTCTTATCACGACATCTGCTTCGAGCTTTGGTTCGAGCTTTGAAGGCTGCAGAATTATACAAATGCTGAGAAGAAGGGAAGGGAGACAGGTCCGTGACTCACAGAGGCTGAAGACGGTCTTACAAAACTTTTAAAAAGATAAATAAAAATCGCAAAGGAGAGAAACGCACTACTTCAGCCCTAGAAGTATTGTACATGCTTATAAAACACATGCACAAAAAGAACAAGGGGGGAATTAACACATGTAATATGCGTTCATGTAAATTAATGGCTATTTATATTAAGAAAATTCCAGTGGGAAAAAAAAGTGCATCAACACTGATTTTGATCTAGGAATAAAGTCAGATCAGAAGCTGATGCCAAAAAATTTTCCAACCATGTTGTCAAAAAATAAAAGCCCCGGCTGGTGTGGCTCAGTGGACTGAAGGCCTGAGAACCAGAGGGTCGCTGGTTCTGTTCCCAGTCAGGGCCTATGCCTGGGTTGCGGGCCAGGTCCCTGGTGGAAGGCGTGCAAGGGCAACCACGCTGATGTTTCTCTCCCTCTCCTTCTCCCTTCCCTCCCCTCTCTCTAAAAATATATAAATAAAATTAAAAAACAAACAAACATGAAGTTCTATTTTAATACCAATTAAACAAAAATGAATGTAATTCCTGTCAGGATAATAGGGTATGAGCAAAAAGGCTGCATTCGACCCCGCACCCCCAATACACTACAGCGCCCGCACGTTCAGTAGGGGTTCTGGGTCCAAGTCGTGAAGAGCTAATGCCCCAAACACGGCTGAACCCCCTCTGGGTGTGCTTTGCTTTGGGGCCTTTAGGTCTGTTGAAAACAAAAAATAAAACCCACCCTTTCAAAACGAGAGATCTTCATCGTCTTAAGCGCTGCCGCATCGAGCATCACCGGGGGTCCGAGTTCAAACACATTGCGAAGGAATTCGTTTGACTTTGGGAAAAGAAAAAGGCGATAAGGCTCGGCATACACACCAGCTGTCTCCCCCGCACGCAGAAACCTGACGACGGAAGTGACGAGGAGGAGCATGTGCACAGGAACTCGGGCCACTGTGTTGTTTCTCATTAGGGGACCGCTGTGCACCAGCGCCCTGAACCCGAGGGACCTGGCAGCCGTTTCCGCACGAAGACACAATGCAGACCAAGAGGCCGGTTTCATTTTTACTTAATTTCACCTTCAGAAGTAAGTTTGCTGTCCCGTATCAGGCCGAAAGCATTCCGTACATTCCACTAACTTCCAAGCTGGTCCCTGAGCGACACCCGACACCCCCCGCCCCCCAGTGGCGGCAGAGTGGCCCCACGGCACTCACCTGCAGGTGGTACTGCAGGCCTGAGCCCAGAACCTCCTTAAATGTGTCGTAGGTGTGCTTCTTCACCCAGCAGTCGATATACATGCGCTCGGGACCAAACTTAACGGTTTCTGTTGGAAAATCCCGTTCCTAGCCAACAGAAAAACCGAAATTACAAGAGATGGTTAAGGAGATGCTACATACACACAGTTTCTAGAAAAACGGTGCCTGCTGAGACAAGTGAACAAGATGGTCTATCCTGACGCCACCTCCGGGAGATGCCACAGCAGACTAGGTGGCGCCCTATCTAAGGGTGGAGGGTTTCTCTAGCAGGACCCAGTTTGGATACATATTAAGGGCAAAACCATTGTTGTGAGTTTTTAAATCTCAACAGCACTCAACAAACTTGAAGGAAAAGTCAAGAGTCTGCATGGGCCTAGAATTGAGGGAGGAAGGGGAGAGGGAGGAGGTCCCAGGACAGGTCAGAGAGATGCCCCAGCAGCCAGGGGTGGAACTGATGGTCTAGGAACAGAGGGAAGGTCAAGGGGGTCAACAGACAGACCCACCTGGAAAGGCTGGGGCCTGAGAGCAGGCTTACTAAGAAAGTGAGAGGTGACACCCGAGCTTAAGGTGCCAGACACTGAACGATTTTACCAGGAGACAATGTATAAAGTGTCACCACCCGAGGGGGCCCAAGAGCAGTGGAAATAAGGGCCACTTCACATGCACACAGCAGAGGGTCTCCGGTAAGGATGCGGCAGCCATGCACAACGGGTCAGACTCTGGGCTGCCCCCTCTTGGAGGACTCATGAACACAGAGGGGGAGTCAGGCACAGCGGAGCAGATTGCCACAGGGACAGCGGACAAAACAAGCGGTGGCACTCGTGGAGCAGGACCACTGCCCTCCTCATGTCCACCTGAGCCCTCCCCTCCCCCATCAGCAGACACAGCACACAGTGGAGCAGAAAGGACATGCACTTGAGACTCCACGGATGTGCCTCTCAGGGGCTGGGCTGTCCCCTGCCCGTGACAGGGGCGATCTATCCCTGCATCTCATTCATGTTGAAAAATACAAGCCTTCACTTCTGTTGTTAAAAAGCCACTGAGTATTAAAATTATTTTGGTCAAAGGTACAAAAACGGCCCAACCGTCCAGTCTGGCCTGAAGCTCTCCGACTTCACCCCGAACACTGGCCCAGCTGAGAGGCTTACCTCCACTGCCCGCAGGACGTCTCTGAACACTGAGCGCTGCTTCCTCTTGTCCACTTTGGCCCGGTGTTTATTCCCGTCTGTGGCCAGAGCCCGGAGCATCTGAGTCAGAGAGTCCATGTCGTCGTAGAGAAAGTCCTGGTGAGGAGAAGGCAGTTGGGCTCCGTGTGTTACTGGTGCCCCCCCGGCCTCTCCTGGAGCCAACAGAGAGAGCGGTGCACCTCGGGAAGGCCCGGCAGCCAGCACAGGGCAGCACCAGCCAACTCATCACGTGACTGGGTGCCCGGGCTACCACATCATGAAACAGTCACGTCTGCAAAAGGCTCAGAGAGATTCCACACCACACGCTCACCACCACGGGCCGGATGTAAACCGCCTATGCACTCACCTCTGAACACCCTGTCACTCACTGCTCTCACAAAGCCCGTTTCCTTAACAAAAACAGCAAATAAGACACTCCGTTCTATTTTAAAAGCCAGTTCACCTTTGTCTGTGACAAAGACTCAGGTCCAATGTAACACTCCTGGGGACACCTGAGGTCTGTGCCTTGAGGGTAGGGAGCCGATTGCTACACTGGAGTCCAACTTCTCACATCGAGAGAATCATTCGTTGCTGACGGCATTAACAACTACTTTTCATTCCTACCTGCTATCCTTCCAAAACAGGTGGGGGGAGACTGGCGTGCTAGAAAAAGACACTTCCCAGATATAAATTTTAACAGCCTAAACACTTTTTAATCATCACTGAACAGTATGTCTACTGATTTTTAGGGAGAGGGAGGAAGGGACAGAAAGACAGAGAGAGAGAGGTACCGGTTTCTTCCCGTACATGCCCTGACCGGGGATCAAACCCACAACCCTTTGGTGTACAGGGTGACACTCCAACTGAGTCCCAGACGAGCCTGAACAGTCTCTAAACACAGGCCTAGGACGGAACGTGCAGGACAAAGGCAACCTGAACGTGTGCTAAAACCCTAGTCGAAGTTATTCACTGTTAAATAATTTCATTGCAGAAGTTTCATTCCGGAAACACTGTCCTTCCTAAATTAAAAAGCATCTAGTAAGTAACCCAAAATTCACAACAAAGGTCACCATCAGGTGACGAAATGTCCCCTCAGCCTGAGATGAGGGGTTTCCTAGAACACAGGCCTTCCAGCGCTAACCCTGGAACATGACCGCCGGGATGGCACCAAGCGCCGAGGGCCCGCGCACTGGGCGGACAGGGCGGAGAGCTGCACAACCCAGGCCTGACTCCTGGCCACGTGTTTCCTGTGCAGCTGAAGCACGAACCCAGCGACCAAACTCCTTGGATCCCAGCTGACTCAGTGCACCGCCCTTCATCTCACATGTACCATGAGGCACTCGGACGTGCCCCACGTCCGCAAATCCCCGCAGGTGAGCCCGACGCAGCGCCTGCCCCGTGCAGTAGAGTGCCCCTGGAACTTCGGTTAGGGACACTGACCATTCCATGGAACGAACTTTATTCCAGCGCCGCTGTCCCAACCCCGGCTGGCTTGTGACAATAAACAACAGCAGTTCTATCACCGCCACTGACCACCAGGCTCTCCAGCTGGCGGGCTCCAGGGTTCCCAGACCATTCCCCCATCCTCCACAGCAAGGACAGTGACTGAAAGGTGGCCCCTGGGGTCATTGGATACTTACGCTCTCCACTCCTCGGGCCAGTTCAAACAGCAGCGCCAGCGACTCCCCAGCAGCGATCCGCAGGTTCACGTCCTCGGATGACAGCAGACTTGGCAGTTTATGGAAATGCCTGGGAAACAGTCAGTCATTACTGCGTGAGCACAAACAACAACGCCACGAATGCTTTCATAAAACGTGAAACTCAGAAAATACACACATCTCGAGCTTTTTCTTCACCTCGCTGATGGGGCAGATGGTCAGCAGGAGCGTCCAGGCGAGAAGCGAGCTGATGTGCAGCACCGTGTTCGGGCTGCTGCGAACCAGGCTGCCGTCCTTCTCCTGGAAGTAGGACTTGCTGAAGACATTTTCCAAGCACTCCAGGGTGGTGTACAGCTCCTAGTGCACGAGAGGGGGGAGTGAGGCGACCCGCAACCCCGCAACCAGAGAGGTGACGGCAGCAGCACTCTCGGGCTAGCTACTCACAGTGATGTCATCAGTGGCGATGAAGCAGCACACACCAAGACAAGTGGCACACTGAACACAGAAAAGAGAACACGAACATGAATGCCTGTCGTCTCGCCAACTCCACACCTGCCTGCCACTCCAGGTCAACGTTAAAACACTCTCAACTGCATGACCACACCAGGTGCCACGCGTGGTCCTGAAGGGGGAGCAGGACCCCAGGATCGAGCGGCAAGTGGCCTGGGGTCCCGGCCCCAGCCCCGCCACCCAGCCCAGGGCAGGACTCTGGGAGTCCCTGCCTCCTCTCTGCCTGCTCCACCCTCCAACTCAGAGACTGAGATGAAGTTTGGACGTTTAATTTAAAGAAAACCACTCTTCCTGTTAAAAACCTTTAAAACATTAAGTTTGCTGTAGATTTTTAAGCTTTTAAAGTCATTTCTAAATTTTCATAAGAGTCCATTAAGGAACCTTCTACAAAAAAATCAGCTTCCAAAAATAAGCAACCAAGAGCAGAAGTCTCATAAAATTTAAATAATTGCCCTCAAACTTCTCACCTAAAGGAACACTTCATCAATCCAGACTCTTCACCGCTCTGACCGATACGTCCCAGAACGACAGGATTTGGGACGGGCGAGCTCTCGTTATTCCACATGTCCCTTCCCTCCCGTTGTCCTTAGTCCCTCATGCTGCCCCAAGTATCCCTGACACTCGTGCCTCCCGTGTCCCCATCCCAGCCCAGCATGTCCTGCCCAGACACACCCGAGAGCTCAGAAACCTCGCACGTACGGTTTGCCTGGCCTGCACACTAGCTGTTCCGTCGCAGATTATTTTCTTCAGGACCGGCCCAAGCGTCTTCAAAACCTCTTCACTCTCCATGCCGGGGCCGAGCTGGACACATAGCGTGGACGCCAGGGCCGCCGCCGCGCGCTGCTCGTCGCTCTTCCCTGGAACAGAAGCGAGCGCAGCCGTGAAGTGTCTGCAGTAGACCAGCGTGTGAAGGCAGCGGTCCCCAAGTCCGTCCGTTCCCAAACACGTCCCACCACTTACGAAACCCGCAATATAGGTACCCGCTCCAGGCTGTGACAGGAGCAATGACCCAGCATAACTGAAGACCCTGCTTGAATCCCAGGCCCACCACTTCCTAGCCAAGCCATCTCCCACCGATGACGCTCGAAGCAGACTGCCTCCTCGGCAAAACGGAGATGGACACCTCGCTCGGGGCAGGGCTAGGCCAGTGCAGAAACTAAGGCATTTCACGGCCGTGGCTTCCGAATCGTGCTCACACTCACAGACGCGTGCACCCCTCTCCCTGCACTTCAGGTATGCACAGCCGTGGGGTGAACTAGACCTTCTGGGAGCCCCCAGGAAGAGATGAAAATGACAGCACTCTTAAAACCCACAGAAACACATTAGAAGGTAAATGCAAATGAACGTGTTTGAGAACACAGAAGGATTTGGGCAAATTTTGAACTTAACTTGCTACCTGGTACTATTGAGTCAGAGGCGCTGACCTCTTTTCCCTTAGACTAATTTAAAAATGGCAACAGCCAACACAACAATAGCAGTCGGGTATGAACGAATTGAAATTGCACCCACGGTTTGGTCAGGCCAGCAAAACATACAATTTTTGGTGCCACAGAACTTCAGCCATCGGCTTCCGTGTGCTAGGAGGTGGAAGCGGCTGACAATCACGGAACTACAGCATGGGCGGAGTTCCACAGCCCCAGACCAGCCTCCGCTCCTGGGTGTCCCGGGGCCCGCACAGCGAGAGGGCTTGAAGAATTCCGAGCACCCGGGCCGGACACAGCTCCCGCCCAGGCAAGACAAGAGTAAGGACACAACGCGAAGCCCATTCAATGTCAAGGAGTACATGCTTCCTACTGGTTTAGTGCTAGAAACATGTCGTTAGAGCCCCGACTGTTTTAATTCTGAAAGTGTGGCAATGCTAGACTTAATCTTTCAGGCCTTTCTTTATTCTTAAAAGTTCCACGGTTATTACAATGTAATTCCAGAATCTCTATTATAAAGTTCTAGAATTCAAATATTCCAAGGGATGACCTGAAAATGATGTCATCCACAGGCATGACTGATGTTTTAAATAAGTACAAGGGAAAATGAGCTAGAAAATTATGATGCCTTTTCGATTTTAGAAACATGAAGAAAACAGCTTTTTGACTACTACTACTTGTTGACAACGAACGCAAGCTTTCAAGCCTTTATCACACACGTGACGATGGCCATCACCTGCTTGGGCATGAGGAGGGACGACAATCACCCCAGTCCTTCCTGGTTTCGAGCTGTTTACCACTTCAACAAAACCAGAGTGCCCCCCAAGTCTGCCCTTGAGTTCTGACAAGCACGGCGTGCCCCCGACGGTGGGAAAGTTAGGAGGGTGAGCCAGTCTGCCACTGCAGCTGACAAGTGACACTGCAAAGCAGGCAGCACGCCCCCTCTCGCTTCTGCGCCTGGGACTCAGACACGAGGGTGTCACCTTTTCTCAGGCAGCGCTCGATGCTGTCAGTCAGGGTCACTCTTCGCTCCAGAATGAACTCATAAAGCATTTTTGAAGCCAGTGCGCTTTTGAGACCTTCCAGAGCCGCCTGCCTCGTCTTCGCACTATTTAAAACAAAATGTAAGAGAAAGAAGACCCAGGTGGAGTGAGCATCAACGACTCTTAAAAACTTAGCCTATTTCCAGAAGCCCCAGTGGCCTGATGGATAAGGCACTGGCATCCTAAAAACTTAGCTTATTTCCCCTCAATTTTTTGATGTGTATATATTTGTAAATCCAATTGTCATCAAGCTCTAAACATTTTTCAATAATATAATTTTCATCTACAATTCACTTCATTACACAGAAGATTTTAAGCTGCTTTGTATCCCAGCATTTTTCTGTTTAAAGTTTAATAACCGCAACTTTAAGCGACTACACAGCACCTTATAGTTTCAAGGTGCAAGACGTGCTCTCCTATATTACAAAATCTTCTCTATTTAAAGCAAACTCACATCTTTTTAACACCACAAAAGCCTAGACAGAGTTCTTGTTTGCATCTTCTGAGCTTTTTAATTCCATTTGCTTTAAGTGAGTTCTAGAGCTACTGGGAAGTAAAACAATTTGGTATTTTTTTAATGTCTGTAACACAATCAGTGACCAAGAGGCTTAAAGACAAGTTTAGCTGTCCTTTCTAGTTGAAGATTAACTTTTAATTCAACAAATCCATCTCTGCTATATAATCAAACACGGTTATTTGCTATTTTGCTGGAACAATGAGTAACCTGAGTCCTTTAATCTAAATTCTATGGCACCTTTCTACCCACATGAAAGCCCAAAGACACAAGAAACGTTTAAACATCCAAAGCACACAAATGAAGCTTTTAAAAAAACACCCCATAAAACAAGAGAACTGCACACAGGAAACAGATGATGACGAGCGTCTCCAGGGTTTCCCACCTCTTATCCAGGGTCAAGTCCATGAGTCCCTTCAGCTTGTACTCCAGGTCCTCTTGACTTCCCTCGTCCTCCAGGACTTCTGGTCCTGAGGAGCAACAGAAACCAAGCAACTGCTATCAGTTCAGGGGACAGAGGGCACAGAGGAGCAGCACTGTACAGCCTGGCCACAGGGTTCCCCCACCTGCAGCCTCCTCTGACTCGAAGCCTCAAATCGAAATGTGAAAGTCATACCGTCCTCAGCAAAACTGGAAGGGTCACTGTAACCGCTGCAGTGGCTCATCGTCTCGATCGATGCATCCTCGTCACTGAATGGCTGCACATTTCGATGCTGGCCACCTGCCAGGTAAACGGAGGCGCAGGTCAGAGGCTTCACTGCCATAGACGCGAATGTGTAACTTGGGAATTTAGTATTTACTCAAGAGAAATCCAGTCATAGAAACCCAAACCCATTTAAGAAATCACATAATTATTTTAGAAATATTTGCGTTCTTATAGAATATAAATCAATTCGTCTATTATATACTTAAGAGCGTCAACAATTTACAACATATAATCAACTTCAGAAATACATCAACCATCTAACTGCAGCACCAGTTTACAAAAAATGGTGTTATAGATGAAAAAGCAACTTAGAAACCGGTACTTCGAGTCATGAAGACAAGGAAAACAGACCCAGGAATAAAGTCTGATGTCACAGATCACCACGAGACTAAGACACTTTCCAGCAAGCAAGACTGGGCTTCGGAAACAGTAACTGGTGAGTGGGGCAGTTTTCGGGGACACGTGTCGTGTGTGAAGGGAAATGGGAGGAGGTACGGGAGGGTAGTTTTATAGATGAATTGAGAGGAAAAAAGGCTTAAAACGGAAGTTTCGGTATTTGACAGTATGAAACCCCGTTAGACAAATTACTTGTAGAAGGAAGGTTCTAATATATGCAACGGTTTAAAAAATATCAGCGCTGTTACTGAAAAACAAGGTCTCCATTTGTATCTAGAATCTGTTGAATTCATTAACTGAACTAATAAATCCGTATTCCGAGTCACTCTCATTTCTCGTCACTGTTTTTTGGTAGGGATCTCGTTAATAACACGATTGCCCAGACACGAATTACATATTGAGCAGTGTGTTACAATTTTAAGTCCCAGGTTCCACCCACAAGTGACCCAGAGTCACCTGATTAACCTCTGAGCCCAAGTTTCCTCATCAGTAAAATCAAAGGTTGCCCTGGCCAGTGTGGCCCTGTTAGTTAGAACGTGGTCCTGTCATGAAGGGTCACAGGTTCGATTCCTGGTCAGGGCACATGCTTAGACTGCAGGTTCAATCCCTGGTCTGGGAGCATACAGGAGGCAACTAATCCATGCTCCTCTCTCACACATCGATAGTTGTCTCTCTCTAAAAGCAATGGAAAAACAGTCCTCATGTGAAGATAAAAAAAAAAAAAAAATCGAACACTGTCAAATATCATCACTATGTCCGTATATTCAAGAAATTTGTAGCATTTACTACAGTAAGTTTTTTTTTAAAAAAAAAAAACCCTGTAAGTTTAAGTCTATTGCAGTTGGGTTATTTTAAAATGGGGGTGGTCCTTTTTTAAAAAATCCAAACAGAAAAGCAATTTTTATATCAACAAAGGAAGCAAGCAGCCTTCAAATGCGCTTGCCATCCTATAGGGAATAATACATTGTGGCATCGGAGTAGCAAAGCCTAACAGGCAACCAGGCCAAGACCCCCGAACTTCATCATCAGAGCGCTCAGGACAAGAATGAACAGAGACCTACGACATCACACTCTGTTTCTGGGTCTGTCTGTGTTTGTTCTCATGGTTTGAAGCCATGGCAACAGCTGTCCTCTGACTGACTTTTACCGAGCCCACGTTCACTCCCCAATCAATTTACAGTTCTGGTTTTTCATACTCAGCCTATTTCTAAACTGTCAAGAAGAATATTCCTATGCAGGACTTACTTGGCTCCCTTCTCTAAGGTTCACTGATTTCCCAAGACTTAAAGGGAAGAGAGACTTTTACGAAAGAAATGAAGACAAAGAACCTGATACCTGATATCTCAGTCACCCCATCCACCACGGGATGCCAAGTGCCGTTAATGAGGGGAACTCCACACACAAAGTCCTTATTTCTTAGGACTTTCTTACTGACAAGGTTCTGCTGTTCCTGAAAATGTTCTCTTCAAATTAAGCACCATTACAAGTATGCACACCTGCCTAAGAGATCGATTTTATTAGCTTCCTAGAGCCCTACACTAACTCGGAAAGTAATTTAAGTAGAAATGTCGTTAGAGTAACAGAAGTGGTTATCTTTTTGTTGTACATGTAAACATCTTGTTTGATTCCCATTTCTTCTAGATGTCACTTAAAAAGATCAATAAGGTAAGTGGCTTTTAATGCAAGTGTTGGACAATTTTCCCTCTCTTCTACTCAACTATTATTTATTCATTTATTTATTAAGTAACAAGTACATTTTGCATGGAACCAAATTAAGATGAGTTAGCAAGTTTCAATGTAAACTTCCAAAGATACTCAAAGTACATATAGTTTTATAAACTAATCAATAGATTCTTTTCCAATTTCTTCTATCTACTAAAATACAGTGGTTCGGTATACCATTCCTGCTGAAAACAATCGAAAAGGCAGCAGCCATAAGACTGGTAAAATCAGGAACAGGGTAAAAATTAAAAGGTCGGCTCCCAGCACCACCTGAGGTTACTGTGCTAAATAGCCACCGGAAGGGGAACCAACAGGGAGCTTCGGTGGGGAATACAGGCTGCTTGTGATTCAAGGAAACCATTAGCAACAACATTCCAATATTCAAATAGCTTTAGCTGGCTATTTCTTCATTTCATCAACAAAAGGTTAACTTAAGGTAAAGAGGGATCCTCAATTCACACAGAGTAACCAGATGCCAAAACGAACTATGTATTTCACATTTTGATAACCAAGAATGAACTTCAGGAACATCAAGAGCATCCGACCAACATAAAGAACAAGAGAAAGAAAAGGAAAAACACTGCGCTTGTAATAATCCATTCCCACCGTCAACCACTAAATGCCTAGTGCATGGCCACGAGTTTTCGTGCCGCTAGAAATCCTACAGCAAAGCTTGTAAAATGTCAGTTTCCAATCCCCTGTAACAAGAAAACTGGCGTGTACTTTCCGATTAACAAAGGTGTATCGCTCGCAAGATCAGAGTGGCAACTGTTGACAAATGCCTAACGACTATTTCCGATGTGATAGCCTGAGGATATTCCAATACTTAACTTCAAAATCTCAGAACTATTACCAAATGAAACGAGTTTAGTGTGGTGCCTCGTAGGGCTTTCTGCTCGAAGTCCTTTCGTGTTAACTATGCAATTGGTAGAGAATCATGAATTCGGTTAAACACCTACCCATCCTGGAAATGCTTCAACTTTGCAGTGAGGACACAAAACTACTTAACTTCTGGCTAACTGCAACCTGAGCTCCCCACCACCTCCTATGCTGGGCTCAGAGCAGAGAACCTCTAGCACAAAAGAGAACGTGGTTTCTGCCTAGGGGACGGGGAGGTCGCCGTGGAGCAGGGGTCAGGGATTTCCACAGGTGCCAGTCAGAGGTGGGAGCAGAGCTTGGGCTGGAACGGTGGCCCCCACGCTCCACCGCCTCCGCCTGGCCAGGGGGCCACGCGGGGCACGCAGGAAGGGAGCGGAAGGCGATGCCACATGGGCGCCTCTGCGTCACCCCGCCACCGCGCGAGACCCGGGTCGCGTGACAGAACAGCCCGTCCAAACCCCGCAAACGTCTGGCATTCCCGAGAACTCCATGTTGGAGCAGGGGGGTCAGAAGCGACCAGTGACAGCACGGACGCAACTCCGAGCTCTGTCCTATCTGCGGTCAGGGAGAACTCTAGAGTAGACTCTGCTTTCCGAGGAGAGTTCCCCTCCCGCCCAGGAGCGCGTCACCCCTACTCCAATCGGTTCTGCGGCCCAAGGACCCATTCGCCCCCTCCCCGCCCCCACCGCCAGTGCCCAAGAGTTCGGTTCGCATGCCAAATCGAAATCGCGCGAGGTGCGGCCAGCAGAGCACACTGGGAATTGTAGTTCTCTAGCCTGGCAGGCGCCCGGCCGACGCACACGTCGGGAGAGAAAGAACTACAACTCCCACCGTACCCCAGGGCAAAAGACTCGCCAGACCGGCCGGCGACCGGGATACCGGCGACGGGGATGCCTCCCTACCTGCTGTCGCTGCCGTCGCTGCAGCTGCCCCTGAGCCGCCGCCAGCACCGCCACCGCGGTGGACAGTGTTCCGCTTCTTGTTCTTCGGCATCGTGGGACGCCCGGTGCCGCGCAGACTCGGAGCTCAGCGAGGATCAGCCGATGGAGCTGCACTTTCTACTCGTGCGTCTATGCGGCGGGCGGCTGAGAGGCGAGGCTTCGGATAACAACAGGGGCGAGAAGCGGCGTGGATGAGAGTGGGCGCTGGCGGCTGCAGAAATCCCCGTGAAGAGCTGTGATCGGAAACGATGCATGTTTCTCTCTAGCTCTGGAGCTAAGGCGGGGCGGACGAGGCCACGGCGCCTTAAGTAGCAAGACCGCCGACTGGTGTCACCAGATGTGGGCGGGACTCGAACTCTACTAGCCAATCCCCGTGCCTCTCCCCACTGGAGTCTCCCTCGCGCGGCCGAAGGATTCGGACTACCAATCCCACGCCGCAGTTCTCCTGGCCGCCCTCCGGGAGCGAGGCTTCGTGGCCGCAGTGAACTCTAGGAAGTGTAGTCCGCCCGGGAGGAGTCCTCTCCCGGCTCCTCCCATCGGGCTTCTCCGCGCCCTAGCTCCCTGCTCCTGACCCCGCCCCTGCTTCCGGGCGGCCGGGCTTGGAACGGACTTGCAGTTGTTAGGGGCGATGAGCAATCGGGCGGGTATTCCAGATGACGACAGTCAGCTTCCATGCGGAAGCTGTGCCGTCAGCCGGCTCTTCCTTCACCAGCAGCTCACGAGGTCCCCGTCTTTTACCTTTCCCCTACCTCCCTGATGCCTCTGCCCGGGTACAGCTGTACCCTGCCTTGGGGACATTCCCGTGGTTGTAGTTGTTGAAATAGGTTAGCGAACACCAGTATCTGTAATTAAATTGTGGTTCAGAGCTGTGTACCAATGCACCTCCCCAAAAAGGTATGTTTGATCTGCTTACTCGTGCGGTTCGTGTATTTCTCATCTAGGCTAGAAAGATCTGGCTGTTCACTGTCACGGGTTCTGCCTGCCAGTGAGGACGTCGGGATATAGGTTAGTTTCTGGGAACTTAACAGCTGCTAAAACAGTTAAGAGCTATAAATACCAGTAATCGCAGTGTTTTGTTTTGTCACCCCCCCAACCCAAGGTGCTCCTAGATCTCTGCCTTCCTCCTTGAATCTGTCATGCATTCAATATTTAAGACCTGTTATTACATTCGTGTTCCTAAGCTTACAAGGAACCAAACTCACTGACTCACCTCCACGTAGGTGACTCATCCCCCACTCCACCTATCTTCCGAGTTCCAGTTTTCAGTTGCCTGTAGCACATTTGCCCCCGAAGCTTTAAGTGCCCCTCAGCCCTCTTCCTGTCTTCCCTCTGTGTTGACGGCACTGCTGTTCTCTGGAGTGTCCACATTCAAACTGAAGTGTGTGTGTGGCTCCCCTCTCTGTGGATCACCACCCCCTGCCCCAAACAATCAGCTTTATAATAAAACTCTTCAGTGCCAGCCCTAGTCTGCAACCACACATGGTCTCAGCCACACCCGGGACATTTGAAGGGATCTCCCAGTGATGTCACTCATTGATGCTTTGTGCATGATGATGTTGGCAAATTTATTTGACTAATTCACAGGCTTTACTAGTGGCTCAAAAACCTCCCTTGGTTCTCTTTAGCAATATATTGAATGCCAATCCTCTCAGCTTGGCCTGGGCGCCCTTTCCAGCCCTGTCTGTCACTGCCTCCCCGAACACGCCCTGTCCTTCAGCCACGTGGCACACTCTCCATTTCCCTGCACAGCTCTCCTCTCCTGCCCCCATTTCATTGCTCACGCTGTTCCATGTTCGTGTAATGGCCTTCCTCCCATCTTCACCTTGCAAGACGTTACCTGTCTCTCAGGACCAGCTCATACGCCAGCTCCTTCACCAAGTCTCCCACCAGAATGGTTTCTTCCTCCTCACAAGTCCGCAAACCCTTTGTGACGCCCAGATGGCGCTTACTGTATCCACAGAGGCTACACGACCTGCTCAAAGATGCTGTTCCAGGGCGATGTTTCCGGGTTGCTGTCACTTGGTTTAGTCCTGAAGCAGCAAGTAAGCTGCACAGAGCAAGTAAACCAGATAAGGATGCAGGTCGGGGGACAGGGCTCCCACTGGGTCCCTTGTACTCTCCCTTCAGGTGACCTCAGATTGGAGTCACATGCCTTTGGCTAACACTGAGTGAGGTGCCCCGGGGTTGGATCAGCACAGACCTGTACCTGTTACAACCCCAGGCTCCTTATCGTCCCGAACCAGTTCCAGCAATAATTTTGCTGCTCTGTGAGCCACATCACCCAGGCTCACTGTGCATTGCCAGGCCCCAAAACGTGCATTTTGCCTTCATTTGGGCACAATCCTTTTATCTGCACCCACTCATGGCCGTTTTTCTGGGGCAAGCCCAGCCATGGCCTACATGTCATCTACACACTGGCTTTACGTTTATTTGTAAACATGTCTGTCATCTTATGAAATTGTCAAGTCCCTAAGAATGAGAACCTTGTTGCCATCATCTCTGTCCCTCAGGGCACGTAAAGAAGTATTACCTGTAATTACAGGTAGTATATGTTAAATGGATGTTTAAGAAATACCTGTCGACTAGACCTTTCTGGGTCATGAGAAGGGAGCGACATTACACAAATGGACTGTTACTTTCCATATGATGAACTCTGAGAGGTGCTTTTGATCAAATCATCTTAACTATTTTCTTGTCTACAGTTTGGCTCCAGGGCAGTACAAATACAGAAAGATTTAGCCAGAAACCTCCTAAGACAGTGGTCCTTAACTCAACACACTGAAAACCAGTGAGTTAAGGACCACTGTCTTAGGAGGTTTCTGGCTAAATCTTTGTTTTGCAACATATTTGAGCAAATCAGAAGACTCCCAACAATGTGTCACCAAATACCTAGAAGTACCTGGAGGAGAGGGGAACAGGCAAAAAGGCTTTCTCCTAGCCAGGCTTTGCTCTTTTATTCAGGAAAGCGCACCTTGCCCGAGCACTCCGCCTGCATCGCATTGGCCAGACTTGTCACATGGTGACCGCTGTCCCCAAGGGAGTCTGGAAGACAGGTATTTTCAGCTGGGCTCATTGATCAACCCTGAGGTTCTGTTGATAAGAACGAAGGGCAGATCGTGGATGTAAGGTGGGCAGCGAGCCTCGTGCTCTGCGAGGCAAAGTGGTCCTGTGTTCAAATAAGTCGCATATTTGCTACCAACCCGCCATCACGTGATGCCTCTGACGTCCTGAGAAGATGCCTCCTCCTCCTAGAAATGTAGCCTACTCAGTTCAACATCCCACCTAACAGGTATCACCATCATGGCAAGTACTTTCAGATGTGGCAAAAGTGTCACGTGAATCTGAGTCCGTGGACATCCACAAGAAGAGCACTCCCCTCTCCTGGAGTGGGCATATTGAGGACTTCAGTTCAAGGACTAGGAACACAAATAAGACTTGGTATTCGAACTTCCCTTGAAGACAGAATGTGAAAGGGTTTCTTCTAGTGACTTTGGTCCTGGCCTCCTTGGGGTTCTCCCAGGTCCTCTGTTGAAGGCTCACCGCTCACCACCCAACAGCACAGCCCCGCTCCTCGGCCACATGGAGCCCCTGGGAGGGGTTGGCACGGCCTCCCTCTGCATCTCATCCCCTGCACACCTCAGGTCCACCAGTCTTCTTTGCCAACTCAAAACACAAAGTTCATTGCCCTTTAATACTTGGTAACAGCTCCTCCGTCTCCCTGCTAGGCTCATCTCCGGAGCCTCCCACACCACCCTTCAGATGTCAGCTTAACTGACACCTCCCCAAGGAGGCCTCCCCCACACTCCATTGCAGGGTGCCCCCCACCCCACCCACCGGCACCAGCACGCCTGTGCTGCTCTCCGACAGCTCACCGCACTAGCTGGTGTTTTTCCAGCTCAGTTATTATTGTCTCTTGCTTAGAATCATTAGTGGGGAATTCATTTAATTCACTGCTGTATCTTCAGTCCTGGAACACGGTAGATATTCGTCATGTTTCCTGAATGAATGAATGGGTAAGTAACTGAATGTCACTCGTCTGCCTGGTAGATCCTTCCCCACAACCCCCTCCTTTAAGTCACAGGCCCTCTGCCCCTCTCGTTTAAATATCTGTCTCCTGTGTTCCCGTAGCACCTCCCCTAAAATGGCATCAATCGTGTGCATTGTAATTCTTGATTGCTTGTCCACTTCCCCATCAGACACAAAGTGGACCAAGTCCAAGTTCGTCCTCTCCGAATCAGACGCCAGGGCTTTACCAGCACAGGTAATGCCTTCGTGCAAATTAGAAAGCCTGATGAGCAGTCCTGGGCTGGAGATCCCCCACCCCTCCCTGCAGCAGGGAACCACCCATACACCTGTCCAGGGGGCCCTGACAGGCAACTCCACGAGGGACTTCGATGAGGGGGTGAGCTTCCTCAGTATCCGAGCAGTTTTCTTACAGGCTGAAAACAACTTCGGGGGAAGATCCAAAGTGTGCTCCGCCACTGGCAGTGTTCCAGGTTATTTTGACTGTTTTTAACCTCCGCATTGAAGTATGATTGGTGTAAGAAAAGCAGTGCATGCTCCATGCACAAAGTTGATGAGTTTGGAGAGAAGCACACACCATGACACCATCACCACAATCTACTCCATAAATACATCCACTCCTCCATGTTTCCTCCCACCTTCCTGTGTGTGTGTGTGTGTGTGTGTGTGTGTGTGTGTGTGTGTGAACACTTAATTCAAGGTTCCTTCCGCACGTCTCGGGTACTTCGTACAACACCACATGGAGGACAGCTTACTCTGGCCGCTTTGTGGAGGAAGCAGTGAGCCCGGAGTGGTTCTGCAACTGCCCCAAGGTCGTCCTGTTGGTAAACAGCCCGTGATTGAAACACAGGCCCGTCTGGTTCCAGGGCTGTCCCTGGCTGACCCTGGGCACACGGAACACGACTGCTCATTCCCAGGAGTCACGGGTTGTGTTTTTTCAGTGTCCCTTGACCTCGAGCGTTGTTGGCTGCCTGACGGTTGCTGGGCAGACTTAGATTTCTCTGCCGTTTCTGAGGCTGTCGCAGAATTGTATTATTGACCAGCAATGTTACTTAACCAAACAGCTTTTTAAATGGATGATCACTTGTTATGTTTCAGGTTACTTTGCTTTCTGAACATGTTTGCAAGACTTGTTTTATTGCCAGGAACGGTAACCGTGCAATATGCTAAATTTGAGATCCCTGCTGGTTGGTTCTTTCTAATACAGGCATCAGTGGCAAATTCAGTTAGAACACCTTAAGTCTTAAAATATGTCTGGTTTGTCCTATTCTTTTTGTTGTAGAGGAGACATTTCTTTGTGGTGTCTGGTTTTGAAATTGTATACACTCTCTCTAAGGAAATCTCTGATGAATCAAAGACAGAGCAGTGCTCAGTCGTCCTTAAAAGAGGCTGTGGCCTGTCCCACAGAGTTGCGGTATCACTGGTACACCGGCTGCAGCCGCGGCAGGCGAGGACTGTTGGCCGTAACCGCCGCAGCCTGCACAGCCAGACGAGGTTCGTGAAGCTTCTCTCAGCAATAACACGCGTACGAGCGATCTTTTCCCTGCAGAAGAGGACTATCACTGGCCCTTTTCATTCGGGTCTCCTCTGACACTTCATCCATCAAAATCGACCCGTTCTTCCCCGACCCACTGCCTGCCTCCGACAGCCACTTCCTTCCCCAGCTTTCTCCGGGCGGGAGCGCCCGTCTTCTGGCCACACAGCCAGAAAAGCTCAGAGCTGAGGAAGCCCTGAGAGGTGCTGGGCTCCAAACTCCCGTCTTGCCCAGGAAACCCTTGGACAACAGGACTCCAGCTCTGTCTCGCGGGGTCTTGGACACACGATTTGCGATGGATTCTTGCGATGGTCCTCACTCCTCTCTGGGCCCTGCTTTCAGTGAGGACAAGGACAGAGTCCAGCACATAGTAACACCCCATAAACATTAGCCTTTAACACTGGCAAGCAGGCATTTCTCCGTGTTGTGTTAGACTCCGGCAACCACACAAGTTTCCAGGGCAGGGCCTCCCAATATCGGACAATCCCACGCTCCTTCAGCAAGCGCTCATGGGGCTGTGTGCCGCTGACTGCGCTGCAGAGCTGAACGAGATCGGTAGCTGGCCTCACGAAGTCCCCAGCCTAGCAAGCAAGCTCAGCACTACGTGGCCCGTGGCTGTCCTGCCCTCTCAGCCCATTTGGAGACAACACTTGTGTCCCCCAGAGACGTGAGCAGGGAGGTCGCGTACCCCTAAGTGACCAGCGCATGGGCTCCTCAAGGAGTTCAGTCCTCTCCTCTGGAGCAACTCTCCTTGCCCTTGTGAGCCCCCATTTCCTTCTCCGTCCCTGGGAGGAAATAACCTCGGCCCTATTATGTCACTGGAGTGTCCTCAAAATAAAATGAGATCATTACGTGAAAGGTGCTGTCTGATGACGCGATACACCTTGTGTTAAGCCAAAGAAAGAAATGATGGCATTTTAGACATGGGTCAGCAAGGGGAGCTCTTGTGGCTGGGAGCCGACAGCGAGAGGGGCCGCAGCAAGGCCCCCAGCAGGCTCCCCTGCAAGACCAAGGCTGGATGGCGTCACCAAGCCATCAGCGTGGCCCCTAGAGATCTCACTGTCGGCCACACATTTTGTTGAAAGGTCTCCAGCTTTTAGATCCAGACAGGCTTAGACTCAAGATGCCTTCTCTACCACTTCCCAGTAGGCCGACCTTGTACACAGGACTTCATCTAAGCCAGAGTTTACTCGTTTGTAAATCAGACCTTCTCGATGAGGACTGAGAGGCATTCCGCGTCTGAGCTCTTCTTTTGAGGAGAGAAGATGTAATGTTGATGAGTGAAAAACGGCCACCGTCTGCCCACCGCGGGCACGAACAAACCAGAAAGCCGGTGTGTGGAGAGAACCGAGTGACACGGGGCTGTGGGCAGTGCAGACGCCCGTTTGGGCTGCCCTGCCCTGGTGGGCTTCCACTTCCGGGAGAACTTCCCAAGACTTCACCGGAGCTGTGCCCCGGGGTTCCAAGAGACCCTGAACTTGGAAAATCAACCCTTTCTCAGTGCTGATGTCCAGCCAGTCAGTCTCTGCTTCTCACATTCCTTGTTGGCTCTGCCCTGCTTTCCTGAGTCCGGCATCTCCTGGAAGCCCAGCCAACCACCCAGGCAGCTGTGGACGGGGAGGCATAGCCTGTCCTCTATGGGCCAGGCAGTGAGTGGGCAGTGGCAGCAATGTGGCACTGTGGAGGCGTGTCGGCATTTTTCTAAGTGATGGAGGAGTGAGCTGCTGTCTCATTCATCATCAGTGACGTTTACTGCGAACCATCCCAGCCAAGAGAATTCTAAGAAGACACTTAAAAAACCTGGGTCACGCTGAACTGACCATACCCGCCAGGTTTAGCACATTGAACTATTTGTATTAAACAGCTTTAAAGTCATAATTTTTATTAAAAGTAAGAGAGACAACTGGCCACTGAGCACATTGCTGAAGGACTGAAAACTTACTAAAATAACATTTAGCAAATATTCTTTTCATGCCATTCAAGACAGGTTTTACTTACTTACTTTATGGCAGATGCCACTGAATGCCTACCCCCGATTCATCTGCCTACCCCACTTCCTCGGTCACAGAGCCCCCGTTCCGCCCAGATCTCCAGCCTCCTGCAAGTGCCTTGGCTCACGATTGACCCCAGGACACTTCCTCTCATGACTGGTTGGCCTGGTCCTGGGCATGCAACACAATCCTGGCCAGCAAGGGGTTCCACAGGAAGACTGCTCCTTCCCTAGAGAAATACGAGCGAAGAGATGATCTTTTTCTTCCTCTGGATGTGGCCCCGAGGGCAGGCAAAGCCACCACCCCAGGAATGGCAAGAGGATTCAAGAACCTGGGTGAGCCCTGACCAGTGTGGCTCAGTGGGTTGGGTGTCACTCCCAAAGCAAAAGTCGCCAGTTCTCGATGCCCGGTCAGGGCACATGCGTGGGTTGCAGGTTTGGTCCAGAGTCGGGGCGCATACTAGAAACAACCAATCGATATTTCTTTCACATTGATGTTTCTCTCCCTCTCTCTAAAAATAAATAATTTCTTTTAAAAAAAGAACGTGGGTGAGATTTCTGAGTTACATAATTAACAAATGGTGCCACCTCCCTCTAGACTACTCATCATGTGAAGGGACAAAGGCTCTGGCTCGAAGCATTGATGTCAGCTGTGACCGGAGGGTCCATGACTTGGGGGCTGAGAGTGTTGCTGTTGTGTGTAATGAGCCCTTCAGGCGGTGGCAGCACTTGGCAATTTCTAATACTGTTATGTGTTCAAAAGTGGCTTGAGCCAAAGTAATCCCCCAACTATTCCCCTACAGCCCTCAAACGTCCTGCAGGTTCCCAGAAAGAAAATGCCTCCAACTCCTCAGGCCTGTCATCTGCTGCTTCATGTGTAGACTGTCCCAGTAGGGAGCTGTGGCCCCCGTCACACCGCCACTGCCCGAGGACACCCGGGAAAGCTCCTGCCGGAGAATTTCCTGTCTCCCACCCCCACAAGTGTTCGTGGGCTTTTCTTTTCTTTTCCAGCCTCTTTTTCTCTCTCCGTCTTTGGCATTCCTGATGACAAGTTTTTATTTCCCTTAATGGTCTTTGACAGGGTCGTGTGTCACTGTTAATTGGCATCAGAGTTTTGGTAACTGGAACATCTTCTAATGAGGAACATCAGTTTTCCTGTCCCTGGTGACCCTGGTGGCTCCCCTGCATCTTGCCAAGGTGGTGGCTGACGCATGCAGGTCCCCTTCCAAACAAGGGCCACCGACAAGGGAGCCACGGCACCCTCTGCCAAAGAAGGAGGGGCACAACGTGCTCTACCCACATGGTGACAGGGCTAACTTGTTTCTAAATACATAGGTTGTGACTCTTATTTCTCTGAAGGCGGTTTGTTGGCTTGATTCCCACAGCCTAGTCGTTTTTTGTCAAGGAGGTGTCTTCAGTCTCAAGTTACTTCCGTTTGTTTACACAGCCATTGAAACAAAGTTGCCTTTGTCATCTAGCTCTGTTTCTTAGGGTGCACCTGCCTGCACATGGTGCTCAATAAATGTAAGTTATTATGTTGTTATTGTTACAGAAAACCTGTGACTCCCAGTGCACTCACTTGTCTGGATTGCTCTTTACTAGGCTTTGTGTTCCTCCTGTGTGCTTCATCTTGGCAGCTCAGCACTTTGCACTGGCTGGAAACACAGCAGCAGACGCTCCTCAAACACTTTCTGACCCAAACGGCCATGTGACTGCCAGCTCGTAACCCTCCACGGGCTCCTGCCTGCCTGTGATAGAAAATCAAACTCTGTAGCACGATTTCCAATGCCTCTCAGGTCTGGCTCCCACCCTCCGACCCCACCGCCCCCTTTCCTGACCTCCCAGGCAGCCGAGCAGCAACGTTGCAGTTCTCCAGACCAACCCTTTTCTCAGGCCCTTTCCTCCAACCTGCCCAACTGCCTTCCATATTCAAGACCCAAGTCAGGCGTCTTTTCCTGGAAAGCCTTTCCTGAGCCTTTTCCAGGTGGCCCCCAAGTTCGGAACATAGACGAATGCATAAGAAGTGGTTCTTTGGTGCTATATTACAATGCAGGATGAAATAACGTGGCCACATTTCAGACTTCAGGGCCACCTTGCAGCCAGAACGGTCCCCTCCCATCTCTGTGCCCTCCAGAACCTTTTCCTGCGGCTCTGATCCCCAGGATGCAGCATTCAGATGCTCCACCTTGTCCATCCCAGCCACCCGGCTCCACAATTGATGAGTCACTCAGCAAACATTTGCTATGAATAATCCCAACAGGTATTTATGAACCCCCTGTGTAAGGCAAGGGAAACCGCCCCCTCTGAGTTGCGGCTGCTGAATACCGCGCCCTGGGGCTGTCACTGTGCGTTTCTCTCATTCAGCTGCCGTTCACAATGAAGACACGCCTTTGTGAGCTCGCACTCCCTTCACTCCCTTTTCTTTTTTACGGAGGAAATCAGCTCTACCTTCGTGAGTCACCATTGTTTGATACCTTCCCAAAGGAAAACATCGATAAAGACAAAGTGAAACATTTCAAGAGGAAAGGCACATTCAAGGGTGAGCGCCCATATTCATGAGTCCATTACAACTTTACAAAGAGCTGTTCCTGAAACAGGGCAGGTAAAGACCCTGTTGCTGCCAAGGTCAAGTGTGATCTACACTGGCTTGGTGGAGCCTCTGTCCATGGTTGCGGTCAGACTGTGCAGCCTTTTCCACCAGAGACCCCCCTCGACCTGCCGCATATTTACACACTTCTCAAAGATGACGCCAGGCCAGAAAAACAAAACCCCAGCGGCAATGCCACGGCAGAGAGTGTGATGTGGCAGACGGCCCCCGGCTGGTGGTGGTCACCGCGGCACCAGACGCACGCGGTGCAGTCGCAGCTGGCCGCGGTCATGAGGGAGCCTGCCCGAGGCTCTGTCTGCTCTCCTGCTGACTTGGGTCCTGGGGACGTCACTTCCTGAGAGAACTCCTGCCAGAACACTTCTAGTTGCTGATGTCACAGGCACCACGATCGTTCCGAAGGGTAGGGAGGCCCCGGGTCTGCGGGGGGCTCTGGTGGGTCTGGCCTAGAGGGCGCGCTGTGGCACCACCCTCACTGAAACCCGAAGTGAGTGTGGCTGTCCAACAGAGGGCTGTCCCATGAAAGGCGCCTTGTGGAATGAGCCTGATAAACACGTTCTCAGGGCACCGCAGCACCCTGGACTAGGAGGGCCAGTGGACCTGTAAGCCATCCCAGGGGAGGCTGGTAAGTGACACAGGGTGACTCAGAAACACTTGACCACTTCCAGGGTGGGGCTACTCAGTAAGTAGTGAATACAGAACTGGGGCGGGCCAGGTTGACCTTTGAAGTGTCTGGCCAGAGGGAAAGTGCTGGGTTTTGGCCCCAGGTTTACATTTGCCATAAACCATGCTAGGAACACATGCGATATTTGTCCGCTCTGTCTGAACCATTCATTCTGTGCAACGCTGTGGGTGCACTAATCGGAGGTCCGTGATGGGATTCCGCTGCTCAGTGAAGCCCCTGAAATTACACGTGAAAATGTCGTGCATTTGACAGTGGAAGTGACCTCATTTCATGCCACGTTAAACTTGTCTGTTTGTGATAACCTGGCATCAACAAAAATGTTCATAGACAGACTTTAGAGTGATGTCAGTAATTAACTTCTGAGTTAATTGTAAATGGAACTTAGAATTTAATGAAGTCCTACAGTATTTAAGGTCTGTGGTGGATGTACAAAAAATACGTCCTATTGAGCACACCTGCCCCCTGGCTGCCGCGCTTCTGGGAGGCCCAAGGCCACTTGGGCCCATGGAGAATGGTTTCTGGCTCTGACAAAATTTTAAAAGGTGCCCACCTGCCCCTGTTCTCGGGAGGAAGACGATCCTCAGTGGGGACAGCGTTTGGCATGAGATACCCTGAGCAGGGAGGGGCCAAGCTACACTCTTACTTAACAAAATAAATAACCATATTTAATTGGCTCTGAAATTCACATTGTTAAACAACTTAACATCTCTGAAATTGAGGGATTTCTTACAGTGCTAGACCGTCACTCAATAAATTTTATACCTTTGATAAGCAAAAAAAAAAAAAAGGAAGTGAAACATCCCTAACTTCTATTTATTAGTTTCGCTCAGAGTAACCGATCATTTCCTACTTGGAAGATGGACACCCTGTGGGTCAATCAAACAGAGCACTTGGCCTTGTCCTCTGTACTCAGGGGCCTTAGACTGAAATTATCCCTTGGTAACCCCAACACGCCTTGTGCTTCCTCTCCTGCGGCCTCGTGTGAGTCTGTGGTGCACGGCCATCGTATTTTGCGATCCTCGCCTGCTGTCCTGTGGGCGGTGTGCTTCTGTGGAGGCAGCTTGGGCTGAGCCCGGCACCCCGCGTCCCCTCAGGGCCTGGCTGTCCATGCGCTGTGAGATCAGGAGCGAGTCACTTAGTGAGCAAAACGGTCCAGGGCCGGCACGTGGCGGGTCCTTTCTAACTGTCACTGTTTTCAGAGGCAGCCTGCGCTGCGGAATCAGACTGTCACAGAGCACATCCTTAACTACAGCTACCTCGGCCACAGCCTCTGTGCACCACGAAGGTCAGGGGCGTGGGTCTCGTTCATGGCTGTGTCCTCAACAGCTGGCAGAGAGCCTGGCAGTTTGGAATACGCCAACGAGTGAGCGCAGATGGAGGTTGGTCGGTTCCTTCCAGCACTGTGGCGACACTTACCAAGAATGCAGAGAAGAGCGGTCATGGTTACGGGGCCTGGCACATCACAGGCTGCAATCCCTGGTGTTTGGTGGTCAGAACCGATGAACATAGAAAACTGGACATCCGAAATGCCAAGGGCAGCCCTGCCCATGGATTTAGCCAGTCAGGGCACTCAGCTATGGGGCTGGTCTGGTGACTAATCCCTTCCCAGCACAACTGTGCCTGTCCCTCCCACACAACGCTATTACGGGGAGCAAGAATCACTTGTTTGTTTAGTCCTATTTATTGAGCATCTAGGGGGCGGAGCATACCAGATGGGTGAATATCTGTGAACAAGTGTCCCGATGCCGGGGACAGACTGGGGAAGCGCTTGCTCCCCAAGGGTCTGAGAGCCCCAATGACCGGAGGTCTCCTGTGCAGGGCACTTGGGTGGTCTCACTTGCCCAGACAGGACACTGGGCAGCCCCTTCCCTGCCTTTACTTCCAATACTGCCTTCGCGACTGTGACCCTTCTGCTCCTGGTCAGTTAGATGGAGGGAGGTGACCCTTGTGACCATGGTTAGAAAGACACTCGGCTCAGAGATGCAGGTTAGGAGGTCAGGACCCGGGAGTTCCCTGTTGCCCTGGACGCGACCTCCCACGATCCCAACACGAGGGCGGGGAGGACACCGCAGATTTTAGGACTGGGCGGTGGGCGGACAAACCGGAGCTGGGAGTCCAGCGATAAATGCTCACACCTCATGGGTAGCCTGGCTGCTGAGCAGCCTCCCCTGGAACACCCTACCCAGGAGCCTGTCCTTCTCGCTCTCCTGCACGCGTGGTGCTGAGTGCCACGGATCGACGTGAGGAAGCGGGGCTGCTAGGCCGAATTCTCAGTCTGGATTTTGTTGTCATGTAACAGTGGAAAATCGTAACCATGGGGGCTTGGAACCCAGCCCACCGTTCTTCTGTCGTTTCTGTTCGTGCTGACTCTGACCAAAATGTAGGTGGTGGCTGGACAGCATGTCTGTGTAAGAATTCTAGGAACTAACTTCAAAAGAGACAGACCCAGCCCTCCAGGCCTCGCAGCTCCGGGAGAGTTGCTGACCTTCGACCATGGAGCCGGGATGACAGGAAACCGGGTGATGTGAAAAGTCAGGTGACTAAACCAAGATGACTCACACCTCACCGTCACTTGCCTTATCAGAATGGACTGTGCTCATCTGCACAAAGAGATCTTTCCAACCCCCTCCTCTGATCTCTTTGTTCTGTTCCCCTCTCCCTTCTTACAAAAAGCTCTGTCTCCCCTGAGATGGGGAGACAGGCCTTGTGACATGAGTCCCCGTCTTCCAGGCGGCTGGCATTTCAATAAAACCACTTTCCTTTCCATCAGCACCTGCCTCTGGAGCAGTGGCTTTGTGGCAGCAGGGCAGCAGGACCTGAGTCTCGGTGACAGTCCCACCCTTCCTGACCGAGACTCTTCATTCGGAACACGCAACGGCACCCGAGCCATGTCCTAGGTCTCTGCAGTGTCATCTCCAGCCCACGAGGCCTGGGCTACAAGCTCAGGCTCAGACGCAAGCCTGCCTGGCTCACAAGTCCATGAATGATGAGGGTTGATTTCTGGTCACCACGGGGAACACAGGACACTGGGAGCAGCAGGGAGCCCCCAGGACCAAGGAGGCAGGGGAAGAGGGGCAGAGAGAAGGTGGGAAGGAGGGAGTGGGAGGAA
The DNA here is from genome assembly GCA_007922815.1 of Macrotus californicus. Classification (NCBI taxonomy): domain Eukaryota; kingdom Metazoa; phylum Chordata; class Mammalia; order Chiroptera; family Phyllostomidae; genus Macrotus; species Macrotus californicus. The sequence goes on from VMDR010000045.1 coordinate 311,373, forward strand.
GAGAGAAGAAAGCAGGACAAAGGGAAGACCTAGTGCCCCTGACCCGACACACCACCTTAGGGATGGACTGTGGAAAACACCCGGAGAAAGGGCCTTCCCCCTCACCGACTGCGGGGTTAGGGCTGGCACATCTGCATCGGTTAGCTGAGGAACGGGGTGCCGACCTGTAGGAGACAGGCAGCCCAGAGAGACTGTTTCGGACACCCATTTCCATGGGTGCCCAGGCCGCTCCTGGAGCCTTGAGCTGCAAACGGACAACGAATCTTTGACACCCTCCTCACTCGGTTCGTACGAAACATCGTTCATCTACCCTCCCACTTGGGCACCGAAAATGGCGGTGACTCGGCAGGCAGTGAGGAGTGAGTGTGCGTGGGAGGGAGGTGGGGATGAGCCCCGAGCCAGGGCCTCATCAGTGTTTATTCCACTCAAGACTTCTCCAGCCTTCCCTGGGCAACAGGGAGAGAGCTCATGGGACAAGAGGGGAGTTTACCTCTGACCAAGCTCTCCATCCAGGAGCTTCTGAGAGTCCCCAGGGCACGGGTGGCACACTCCCACCCCTGAGTCCCTCCAAGCACCACGAAGGTCAGAGCGCTGGGGCGAACAGAAGAGAACTGTGCTGTCAGGCGGGGTCTTTTTCCGCCAGAAGGAACTGGGCTCCCGGTCCTGCACCGGCCCAGGATGCGCCTGTCCTGTGTGGCTTGGGATTGTAAAGGACAAGCCGTTCAAAGCTGAAAAGAGGGCAGCTGGGAAGCCCTGGTCTGAGACCTCCACCCTGGCCTCTGTCTGTTCTACGGCCCAGAATCACCTCCTGGTGGTAACGGTCTCTGTTTGGTTGACACAGCAGCTGTTTCCCACAAGCCACTGCCTTACAAGACAGACCCAGCGGCCATTTCTGCAGCAGGAGGCCACACCATGTGTCCCTGCATGGAAGAGGCCAGGCTGGCTGGTCCCCAGAGGGGCAGGGACCCGGGGAGCCAGCCGTGTTTACTGAGATTGCTACAGTAACAACCTGATGCAATGAGCCTCATTTGGGTGTGTCCAAGGGGCAATCTGTCGAAACAGAAGGGGGAAGAGCTGAGGAGGTGAAATCAGGTTTTTTCACACTGGAGTTGCTGCTGCTAAGATAGCCAGAACAGCCCCCCGAAGGGATTTATCAGGCGGCAGTACAGCCACTGACTACGAAGACAGTCCTTTCGGGGGAGGGGATGGCCCAGGCGACTGCGTGTTCCATCCCAGATAGCAGAACTGTGGATGAGCCAACACTCGGAGCTGTGTGGCCCAGAATGAGCGTTCCGGAGGGCACAGCGCCCTCGCCCTCAGCTCGCCGTGATCAGACACAGAATGGGGACATGTCAGGCACTGGGCCACACGCCATGGCTAGAGGCGGTCTGCAGGTATGAGACATCCCACACTGCAGGGCCCAGTCTGAGACCACCCAGGGGGCTTATCGCAGAAAAGCCACAATGGGTATAGAAACAGAGCCAGGAGACCGGCGGCGAACGACACGGTGTGATGGTCATTGCGCCTGAAGCAGCGCTGCCTGACGGCCTTGCAGGATGGTGGCCGCGTGCGTGTGGAAGACCTCCCTGCGCCTTGACAGACGGGTCCAAGCCAGCCTTCTGAAACTGCGCGCCTGTGCTGGGAGGGGACTCTGGAGAGAGGGTGCACCAGGCCGTCCCAAGGTAAAACGGTTGAGTTGCTGAAAGGCTGTGGCACAGTGACAACAGCGCTTGAGGGGGAGTGACAAGCTGTCAGCAGGTCTTTATAGGAAGACATCTCTCGAGCTAAGAAGAAGAATGAGTTGAAGGGGGTGGGCGGGGCAGGTTCAAGTTTTGTGTCAGAAACAAGAAGTGGGTGTGGGTCCCCCTTAGGAAAAACAGTCCAGATTGAAGGACACAAATCCCGAGGGCGTACCCCAGGGCCTTAGACGCCTGTGCGAGGAAGGGGCCGAAGGTCAGGCTGCCCCTCGGCTACTCTCCCCCGTTTACCCAGCCAGGCACCCAGGGAGTCACCGAAACCCTTCCTCTCAGTCCCCTTCAGTCCCCACAGCGTGCCCGCTTTACGCCCTACGTAGGTCTCAGTTTTCTTTCTTTCTCCCTTCTGAATGCCGAGACCTCTATCATTCCCTTCTTATCACGTTCTTGGCTTTTTATTTTCTCCGGCATGTGGCCACCTTGCAAATTTTGTCCAAGCTCAGTGAACTATTCCTAATCCCCGCTGGGCGGTAGAGGGTGCAGGCTAAGGGCTCGGACACTTACATATAAAGGCTTGAGCTAGAGTCTCCTTGGATCACTGAGCAACATCTCCGAGTCTCAGTTTTCCCATCTGCAAATGGACACAAATACCTACCTTGCAGCCCGCTTCTGCAAATTCCCACGGATGTCCCTGCAAAGGTCTTCGCACACGGTCAGCCCCTAGCGATCGCCAGTGAAGGTTCCTGACTGTTAGGTGACAATGTGGCCTCAGATAAAGCAGCAGCCACCAGCCCACAGCTGCTGTTGGCCCAAGGTGAAAAAGCTAACCCATCAAATAAAAAAGCACTAAACGCTGGTATGAAATGATGCATCCCTTCTGGGATAGCTTGTACTACATACATGGACCTAGGATGAACCAGGGGCCAGAAGGAGAGCAGCCCCTTCAGACAGCCCTCGTCTCACTGGGTGGGGCCCCTTGGGGTGGCCCTGATAACACAGAAGGGAAGTGCTGAGTCATGCTGCCTCCGGACGGGCGGGGCCTGGAATCCTCCCTGGCAGGCTCCCAGCAGAGTCTTGCAGGGCCCTGGGTCCACCCAGCTCTCCTGACCCGCACTTGGCCGACTTCCCTGTTTCAGCCCTATTCATGCCCACTGAACCAGCTGGCATTTCCCTTCTCTGGGCACCAGCCTCCTGACCTCGGTTCCTGAGCTGCAGCTCTCGCTTATACCTGGGCCTTCGCACCTGCACAGCAGGGCGTGCCTGGAGCAGGGAAGGTTCGGGCTTTCTCCCCGTGAGGAGGCTCAGGGCCCTCTTTTCAGAGTTCAGTGAAAGTGAGGGGGAAAGCACACCTCAGTGGTCACGGAAATGGATGAAGGGGAAGCCAAGCCAAGAAAACACTTTCGGACGCATGTTCCAGAAGACCCATGGAGCTCAGCTCCTTGCTGCTTGCATTTACTCCCAGTCTGGTTGGGGCCATCTGGGGGCGCTTCCCGCGTGGTGAAGCCCGCCTGCCAGCGGTTGCGCCATCACCAACCCTCCCCATCGGACAAGCACCAGGCCAGCTTGGGGACCTGACCGGGCCCTGCTCTGGACTGTGGGACCGTGAGACCACAGGTTGGCTCTGATTCCGGCGACACGTGGAGTTACGGAGCTGCTTGGTTAAAGCTATGGGAGAAACCGCAGGGGAAATGTATCTCAGCATGGTCGCTCACTGCGGGGCCTGCACTGGCAAGAAGACGGGAAGTCCTGAGTGTGCTCGCCACTGCCAGCCCCTCTTCTCTGCCAACCCCCACTTCCTGTTGCCCTGCTTGCAAAATGCCCGTGGTCAGAAAGGCCTCCTCTGTCCCCATTGCTCCACTTGCAACCCTGACCACAGCCCCTGTAAGGGACAAGTGGCTGGCAGGGCTCAGCGGCAGCCACCATCTCTCCTACTTCCTTCCCTCTGGCCTCCAACCTCTGATATCACCCCTTGCCACCAGGTCCTGCGAGCACCCCTGTCCCTTGGTGGTGGCAGGCATAGCTCGGCTGTGGCCCACTCCTCCACCCTGACCCAGACGCTGCAGAGTGCTCCCCGCCTGGCTGCTGTACCCCCCACCCTCCGGAAGGAACCCTGGAGAGGACGCCTCCCCCTCGGAGAGAGGGGGCTGCTCTCCTACGGAGACCGCACCCCCACTCTGCTCATGGAGGGTGCTCTGTTGAGCCGGGCCTTCCCCTTGACATTGTTCTTCTCCTATCACTTTAAGGGACATGCCACCTGCTCAGCAGGTGCTAAAGGTGCTGGCTTCCACTTCTGTGCTAAGGTCAAGTCCCCAGTTCGTGTTCTTAGTCCTGTTCATTTGTAGGCTGTTCTTTTTCAGGCCCGGGGTCTGTGTGTGTTCATTTTATTTCTCCTGATTGTTAACGACACAAATTGACATGCCTTCTTTCATTCAGCTGGATTTTTGTTGTGCGTTGTCCAGGAACAGCAGGGCAGAATCGGGGAAGGAGAACCTGTAATTTTTTAACTATGACAGGTTATACAAATTATTAGTTTTCAAAAGATTTCCTGATTCAAAAAAGTCCTGCACACTCATTTTACAAGGTAGGAGAAGTTCAGGAAAGTTTACAGTACCAAGATAAAAAGCCCAATAATCCCACGGCAGCCGCTTGACTGTCCACATCTTCATACATTTCCTTCCAATGTTTTTTGCCTACGATTTTCTGTAGGAATAGTACTCATATTTTTATCAATGGCGTGCTTTAGCAAAGAACCGGCCCCGCGCTATGGGTGTGTCATACCCGGGCTAGCCAGCGCTTCCAACACCATGGGGAGACAGGTGTTGCTGAAATTGTGGAAACTGAGTCCCAGGGAGGAGCATTAGTAACCAGTTGGAGCAAAAACTGACATCCCATGTCTCGCTCTCAGGGCAAAGAGGCGAACTCCAGGCTGGAGTCTGAACTCAGTGGATTTCACGGAGTGATGAAATGACGAGGAAGGAACATGGGAGGGTCGGCGTTGTTCTTAGTGGGGGTCAGGCCCGCCGGGTTCATTGTTACATCCGCCCTGAGAGACATTTCTTCACCTGTGCGCAGGCATTCCTTCTTGTTTTAGTCCTTGCCCAAGGGTATGTTTATTGATGTTGAGAGAGAGAGGAAGGGGTGAGGGGAGAGAGGGACATTGATGTGAGAGAGAAACATCGATGGGTTGCCTCCCATACACGCCCCAACTGGGGATCAAACCAGCAACCCAGGTCTGTGCCCTGACCCGGGACTGAACCTGCGACCTGTGGTGCACAGGATGATGCTCCCACCCACTCCCGGAGCCACACCGGCCAGGGTGGTGTGCAGACATTCCGAAAGAGGTGTGTTCCGCCATGAGTCCAAAATATCGCCGCTTGCCTTTCAAGCAGACTAGAAAGAAACAGAGAGCGAGAGCTCAGGAACGTCCAGGCAGCTCGGCGGGAAGTCCGCCGCAGAAGAGAGGTGAGTAAATCTCGGGCAGTTTGGGAGCAGCGAACTCAGCAGGGACCGGGCGGTGTCTGGGCTGCTGCGTTGGCCGGCTGCAGATCAGTACCAGCAGCAGGGCCCAGGGCGACCGGCCAGATGCGAATAAATGACGGTGAGGACAGACATGTGGCTGGAGTTCTGCTAAACACATCTGGGCGCAGGTGAAAATACATAGTAAGTGGCTCCTGTGCTAGCCCCGAACTAGCTTTGAGCAGAAGGTAAGTAGACACGACCAAGGCTCCTTGCACACAAGGAGCTGCGTTCACTGGACAGCTCTGCAGGAGAGCCTAGAACGTGCCAGACCCAGGGCTGTCCGACCTGGGGCCCCTGGGCCACATGAGGCCCAGGATGGCTGTGAATGTGGGCCCACACAAAGTCGTGAGTTTACTTTAAATATTATGAGATTTTTTTGTGATTGTGTGTCACAATGAATGTAATAGGTGGCCCAAGACAACTCTTCTTCCAGTGTGGCCCAGGGACGCCAAAGGGTCGGACACCTGCTATGCTGTCTGGATACCTCGGCAAACAAAACCAAACCAGTGGCCGCCCTGTGGAGCTGACCGCTCAGAGCGAAAGGCAGGCAGGAGGCAGACGTAACGGAGGCAAGTGGTCCCAATCCAGGCCACCCTGCAGTTTGGGATGGAGAGCAGGCTTTCTGGGGAAGCTCACAAGTTTGGGGCGGGGCGAGGGAGGTCAACAGGAAGAGGCACGTGTGTCGCAGTCCTGGCCGGCAGGACCGCGTGTTGTTGTGAAATGCTTGTCCTATATCCCTGGACAAGTGACGAACAAATTCACGCGGACTAAAGGAATCCAGTGGAGAAAGAGGGATGCATGGCCGATCTCTCAAGGATCAAGAGAGAGGGGCCTCGACCCTTTGCCTGGACAGGCTTTTATTGATATTCTAGGTAGATTACATCAAGGAGGGTCCTCCTTCACTGTGCACAGGTTGCTTTAGGTGGTTACCATAACAAAAGAAAGAATGTTGCTAATCCCTTTACGATAAAGGTCATTTGCAATTGTAAAGGGAAAGGTTGAACTGGTTACACCCAAACTTGAGAGGTTTAGCATAAATTTTGGGAGGTTACTTTAAAGATATGCAGTACACACATGTTTCCTCAATTCAAGGTGAGGGAGTTTTTTAGGAAAAGCAAGTCTCAAAGTGGCCTAGGTGCAATACAGGCCTGATTCCCCATGGGAGACCTATTCACGGATGTTCTCTGCACGCCATGCACGTCTGTCTGTGTTCAGAACCAGAGCTGAGCCAGAAGATCGCATCACACATGGATAGGTACCCTATACATGTGGTCCCTCAATCTGCTGCTACTCATTTGAAATCCATTCATTTCCAGTGTCAGGGTTTGATTTTACTTTCCTTTTCCATTTCATTTTGATATTATTTTTTAAATTTGTAAGACGTTTACATTGTTCAGCATCTTTAGAGAAGGACCACCTGCCTTTCTAGCTCCCAGCCCCTTCTTCTTGCCCTAAGAAAAATAATAATTTGTATAACCCTTAGTAGTTTAAAAAAGTTTACTGAGTTTTGACTTACCCTTCCAAGGCTTTTATTTTTAGCAAAAATAAACCAACGGTCTTCTCTCTTTGCCCTTCTTCACAAAAGATTGTACCTAGACATATCTTTTATCTATCAATCCATCCATCCATCCAATCTCTGGTTCTCAGTCTTATTTTTAGAGCGTTCCTTTTTTCTTTTTAAAAAAACAGCTGCTCTGTTTTCTACTTTCTTTCATTTTTTAAAAAAATTATATTTTATTGATTATGCTACGACAGTTGTCCCAAATTTTCCCCCTTTGCTCCCCTCCACCCAGCACCCCCCACTCCCTCAGGCCATCCCTGTTTGATTTTATATAACAAGCCCTTGTTGATGAATATTTGGATTGTTTACAGTACTTGGTTCTTACAAATACCACAATAAATATTGCACAATGTTTTACATTTCTGGAGATCCTTAAAGGTAGAACCGCTAAGCAACAGGGGTATGCAGTGTAACCTCATTAGTTAACCTCAAAGGTGCTCCCTAGAGGCTGCCTGCTCCACTGTGTTCGCCCACAGCCCCCCCGACAGAGGGCTGTCCCAGACTTCTTGAGTTTTGCCAATCAGACAGGTGAGCAATGGCATTTTAAAATACCTTTTAATTCACTTTTAATACAAGCAATATTGAGTCCCTTCTCAGATGTGTAAGGGCCATTTCAATTTTTAAAAAAGTTTTTTCTTCTTTGAATGGCCTGTTTGTACCTTTTGTCCACTGTTTGTTTGTTCATCTTTCTTACGTACTTTAGCATCAACCTCATGGGCTCCAGAAAGAAGGCCATTTTTAATGTGATCACAGGAAATGCCCATGTCACAGCGGGGAGAAGCGTACCTCTGCTCGCCGCGTTGTCTGCTCCGAGAACACGCACGCCTGCCCGCCCGCTCAGTTCCCCGCGGGGTGCACTGGGCTCCTATCTGTTAGCACGTTTCTGTGCAGTCATTTGCTGAGACCACAACAGGACGCAGCGCAATGTGGCAGGAGCAAAGCCCATGGTCACGCTGACTGGCCTTCCTTTAAAGGTGCCACCAGGAACCACAGGGGCACTTCCTTGCTCCTGGGAGCCCCGCGGCCCGACCCTTGTTCTCTGACCCCCTCCCCTCCCCCACAGAGGGCTAGTCAGACCCTTTCTCTCTGAGGCTTGTGCCCTCAGAGTAACTAGGAGACAACCACACAGCTTTCAGTTCAATGTGAAAGGGAAAGTGGAAATCCAGTCACTCCAGAGCCAACCCCAGGCCTCGGAGAACTACATGGGAAGAGAGGATAGCGAGGCGGGGTCTCAGCAGTCGGGGACCCTAATAACGCCCACCTAGAGGTCACAGCCAGCAGGAGAATGGGGACATTGGGCTGAGACAATGGGCTGGTTCACTCTCCTCTACCGGGCCCACCAGGGAGGGGCTGACCTTACCCCGTGTGTGCTGCTTCCTGGCCACTGCACGTGGACTGGGGGGTCCCTCGTCACCCCATGAAGGTCTGGGGGAGGTGTGAGGGCTTCGTGTATAGTCCCGAGGCCTCGTCTGAGTCCCGCTGATGAGGTGGGAGGCCTGCAGAGCAGACAGGCCCGCTGGCAAAACAAGGCAAACACCAAGCAGTTAACAACCGAACAGAACCTTAGACTTACACACCAGTGGACCTACTGAGTGGTACAGAGGTGACCCGTTCAGAACGACACGGCGTGAAACCAGGCGCTGACAACAGGGTGCCAACGTGAGAGGAGCCTGAGAACGGACAGGCCTCAGAGCTGGGCCTTCGGGTCCGGGATCCTGACGAGGAGCCGGGACTCAAGCAAGGTGTTTATCAGCTGCCGAAAGCCTGCGTGGGGGAGGAAGACACTTCTCTGACCTTCCAGGTTCTTCCTGCTGGTCCCCATCAAATCGACCCGAGACGGATGAATGAGAGAAAGTGACCAGATGTTATTACAGACGTATGGGTGGGGGCCCCGCGTGCACGAGAGAAAGAAATAAAAAATGGGGCCCGTGTGACGTTCTGAGCCAAGGACGAGGCCCCCGGGGCTTCAGAGGGGAAAGGGTCATTCTCAGGATGATAAGGAGGGTAGATGTTCAGTAATCAGATGTTTGCCTTGCCCTGGAGAGAGGTTATAGACAGTTATTTCTGGTGATAATGCTTATGGGCGAAGTCTCTAATTTAAATTCTTTCTGAGGGAGAGGTAAGGGTTTCTCATGTCGGTTGCCTTCAGCTCAGAGTAATTTTCATGCCAAAGCGGCTCATCTTGGGGAGGCCTGTTCTGAGCCCCTTTGATTGCTACGGAGGCTCTTGCCAAAGGGCCCCCAGAATTAGCAGGACAGAGGAGGTGCGTTGGTGACAACAAGGTACCGGGTGGGCATGTTTCTTAGGAAGGTCTCAGTTTAGCCAGCAGAGGGCAAGAGGACACAGAGACCATTCCACGGCTGACGGGCCCAGGAGTGTGTGAGGTGGCAGGCCTGTGAAATTAACAGTGAAGACAGTCACACGCGTGGCTCCTTTGACAGACTGTATTTACGACAGTGCGTCCACAGCCGAGACTGGTGACTGTGGACGTCGCAGTGAACTCCTGCTTTTTCACAAAAGGTCAGAATTCCGTCCAGTGGCACATGTGTTTCTCTGTAGACCCCTACATACTTACAGAAGTATGGGTGTGTGTTGGGACAACGCAACCTAGCACTTTAACACACACTTGTATGTGAAGATCCCACAGAAATAAAGTCTCTGAAACTTTAACGGACCTGCATAGCAGTGATCAATTTTATAAATCTCAGAAGGAGACTTTTTAGAGAATGCGATGTTATTGGAAATAGAATATGCATAGACATTTGATAAATGGACTAACAAATGTCAGCATGTCATTTTTTAAAAAGATTTTATGTATTTATTTTTAGAGAGAGGGGAAGGGAGGGGGAAAGAGAGGGAGAGAAACATCCATGTGTGGTTGCCCCTCATACAACCCCGACTGGGGACCTGGCCCACAACCCAGGCATGTGCCCTGACTGGGAATTGAACCGGCAACCCTTTGGTTGCTGATTCACTGAGGCTTGTGCTCAATCCATTGAGCTACCCCAGCCATGTCCTTGTTTATTAGAAAACGACATGTACTCAGTCTGCCAGGTAAGGAGGTGGGGAGGCGAGGGAGGCAGGGGGTGGTGGGGGGAAGGAACTGCCCTTTCCGGTCCGCAGAGGCAGGAGCAGTCTCAGGCTTCAGTTCCAGCCCCTCAGCCCTTCCTGCCCTGCTGCTCACCCCACCCCCACCCACCTGCAAAAAGTATGCTTACCCTTCACATGAGGCTTCAAGGCCACAGACAGAGCAACTGGGGGAAGGTCCCTGCAGGCGTTTAAAGCAAGCTGTTCACGCACTGAATTTGGGGGTGGTGCAGGGTATAAAACCTGGTGCGCTGGAAGTCTGGAAACCGGGGTTCTGGGCAAACCATGGCCTTGTCTGGTACACGGAGTTTCTATCTATACAATATAGGTGTGAGGCTCGGCGATGTTACGGATCCCTATGAGCCCATGGTCCTGAGACTCTGTTCATTGTCCCCATCTTGTGGTTTTCCATCTCAGTTAACACGGGGGCTCATGGCAGGATGGGATGCTGGTCTCCGCACAAGAAAACATGGTGGCCCCTTCATATCTGCGGGAGGGTTGGTTTGGGGACCCCACAGATGCCACTGTCCAAGGATGCTCAAGCCCCTCCTACAAGACGGTGCTGTATTTGCATGTTACCTACACACACCCTCCCGTGTTCTTTACATCATGTCCAGATTACTTACAACGCCGAAAACATGGTGGGTGCCATGCAAATGGTTGTTGCACCACACTGTTTAGGGAACAATGACAGGAAAAAAGTCTGGACGTGTTCAGGAGCGATGGAACCTAACTGCACAGAGCACGTCAGCAACAATGTAACTGCAAAAAATGTGTTTGACCTGGGAATGTGGAGCCTGTGGCTGCCCAGCATTGACTGTGTATCATTTAAGAAAGTACTCCCAACAACTCAGAGAAAGTTAGTCTCCTCCAGCAGAATGTTATGCCTGAAAGGAGGGCACGAGAAAATTATTTTGTTTTACATGCTGGTGTGGAGGATTCTGTGCCGATTAAAACCACATGCTTAGCAGCCAGCATCAGGGTGGAAATACAGGCGGCTGTGACTCAGCCCTGAGCCTTACTGACCCATAAGCCTCATGGCTCTTCGGTCCCTGGGCGATCACAGCAGCAGCTCGGAGAACGAAGGGAAGGCAGGAGGGCCAGTTCTGATGCTGCCTCTGGGGGTGGCGTGAAGAAGCGTCACCTCCTACCCAGACTTGAGACCATCTGTAGCACTGACACTCACTCAGCTCCAAGTAACAGAATATTCAAGCGCAGAAGAGGAAACCACGAGGAACTAGAGCTTCAGAGCTAGGCTCTGCCATGGCAGTCAGCAGCTCGGCGGCTCCACCCGCAGAGTTCACACCTGATGGTTATGAGGCATCTGCTAGGTTCCAGGCAGCCCAGCCTCCATGCCAGCTGCATCAGCTGCGAGGGATGAGGCAAATGGGACATTTCTCCTGTAGCATGGGCTCCTGTCAGGGAGGAAAATATTCCCCCCAGCTGACCTGCTCCTATATTTCATTGGTCAGAACTAGATCACATTTATTTCTCACTGTTCTGGAGGCTGGGAAGTTTAAGAACAAGGTGTCAGCTGAATGCAAAAGTCCTCGACCAGACAGTAGCAAACCAAATTCAACAGCATGGTGAAAGGGTCACACCCCGTGATGGAGAGGGATTTGTCCCTGGGATGCAAGGGTGGCTCAGCCTGCCTGGATCACTGTGACATGCCACGTCAGCAAAAGTGAGGACGAAAATCATGTGACGGCCTCAAAAGGTCCAGAAAAAGCATTTGTTTTATAAGGGCATTAATCGCTTTCCTGAGGGCTGCACCCTCGTGACCTAATTACCCCCCAAAGACCCCATGCTAAATGAGATCACATTGGGGACTAGGGCTTCAACACATGGATTTGGTGGTGGGGGAGGAGGAGGGGTGGATGCAGACACTGAGCATTCAGCGTGTACCAAAGGACTTGTAATATATTTTGTTTTCTGCTTTATCTCTTAGCTTATTGTGTTTCTCTTGCTCTTCTGTTGAAAGAAGTCTCCGTGTTGAATAGGCAGCCAGATTATGCCCGCGGCGGTGATCTGCGGTGACGTTTGCTGACTTTCTCGGCAGACAAACCCAAACCGAAAGCATCCTGTGTGTTTCCAGCCTCCCGACAGAGGGCAGCACTGCACTGCTCCCTGCCTCCTGGGGCCGGAACCTTCCCAAGTGGTCCAATTCCTCTCCTCCTCCTGAAACGTATCACACAGTTCATTCTGGGACTTCTACCTGTTCAAAAACTCACAGCCGGAACCTTAGACAAAGCGATGTTAACTGCACGCTGATCAAATGTCATAATTATTGTGCATTAAGTACCTGTGCATTTTCTTCAAATGGTGTCTCCAGTTTTCCTGGAGAGATTTGCCCCTGTGAGTGAAGTCCAGTTTGCGACTCATCGAATCTTCAGCCTACGAGCAACTCCTTTTAGTCTCCTGGAGAAGCATTCATCTGTGTCTCCACCTTTGTGAATGCACAGCAATGCAATGCACCGGGACGAGTGGTCTGCAAACTTGGTGCACCTGTTTTTACCTTTAAGTGGCGCTTTTTACCTCCTCGGGAAACACTTACTGATGAATCAGGATCACTGCTTGTAAAGCTGCTTATCTCACAAGGCACAGCTGCTACGCCTCCTGTGAGACCAGGTGGAGCTCTACCTGAAGGTCACCTTCTCTCTCAGAGAGCTTGCAAACACACAGTGAGGATGTGGCCTGACTGTCAAGATCATCTGGTGAGATGAAGAGCCGCTCTGGGTGGGGGCCGAGCACAGGAGCAGCGCCGGGACTCAGAATGGTGAGGTGGCCACAGCAGCTCCAGGACGCTTGCTGAGATAATTGCTAATAAATAGAAAAGCAAAATCGTCTCTTGTAGGGATGTTTTTGTGTCTCCCGGGTGAGACACCTCCTCTGAAGCCGTGATCTACGAGTGGCAAGACACAAAAGGTGTGAGGCACTTGTCACGATTTCTAGTATTTCAGCAGTAAGACGAAAACAGGCACATACACACGTGCACTTGAGTCAGTGGAGTGTCCTTCCACCACCCAGCTTCCTCTTCAGTCCAAGCGATACTTCTTGACTTCAACAGGAGTTCACATGTATCTGTTTTTTAAAACACCTGTTCCCCAAGTCTGAAATTACAAAACAGAGAAACAAATACTCCACTCTCCTCGTGATCAAATTATGAGAGTTCTTTGGCACGCAGCTTCCTGTCCTGGAGAACTGCCAGCTCCCCTGCCAGATCCCTCTACTCACACAGACAGGGCGCCCTGGTCCTGGGGAAGGGCGACCGCAAAGGCCTCCCAGACCCTGTGTCAACCTCTGTGGGATGAAGGTGAAGATGACCTTCTTTACAGAAGTTCAGCGTGCACGCGGAGATCCCAGAAGTATAAAGAGTGCAGCTTGGCGAAGCGTCACTAGCGAGGAGACTGGTCAGAGAGAACGGAACGGGGGCGCTGTCAGCCTGCAGTGAGGGTTTCGGAGCTGGGAGAGGCCAGTGCGGGGACTTGACCTGTGTCCCCCAGAGTTTGAAAGTGTTTGGTGGGGAACAGGGTGGGGCTGCCAGAGCGAGAGCGAGGAGGGAGAAGAGCGAGGAAAGCAGGCAGCACTTCACTTAACAGGGGCCACATGGACATCGCAGAGGCCCCAGAGGGTGCCTGTTGGCATGAAGGGAGCCCGGTAAGGAGGCTGCGATAGGGCCTAACCGGGAGGTGCCAGAAATCCGGCAGCAAGTGGAGTGCTTGAGCCAGAAAGTAGTGAAGTAGCAGGCCCTTGCAGGGCGGGAGGTGGGAGGGGTTCCTCAGAAAGGCACCAGGAGAGAGAGCCCAGTGTGTACACTGTCACCGCATCAAAGGGCCTCTGCAACCCAGGACAGAATGCAGGGCACAGCTGTGGGGCAGGAGGTGCCCAGCAGCCATCCCCTTCCATGGCCAGACCCTGGGGGGGACAGGTGGGGAAAGGACAGGCTCCCTGCCCTGCTGCTCCAGGGACACAGGCCGGGCCTGGGCTCAGCACAGAAGGCGGGCACAGGGAAGGAGGGATCCTTGGATTTAATCGGGACTGGGGTTTTTAAACCTGAGATCAACACTTTTCTAATTATAACTAAACAGACCAGAACCGGATGGCGCTTGCCCAAGATGTCCATGGTGCCCAAAGAAGATGCCACAAGGTGTGTTGGGGGCCACTCGTTCCATGAACTGGTTACTTACGTCGGTCTGCACGTCTGTGGCCAGTGGGTGGGAAAGGTCGACGGGCTCTCCTTGTCCTTGTCCTGGCCTTTTGCAGCATCTGTGGCACATTTCAGGGCAGCTGTGAGAAGTAAACTCCTTTTATGCAGTTTACAAGAAACATTTTACAAGCTGCCTGGTGGAGTTCCGGCAGAGGCTGCAAACAGAACAGCCACCCCACTCTAATCCTGGTCCTTCGGGGCCAGGACGACCCACTGCCATCATCACAGGATCCTTCTGCTGTTTTATTTTAAAAATCTGTAGCGGTGATGAATTTAGATCACAGGTGGCAAAAGCAATGCCCATGGGCCAAATCCGGCCCTCCACCTTGTTTTATCCGGCCCGGCACCTTGTTTCTACCCAGCAGCAGCGCCAAGCTCTCGATTAACTGTTAAGGAGTAGTTACATTTACACAGTCTTAAAGTTACATTCGGCCCTTTCAAGGCAACCATGAGGCTGATGTGGCCCCCGGTGACAATGAGTTTGACACCCCTGGTTTAGACTGATTCACTCAACAGTCTCCTAATGGACACGTTTTGCAAGGAAGCCAGCTAAACTGAAGTGGAATCAATCCACGGAGTGGAGCAAAGACACGTGGATCGAGACACAATCATTATGCGTATAAATAACATTTATTGAGTGCTTGGTATATGCCAGACGCCATCTAGTGTGTCATTCACACGCATCATCTCACTTAATCATCACCACGGTCTAACTCGGTAAGAAGTATCATTATCCCTCTTTGCTGCGGATGAGGTGCAGAGGTTAGTGACTGTTCAAAGCCAAATGGCTTGTAAGGGCTGCCTCCTGGGTGCCGCCCATCCTGGCCTGTTACTTTGTGTTCATTCACACAATAACATCACAATTCTGTGCCCCCAACAGGAACACTTTCTGGACACAAGCCATCTGCTCCGATGTGTGCACTTCTAACATTTCCCCGAACGTCCGCACCTCCTGCCAAGCAGGTAGCCTTCTGAAAGAGGCTTAACAGAGCCAGGTGGGCCTGAGTTCATGAAGATGTTGAGAGTCAGTTGAAGGTTTCCAATGAAAATTTTTGCACGTGCACTGTTCTGCTTGACATCTTAAAGTGACAGCTGAAACTGTGTCTTAAGAGTGGGAGGCTCCTAAGGAAGCCGTGCGGGGACTCCCGGCCCCCAGGAGCCCCTTAGACCTCTGTGGCTGCAGTAGTTTGTCACACTGCAGCAGGTCACCCACGGGCTGTTACTCAGCAGTTTAAATAGCCGACTCGGGAAGGAATCCTGCACACCCTTTCTCTGTACTATGGGGGAAAAGAATTCTTCTGGCTGCTTCATGGACCACAGTGTTTTCCTGGGTCAGCCAATAAGCCACAATGTGGCAACCGACCACAGGGAGATTCAAAATCTGTAACCCTTTGTCACCACGATGTACTCAACTACTGTCACCAAGGAGGATAGAGTTTACCAGGAACCAAAGTAGCATGTCCACGGCCCAACTCTTGTTCCCGTTTTATAATCTTAGAGAAAAAGTGTCCCAGAGAGATGCCTTTGATTGCTGGTGCTAGGTTCAAGCTCAACAACTTTCTACCCACGCACACGGACAGAATTACGTGGTGACTCACTGATTCTCCCTCTGCACCGCACTGCAGTAGCCCTTGGCCCTCTGGCTAAGAGAGCACCTCTGGGACTAATAGCCTAGGACTCCCTGGGACCTAAGAATTAAATCAGACTGATGCATGTGACCCCTGCTGTCTAAATAATAGCGTCTGGGCTGGAGGCATGGGAAAAAGAAGATAAAATAACACGGGCGGGGCAGTTCAAAGTCTGTGATACCGCTTGTCATTCACCATTCCACTTGTCTCTCCCGAAAAGTTGTGTATGCTAGGTGTGATTTTTATTGTGTGCCCCTCTACCCTGCTACATTCTTTGCTGTGTATCTAGGACAGCGTTTGTAAAGTCTGGAATTCAAGGACAAGTCGCCACGGAATAATCAATGATCCCTTAAACCATGAAATGCCTGCACGAAAGGTAAATAGATCCATCGCAATGAGAGAGATTATGCTACCCTACCGCCTTCCCAACATACCCTGGGTTGGGCTTAGAAATTGTTTCTATCCCACATTGCTTAAGCCTCCCCCACCCTCGCCTCGATTGCTTTACTCTGGCTTAATGAGCCAAATTCTTTGAGCCAACGACTACCTTCCCCACCAGCCCCATAAACAAAATTGACGGTGTTTGTTACGGGAGAAGGCAGCCCAATGGCACGGTGGTGACTGCCTACTGTGGAATTTTCATCTTCTGCAGAAATTTACGGCCTCATTCACCACTGCATCACACGCCTGCTGGAAAAAGTGGCAACGGGTAGTTTATTCCTGCCTGGAAATGGATGTGCAGCCAGGGGTAACATGTGCACATTCACATCTGCCTAAAGCAGGGGTAGAATATTCCCATGAATCACAGATCCTCTAGGATTTTAAATCACAGAAAGTCAGAAGCGGCTGCGAGAAGCCAACTTTGGCCACGAGGCTCCTCTCTGCTGAAATGTGTGTCTGCAGGTTCTTTCGACTCTCATGTTGGCAGATTGGTGTGCCGGCTGATCGCTGGGGCCCTGCTGAGCTGTGCTAAGCACGGGCTGGGTCCTTCGTGTCATCTGAGGTTTTTCACTGCCCTTTGGGGTCAGGAGACACAGTTACATGGAAGGCTATTACGAGGTTGCTATGGCCACCAAGGGGTCAGCAAAATCACTTGAGACAGAGGGAATATTTGAACAAAAGAGAAAACAGGCTCCAAAATAACGAGTTTGGAAGAGACTAGGAGTATTGTCTCCATTTCTATTCTCCTTTATGTTAGAACTCCCGATTTTTTTAAGCCAGGCACCTGGCCATCTGAAATGAAGGTATTTCTCAGGGGCTTACCAGTAGATATGGTCATATGTCTAAGTTCTGGCCAATGAGACAAAAGCATGAGTATCATGTGCCACATCTGGGAAATGTCCTGTTGTCTGGAATGCAGACAAGATGGCTGGAACCCAAGCAGCAACCCTGAACCATGAGGTCCAACTTGTGGGTGCTGAGCATGGTGCAGTAACAAGGTAGAGGAGCCTTGATCCCGGACACTCTGAGTGTCGTCTATACCAGCTGTGAACTATCTCCAAACTTCAAGCGCATGACAGAGAAATAAACTGCTGTCTTCTGTATGTACTACCATTTTGGATTTGCATCACTCAGAGCAGAATGAATCTTGCAGGAATCAAAGCAGGAAGACTGGTATCTCATTTTAATGAAATTATGTAGGTACATACGCATACATGTGTATTTTAGGTGTTGGGTGCAGCCACCCAGCACCTGTTCTCCTGTTTCAATACCATTCTGATTTCCTTTTAAGGGCTACAGATTACCCCTATCTCATAGCAAAGTAAAGAAGGGATTCTTCTTGGTGCCTAATTTGACTATCAACACCTTCCAAGGACTTGCTCCCTAAGACTCTGGAGAAGCAGTAGCCTTGTTCATGTGAGTGTGGCTGTCATGTGACCACTGAGGAGGACACGCCAGCATCCCTGGCATCTGTCTGAGATGCAGGGGCGTTGGGCTGTCTCACATTGCAGGCACGAGGACAAACTGACGTGGCCCCTTTGGGGGCGGATGTAGCGAGTAAGCTTCGGAAGACTTCACCCCACAATGCCAGCTCTGAGAATTCGTCCTGAGAAAATAACGAGCGACACACAACACGGACACACAGAGATGTGCACCCCAGATGAACACAATTACTGGAGCTTTGAATCCTCACACTTTCTTTGTTCTCATTGATATTTTCCATATCTTCTGTGGTGCCTTCATGTAATTTGAGCAATTCAAAGTAAATGTCATTTCTCACAAACTCTACTTAGTGAAGGGGGTCCAGGCGTCTTCCTTGACGCCTTCCTTGTTCTTCCAGGGGTCCCTGGTCAGGCACATCTGAGCTGGGACGGAGATGACAGAC
Organism: Macrotus californicus; assembly: GCA_007922815.1. Classification (NCBI taxonomy): domain Eukaryota; kingdom Metazoa; phylum Chordata; class Mammalia; order Chiroptera; family Phyllostomidae; genus Macrotus; species Macrotus californicus. The sequence continues at coordinate 329,395 of VMDR010000045.1, forward strand.
AAGAGGTGGGGCTTGTCTTGACAGATCTGGCCCCAAAGTGACCTGTTGACTATTCTAACTATTCAAGAAACAGATTACATGTCTTCTGTGTATTTAAGAGATAGTTCTGAGATTATCAAGGAAGGACAACATTTTTTCTTTTCCCAAATTCGGCTGTGGAAATTCACTTTTAAGCAGCCACCAAGGGGTTAAGCACGTCTGAGCCTTCCCAGGAGTACACCAGGGTAACATCCCTGCCTCAGCCTCCAGGGGGCGCTGCTGGATTCGTCGCACAGCGAAGGAGAGAAACCTCACAGGCAGATGGTGATTCCTGGCAGAATCTCGTAGAAGGCTCCTCTGCAGTGAGCTAATCAAATAATAACAACCTTGTAGCAATGGTTACATACACTAGCAACGCAACTTTCCAGAAACTGCTTATTAAACCTCAGGACATTACAGCCGGTCCCTGCCCAAATGAGCAGTTTCAACGAACAGGTTTTAATTGGTAAGGTCGAACGTCAGTCTCATGCACGGAGAAAATTGTACATGTGTGTACACACACACACACACACACACATTCCTATAGAACCTGGCGTTGTTTATTATCCATACCGAACGGCTTAGGCAATCAGCCAAAATGCTTTCTTTTGGCCCCGATAAATAACAATAACAGACCATTTAAAAAGAGTCCATTACATTGAATTATAATTAGTTATATAGCTAAGTATGAGATTATTATGTTATATATTTCATACACTATTCAACTCACTGTTTTAATTACAATTTTGGGTATCATTTCTACAGTGATAAAGGCACAATATCACATGTAACGAGCAAATTACACCAACAGGCATAACAGTGCTAAGAAGCAATGAGCCCCTCAGTGTGCACCCACAAAGAAACCGTGTGCAGGCCACAGTGTAAGAACAGACTTTAGGGAGTGCTGCATGCTAGAATGGACTAATAATAACAGGCAAACCAACCAAATATTTCCCTGCTTGATGAACGTAATGATACCTTGCCAATCAGCAAAAAAACTTTGAAACAGAGAGAGAGAATGAGGCAGAAAGACAGAGAAAGAGGAGAACAGAGAGAATCTACAAGGCAAAACCCCAGGCACCAGGTCCTGGAATGAGCTGATCTTCAGAACCTCCTCCTTTCTGGCTCTGCCTCCTGGCTCATGTTTACGTACAGAAACAGCAACCACTCGACGCCATCATTTTGTCCATTTTCACTAATAATTGCAGCCATTAACCTTTTTTCTCTTCACTGTGAGCACAAAGGGAGCGCTGTTAGTGAAATGTTAGCCGACCCCACCCTGGAGGGTTGTGTGTCTGCGATCTGGCCCGTCCTGGACAGACATCCAGCCATGGGGCTGTGGGAGGTGACGGCATTCCACAGGTCTTCCTCTGGCCAGGGGTACCTTGGGTGTTATGCACCCGGGGCCCGTGATCCATACAGATGGAGAGAGACTGGGGAATTTGCTGAGTGCCCGTGTGCAGACACACACAGGGCAAAGATTTCCCAGAAATCAGAAAGTGGCTTTTCTTTTCGAAGGAGACAGGGGCAGGACTGTCCACTTTGAGTCCCTTACAGTAGTCCAGATGCAGGGCTCACTCAGCCTTGGAAGGTGCGCCTCCTCTCAATTCGAGAAACAGACCTGCCATAACGATGCCTCAGAGACCACGTCACCATGAAAATAGCTTAGCCAATCTGAAGACCCCGTGATCCTAAAAAATGCGACCAATCTACTCCTGAAACAGTTCATGTGCACACTGAGCAAGATGCTGGAAACTCACCTGTGCGTGAAAGAGATGGAGCTCCCTGCTAGACTAAGCACAGGGAGGCGTGGGGTGCACTGTGAATGGGCTGCTTCGGAGCAGAGTTCATGGAGGGGAGGGAGGCCCGTCTCTCCCAGAGGACGAGGGGAAGGGAGCAAGTGCCCAGGCCCTGTGTGGGAGCATGCTGGCACAGCCAGCGGGTCAGAGGGGGTAACAGAGAGAGCCGGGAGAACGAGGCAACACAGTCTGACCTCAGGAGACCCTGGGTGGAACTGGAGTCACTGGAGCATTTTGAGCAGTACGAGAACTGACTTAGCCCCTGTTGGGAGTCCTGTCTGTGACTGGTCACTCATCACTGTCATAGTTGGCCTGATGGTACCCCAACCGAGAGGCACAGGTGAAGCCTGGGAGAAGAGAGGAAGGGGACATCAAGTGGGACAGAGAGTCGCAGTGAGTCCACAGGGTGAGGGAGGTTGTGATGAGGAGGAAAGGGCGTGAGTGACATTGGTCTGTACTTCCTGCCATCAAAGGCGAGGTTACCATCCCCAAAATGGAGGTGACGTGGATGCTGGTCTAGGACCAAACCTGCCACCAACCGTCATAGCCCTGGAGCATCCCACAGCCCCAGAAATCATGATTTTACTCATAAAGAAAAAGTTAAATGTGACCAAGAGGGATGACTTGTCGCTAGCAGAGAAACACTGCCCTACATTTTAATGCTGTGTTCTCACTTCTTGTCATTTTCCCCACAAGCTTACTTGCATCCAAGCAAAACGATACATGTAGAAGTTGATTCAATGACCATTGTTTGTAACAGTAACAGATTGGAAATAACTAGTGGTTTTATCAACATGGGACTCGTTAACCGTTTGAGTCCCAAGTAGCGTGATCGCGCTGCTGACATCCATGCAACCGGATGCTATGCAGCTTTTTTTAAAGACGGAGAAACTTCCCCACATACTATTGATGATGTGGAAACATTTCCAAAATGTATCAAATGAACAAAGAAAAGCTTAGTGTGACAGACACAGTGAGCAACATTTCTGTAGAGAGAAAGGCGGGAGATAAAAAGCCATATTCATATGTGCTTTTATTTATGTATAAGATACTAAGAAATGAATAAGTGCCATTATCTGTTGAAAGCGTTTGCAGGCTGAGGTTGGAATGCAGTGGGTGGGATTAGGGTGGCAAGGAGATGTTTCAACATTTGCCTTTTTCTAAATTAAAAAAAAAATGCCCTGCATGATTTCTTTTTTTAAGCTAAGGAATGAGGCAGGCTTTCCAGAAGCACTTTGGGACCTGGGGCCAGCGTGCAATGAGGTCCACATTCCGTAAGTCTCAGCGTGTGATCGCCGCACATCAAGCTCACCAACTGTTAAATAAAATACATTCGCTTCTGCCACCTCAACACGTCAACTTTCTTAATGACAAAACAGGTAACGGTAAAATCTGAAAGTTGGCAGGATGTCAAGCACAGCAGAACTAAACTATTACGGTGTGGCCCTTTTGACGATTGGCGATGTTCGGGAGAGGAATGGAACAGAGGTCTGCATGACACACACTGTGTTCTAAATTTATCCCACACATTTCTCCTGCTCGCCTTCATTTCAATAAAAACGCTGTAGCTGTAATCAAGGTTGTCACATAATTGGAGTTCTATTGACAACAATATCATATGGGACCATCTTTTTGGAGCAATTAAGATTTTTAGCTTTAATTAGTTCCGATATGAGGAAACAGCTCTGCTGAGGCAGAAACAACTGGAATTCTCAATAAGTTTTTTAAACAATACATAGATTGGGGCGATACTGAATGTAAGCTGTAATTGAAAAATAAAGTTAAAAAACACACGGATTGAAAAGAAACCACGGAATTTAGATACGTTCAGACATTACGATGCGGTCTTTTGGCAGAAATTATTACAAACTATTTCCTATAAATCAATAGCACTCAAATGCCCTTTCCTCCTTCTCTCCAAGCAGCATCTACATTTACACAGGATTTCTTAAATTCTTCTCATTTCAAAATTTTCAATGCTGAGCTATGACAAAGAAAACTAGAAATAGCCCGCCTCCCACTTCAAAGGACTCACAGTCTCAGAACTCAATTGCCCAGGTTTTCCTGAGGTATGAATTTAAATTTTAAATTTCCTTTAAGTTGGAAGACTACAGGAGTCAACACAAAGTCAATGGTGGAAAAAACGCATGTGTAATAGTTAAAACCCGCATCGTGACTACAGAGACTAAAACGTGGTAAAAAGGAACTCGGAACTACACCATCACAGGTGAGGATGTGGTCAGCGTCACGCAGCCAGCCACAAACCACTCTTCTTTCCAAGAGTCTCAAAACAGAGCCAAACGGGTGGAGGATGAACGGCAGACAACGTTCCCCCACCGCCAAAGGAGGACAGGAAACCCTGAAACTGCCATCTAACGCAGATGGAGACAGATGCACATGGATGGGCGATAAAACTTTAAAGAGAGTTACGAGGGGGGAAAAATCCCGTCTCACAAGAGAAAATAATTAATTCAATTCTGTCAATGAATTTGATCTACTTGCTACAATGTTTCTACAGCATTCATGTGACTATGACCTTGACAGTATGGCCATCTATTTATAATATAGCAACAAGAAACTGATACAAAATGATAGTATCCCAAGAGCACTTTATTACAATCTTTATGCACAGTAAGAACGTGATATTCTGATTATTCACTAAAGGGATATATCTTAAAATTAGCTGGAAAAGGGAAAATCGTTATTGGGGGAGCAAGAGGAAGACAGAAAACCGAAAGAGGTCCCTGTGTAGAAAGAAGACTGGGTGGGAGGAGCACTGAGTGGTAGGCTTACGCTCATTCAGAAGCCCTGCGCTCTCCTCTCGTAGCGTGTAAATCACATCGGTTGCAACAACCTCTTGTGTGATTGCCTCACCACTACAGTGTTTTTACTGTATGTCAAGCAATTCTACAGAGTCTAACACAGAGTAGGTACTGGTGAATGTTAACGGGATAGGTGGATGCACGGATGCGTAGGGGGGTGGATGGGTGTGGATGGGTGAATGAATGGATGAGTATGGATGGGTAGATGAGTAGACAGATAAATGGTTGAATGGATGGATGAGTGGGTGGGTTGATGGATGGATGACTAGATTGATGGCTGGATGGGTGCATGGGTGGATGGCTGGATGAACAGATAGGTGGATTAGCTGACACACTGGTAGTGGTAGGGAGCCGTGCATTCCTCAGCTACCCTAAATAGAAAAGTTTCCTCTTACCCATGGCAGCCTTGACTGCCAACGCCACGGCCACAGATATCTGACACTGTTAACCTCTCCACAACAGTTTGCTCAAATTCCTGGTGTTCACCTAAAAGAAACCCTAAGTATCATCAGAGAACCCTTAGAAACCCCAATCTAATAAGTGATAGAGACCGTACCACCTTCTCATAACTGGCAATGCCTCTCAGAGACAGCTCAATGCCAAGCAAAATTTTTTTTTTTGGTTGAAATCTTTTTATTATTTTAACAGCTGCGTTGAGAAATAATTCACATTCCATATGATTTACTTATTTAAAGCAAACAGCTCAATGGTTTTTAGTACATTCACAGAATTTTACAACAAAAAATTTGAGGACGTTTTCATCACCCCAAACCCATTAGCAGTCTCTTCCCATTTTTTTCTCTTTCCCTAGCAACTGGAAACCACAAATCTACTTTGTTTCTATAGATTCCCTATTCCAGATGTTTCATTTGTGTGGAACCATAATGTGGTGTTTTGTAACTGATCTTTTAATTATAAATAATGAGTTCAAGGTCCATCCATGTTGTAGCATGGATCAGTACTTCATTTCTTTTTATTGCTGAATAATATTTTACTGCACAAATATGCCACATTCTCTTTAACCATCCATCAATTCGTTGCCATTTGGCTTGCTCCATTTTTTGGCTATCATGAATAATGCTGCTATAAGCATTCGCGTACAAGTTTTTGTATAGTTGGCCCTTTGTACCTGTGGGTTTTGCATCCTGGAATTCATCCAGCCTCAGATTGAAAATGGTATTTTTTTCATTTCCCGACCGTCCATGGAAAATGCTGTTTCCAAGCCAAGGCTGGTGGAATCCGCAGATGTAAAGCGCACACTGTAGAGTCAACAGTTGTAAGTGGATTTTAAACTGCGCCCCTAACCCTGCGTGGCTGAAGGGTCAACTGTAGAAGCGATGGCTTCCGCCTGGGCATTTGGGGCTGTGTCCAGGGACCCGGAGAAGGAGACACATGCCCATCTTGGCCATGCTGCCCCTGAGCGCCAGGAAGACGCAGGCCGACTGTCGCGCAGTGGGGCCAGGCAGCAATGTGGCTGCAGCCCATTCGCGCATTCCTGGCATCCCAGCCTCGGCCAGCCCGAGACCTCGGGGATAAAGGTCTGGAGGGGTCTGGCACCGGGAAGGCCGCCTAGGGCGGCAGGTTCTCCGAAGAGCCAGTGAAAACGGAGTTAACGAAGACGAGTTTGCCCACTCACCTCTGTTCCCAGTTTCCCCCAGCAGAGAGGCCAGTGGGCAGCGCTGCCGCACGTGCGCTCGCAGTCCGGCTGGGTCAGTGCTGTCTGCGGTCAGATTCAGCCTCAGCATCCCAGCCTGCGAAGGCCCCGCCCCCGCGGTCAGGCCCCGCCCCCTTCCGCGGGGAGGCGGGACTTCCGCCAGAGCGGCGCGCCCATTGGCTGAGGCTTGTAGGCCACTCTCCTTCCACTTCCGCGCACTTCCCTCCCCAGGTGTGCCTCGGGGACGTCGCAGTCCGCGTTTTCCGCAGGTGCGCGGACTCCGTGGTTTCAGCTACGCCAGGGCAACCACGGTTGGAAAATATTAGAAGTTCTCAACCACGGACGCCGTCTGTTCCTGACCTCCCAGCACCCGCAGGGTCACGGCTCCGCGACCCAGAGTCGCTCCAGGCGGAGGCCCCTCTTCCCGACCAGGCCGCATCGCGACGCCTCCGTCACTCACCTGGAGTCTCGCTTCCCCTCGGCGTTCCGTCCTCTCAATCGTCCTCTCAATCGTCACCGGCGGAAAGGTGCGTGCAGGGCAGTGAGGCTTCGAGAGGCCACACTCACGTAACCTTCACTGCAGTGTGTCGTTGTGGTGGTTCTGCGTTACTGTTGGTTTTCGTACTTTCTTGCCGGGCGGGATTTATAACTGAACTTGACCGTCGGCACTGCCATTGTGTGTGCAGGGAGACATGGTGTAGAGAGTATGGCGTGCAGCCTGCGGTTTCGGGCGCCCCCTGGCGATCTGGGGACAAGGTACGCCCGACCCCCCGCGGGGATGAGGGGGGCGACTGGACACCTTTTGTGGCTCGAACTCCGTGGTTGCTCTGCTTCTGCAGAGCCCAGCCAGGAGCGACGGTGACGTCGACCGCAGCGATGCTTGTTCCCAGCCCCAGGTTTTCTCCCTTCAGCCGAGCTTTCTTTCTAAACTTCAACCGCACCAGGGTTCCCGCTCTAGGGTTCCCCAAGGCACTCCTCCTCTCTCCGCAGGCCACGCAGTTGAAAGTGGGCCCGCGTTCGCGCCCACGTGGCGGAGAACCTGCCGGCGCCAGGACCGCAGCGCCCACGCTCACTGCCAGGCCCCGGGGAGGAGCAGCAGCTCTGGGCGCGTGCGTGTTGCATTTCTGTCTCAAGCACACCTATCCTACAGCATCAGCTGGTGCTAAGTCTGATAACATAACCCTCCCCCCGCCGCCCCAAGATTATCTGTGCTTTTAAAAAGTGATTCATCCGCTGAGTAACTCTGTAATGGAGATTTTGGGCAAAGTTATGTAAGAACAGGGTTGTGCCTTCCCTGTATCCTTCCAAATGCCCTGTTCCTTTCCCTGCTTGCAGCCCCCTAGGCTCGCTCAAATACCAAAGAGCATTAAAACAACAAAAATAACAAACGGCTGCGTCCTTTCTACAGGCTCGCCCCTGGGCTGGGCCGTTTACATTCCTCTGAAGCCCACACCAACTTCGTTTGGAGAAATAGCTCCCGCTTGGAGGGCCTGAGTAGCTCCCCAGGGCTCGTGCTGCTTGGGAGTGCGGGACTGAAAAGCCTCTTGGGGACTCCAGCTTCCAGTGCCTGCCCAGCCCCTGGAAGCAGAGGAAAGCCAGCCCGCTGGCGCGGGGCCGGCTGCCATTGGCAACAGTGGCACAGCATGCAGTCCTCAGGCCGCTTATTGCTGAGGATGCTCAAAAGACAGTGATCACCATATAGGGTCTGCAAGAATATTCCACACTGCAGAGACGACATTCGAGTGGGACATTCTTGGACCAAGAGAGGAGTTTATAGAATTTGTCATTCTTGGATCAAGACAAAAATTCCCAGATTTTTTGGGTACATTTTCTTACTTTAAAGCTTCAGATCAATAATGAAGCCACCTACAGGTATGCATGCTCTTAGGAAAAAGACTCTCTGTTTGGGGGTGGGAGGTGCCACACGTGGTGAGGAAGACCACTTTCACTCTGGAATTTAGATCTAGATCTTAGGGAAGCTCAGAGAAGGAAGAACCCTCCAAGGCCCAGAGTGCTGGGCAGGTCCGGGGCAGTGCATGGCAGCTGATGGGGTAGATGAAAGCGCACACAGCCGCATCCCTTCCAGTGCAACACTGCCCATCTTTGTGAATTCCAGTTCACCCAGTGGTAGCATGTTCGTGAAAATGGGAAGTGATATTGGAGTCCCTCACCGACCATCTCAGCAAGTCCAAACTCTTGATATCTCCCCTGGGAAAGTGGCAGAGACGTAGGGGCTGAGGAGGCTGTCTGTGACCACGGGGAGAGTCATGCAAACATGATCTCTGGGGCCAGGCAGCCAGGTGACAGTCCCTCTCCCAGCAGTGCTGGTGATTAAGCCTGGTCTGGTAGCAGTGGAGGGAAGAGGTGAGGACAGGACATGCAGGACAGCCTTGGGTACCAGGAGACTTGGCCAGCTCTAGGGCTGTCCCCTTTGGTGGCCACCAGGACTTCCTAGGGCTGAGCATCTGGAGCGGAGTGAGGGTACTCAGGGTGCTCGACTCGAAAGGAGCACTTAACATTTTACCGATGCACATCGTTGTCCTGGTGGCAGCCCTGGGTATGACACGTGACGCGTGCCGCTTGCCTGAACAACACTGGAAGATCTTGGCATGGAGCTGTGACCAGAAAAGTCCCTGATCATTTCGGCTGGGGAGTCAGTCTTCTGGAGTGCTCTGGACACCTGGGGACTCACTACAAATCCTCAGCAAAAGTTTGAGAGCCTTCCCCCTGGCCGAGAAATCCCAGGACAGATGGTCATCCACGGCTATGACTTAATCTCCAAGTGGCCCTGAACCTGGTGGGATCCAGAGATAGCTTGTCATTGAGTCTGTTCCTTCTCGTGGGCCAGAGATGGGGGCTAGGCGACCAACAGCAGTTGCCTGGAGTTGGTCTCCGAGTAGGATTCTGAAGTCACAACCAGTCTCCAAGCGATGGAGCCCCGTGATGTGTGCAGTGGTGACATCCTCAGTTGGACCACATTTCTCCTCATCCCTGGGCTACACGTGCTCCTCAAAGTCTATGCAGAAGGAAAGACACGGGCCTGAGTGAAGTGGACATCAGTATGGAGCACATACAGAGGTGCGCTGGGAAAACTGGTAATTGTAGTCGGGCTCAGTGACAACCATGATGATAGCACATTTGTTAAGTGTCTCCTGTGTTCCGGAAACTAAGTTACTCCTGAGCTTTCTACTCGGTTCCATTGGTCTAGGCGTCAGTCTTTATGGCAGTGCCACACTGCTTTGATTCTTGTAGCTTTGGGATATGGTTTTGAAATCAGAATGTGTGTGTTCTCCAACTTTTTTCTTCTTTTCCAAGATGGTTTTGGCTATTTGGGTCCCTTGAGATGCCATTTGAGTCTCAGGAGAATGTTTTCTTTTTTATTTCTGAGAAACAATGTTGTTGACATTTTGATAGGGTTACATTGTGGGTACTATGTTATGTACTTTAAAACTATAACCTCATCTATTTATGACACCCCATGAGATAGGTACTATAATTATTTCCAAAATATGTTTGGAAGTGGAGGCATTGATCCAGCAATTTTTTACAAAGATGCTGGCACTGAGCTGTATGCCTGGCCTCGGGTCATGGGCTTTGAACTTCTTTCCCAGTAGTAACAATGAATATTTATTTAGCAACATTTTTTTTACCTTGTTTCTATGATCATCCGCTTTCATCTGTGGGGTGCCTTAGGTGGAGTTGGAGATTTGGCCCCAGGACCCAGGACAGGGCCTGGCCACGGGATCACCCCAGCAGCGAGGTCACAGTTGGCCAGGAAACAACAGCTCCCTCCCACCCCCGACAGACTGCTGTTCTGCATGCTCATGGCGTTAGTGGGCTCAGACCTCCCACGTCCTGGTGTTACCAGCAGTTCTCTCTGGTCCAGGTGGAAGGGGTTCAAGCGCTGGGGCCTGACACTCACGGTGCAGGTGTAAACTTCATGTGACACAGTCACAGAACGTGTTGGGAGCAGTTTGTATGAATAGGCTTCTTTAAAAGACTTTTTATTCGAAAAAATTTCAACATTATTCATAGAGAGATTTGTGTGACAAGCTCCACGTCTGTGAATATTCTTATACAGATGACATCAAGTGAAAAAGAATATCGGGTGGCTTTGAAGAGGCAAAGAATTTGGGAAGGAACAGAAAAGGAAGGCATGATAAAAGGGAAGGTCAGGCTTGGACAAAGGCGCTTTGTAAGATGACGTGGGGGACAGCTCAGCTTGTCCTGGGGATGCTCCTGATACCTCCCACAGGCTGCCAGAATAAATCAGTCAGAACCAAATAGTTTATTTTCATTAAAACTTTCCTGCCCTGGCCAGGTGGCACAGTGGGTAGTGGGTTCAGTCCCGGGTCAGGTGGCACAAGGGAGGCAACTGATTGATGTTTCTCTCTCTCTAAAGTCAATAAAAACATGTCCTCTGGTGAGGATTTTAGAAAAACACCTTTTCTATGTGCTGAGCAAACATATGCTTTACAAACATATGAGGTAGCCATTATTATTATTCCCATTTTACAGATCAGAAAATTGTAGCTTTCAGAAATTAAAGTTAATTTACTCTGTGTCTCATAGCTAATAAATGTTAGAGGGAAGATTTGAACCCAAGACCTTTCAACTCAAAAGCCTCTACTCCTAACAAAATGCCTGTTTATTGTGTCTGGACCATGTGAGAGAGAAACATGGACTGCCTCCTCGTGCACACCCTGACCTGGTCTGTTGAACCCACAAGCCCTCGGTCTATGGGATGATGCTCCCGCCAGCCGAGCCACACCGGCCAGGGCTGACACACATTTGTTAGGTGTATCTGCTTTCTGTGACATACCGATGAGCTATGGTCCCCGTCAGAGCTTCTCTGAACTTTGTCGATTCTCCTAGATGAGAAACATGTTTGCTCGGTGTGTCCTCACTGTCAGTAGCAGCTAACAAGTTGGTGCAGGGCTATGCAGTGGACAGAATTATTAATGTAGGTAGTTAACTGAGGCCTGGATGGCAAGGACACGTTAACGCAAAGGGTGGGACAAGAGCATCCAGAGACCACCATGTATGAAAACACGGAGGGGGGACTGTGCGGCCTGTTCCAGGAATGGAAGGAGGCCTGGTGGCCGGGGGAGTCGCGGGCACACGGGGCAGTGGCGTGGGACAGGTGTGCAGGTATAGCTGGGGCCAGTCCACGAGGGCCCTGCTTCCGTGTCCACTGGGAAGCCGTTGGCGTTAGCCGGGAAGCGCTCACTGTTCAGGAGAGAAAAGCCCACTCAAAGAGAGTAAGCAGTAATGGCCCTGTGGCCGGACAGTCCAGAGGGGGCTGTCGAGGGGAGGGCTCTGCCTCACTTCTCAGACGTTCTTGAGACTTTGCTCCGGGAGTCCTGGGGCTGGTTTCTCTCAGGGGCGCAGGGTGGTCTGGGCAGGCATCGTGTACATGCTCCTTTCTTTTTGCAGCAAAGAGATTAAAGGTTTGTTATTTGAGGAAATGTGACCAAGCTAATGGTCAAAGACCTGGCTCCCATGGCTTCAGGGCATGGGTTGTGTAGGGAAAATAAACATGTCCTGGTGGCTAAAGGCAGGAAAGGGAGAGTCTTCCTCATCTGGCTACTTCGTTCTCCTCTTCCCCCGCCCCTGTGGACCTGGCCCCGTCCCCGGGCGGCGTGGACTGGCTCTGCAGTGGGGTTCTTACCCCGCCAGGGTCCTCCTCCTTGAATCCCAGGTGTCATGGCTGCTACTCAGTGAGGGGGAACCGTCGCCCCTGCCCCCACCCCACAATAATTCGGGAACTATTAGGAAAGGAAGGGGAGGTAGATGCTGGGAAGTTAGCCAAGAAGCGTTTTTGAGGCTCAAGGTCGCCAGTAGGAGCCAGTGAGGAAGAAGGGCGGCCAGTCAGACTGTCGTGGCAGCTCAGCCCAGGGACACTGGCCATGGAGACAGAGCTTTGCACTGGAGACGGAAAGGACTGGACTTAGCGACCGACTGAGTGATGGTGGAGGTGCTTTGTGTCGGATTCCGAGGGGTCGCGAATGTCAGGCTTTGGGCTTTATTTCTGTCGGCAAAGATGCAGGTGTTGGTGTGGGCTGCCCTGTGTGATAGTAAGACATCATTTTTATCTCTCACTTTCTCCTCTGCCTTCAAAAGTTTTTTATTTTGTACAATTTACCATAGCTTATTCTTTTGATCTGCTAATACTTTCCAAAAATTACAATTGACAGTGTTATTAGATTTTTATTTACAGCTCACCCTGTATCCAAGTCAACTGAGGATATTTTCAAAAATCTGTTTTTTGTAGTCTAATTTTACCAGCCTGAAAGGACACAGCTTCCCGTGAATCTTAGAACACTGAATGAACACTGTTAACTCATCTGAGTGCTTTTAGTTTGAATTAGTATTCTTGCAGTGTCTCTCAATCTTACAAATTGTTATCAGTGGGGATTAAACGTGCTTGAGCTTTTCAAAATATCGGTTAGAAAGCCTAAGAGTTCAACTGCAGCGCCTGGTTTAATCCTGCGGCTCTCCGTGATCAGCAGTTTGCTGAGTCAGATTAAACTTCAGAGATGTGGGGGGCTCTTTCTGCAGACTAAGCAAACTGGCTGCAGTTTGGTGCCCTTGGTGGGGGAGGATCGGTGTTACTTTTGCAGATAAATTACCAAAACTTGTAAATTAACACCAGTATCATAACGTTTACTACGGACCTGACTCAAGTTTTGCACCTGCCCCTCGAATACCTTCTACAGCCAAAGGAAAGCACTTCTCCTGGTCTGGGATCCAACCCAGATCACACGTTGTGGAACCTCTTTAGTCTGGAACAGCGTTCAGCCTTTGCCTTTTCATGACCTTGATTTTAGAAGAATAAACACCATTTATTTTGTAGACCATCCCTCCACCTGGCTTAGATTGCGGTTCCTTCATTATATGTGTGTTATACCTTTTGGGGAGAAATCCTCAAAAGTGATGTCTTACCTTCCTCACTGTATCTTATCAGGAGGCAGACAGTTTGTCTTATAACTGATGATATTGTGAAAAGGCATTTCTGAGAGTAGGGAAAACTGAAAACGTGATGTTAAGAAGCCTAATTTTGTTAGATGTCATAATGGAGTAGTTATATTTGTAAAGTGTGGTTCTTATCTGTCAGCGATGCATGCACATGGGCACTTGTACTTGGGAAAGTGAGGCGATTTGGCGTCACACCCCTTTCTGCAGGGAGCCTGGAACTGCAGGCAGAAAGCAGCCACGCTAACACCGCCAACCCCGACGGTGCTGCCAGAGCGCCCGCTCCATGCACTGCCCGCAACTCTGGCCAGGCTCCTCCCCTGCGGCTGCTCGCTGCGTCACTGCGCCCCCAGCTTCCCCAGTGCCGCACTCAAAGCACACGTCTGTCAGATTCTGTGACTTACTGGGTGAAGAAAGCCTGTGGGGAAGAGACCGAATGCACTGGTGGAAGTCTGGTTTAGAAACAGTTCCAGCATGTCGTTCCTTCGGGTTTGCACCCCCAATCACAGACCACTGAGTCCAAGGAAACGATCACTTACGATGATTATGTAATAAGCTTTAGAGCCAAAACACAAGAGGTCCTCATTTTCTTTTTTGAAAAAAAAAACCCTTTATTTTTTAAAGTGTATTTCACCAAGGACTGCTCCTTTGCTGGTGGTCACACCTGCACTGCCCCTTCCCCCGTCTCCTGGGAGAGGACAAGGGGGCCTGCCCCAAGGCAGCTACCCCTGGCCCTTCATGCCCCCTGGGAGCAGCAGCTGGTTCAGGACACTGCTCTGTCTCAGGGCCTGCAGTCTGGACGTGTCCTCACTGATGACGGGGACGCCTCCCTTCTGCTCCTGGGCCGGCAGGTCGCTGTCACTGTCAGACAGTGTGCACAGCAGACTGTCATTTTCGTAGGTGGGAAAATAGTACCTGAAAACAACCACGGAGAGACTGCAAAACCAAAGCACAGTCACCCGGAAACATCCCAGCAGCTGACGGTGCACTTCGCTGTACTTATACTAGGTCTCCTTGCTGACCATCCAGCAGTAGTTTGCCGCTGGTGATCTTCGGTGTGACCTTTATTGGCTGACACTGGTCTTGCTGGTGTCCTTGCTAGTTACCTACCGGAATAAGAAACTCACTGTCTTAAGGGGAGCCGCTCCAGTCTCGGGCAGCTCTGGGAGAGAACGCGTCCTCACCCGAAGCTGAGAATGCCGTCCCTCTCACTAGCTCTCACAGGCCCCGGCTCTCCCCCGCCAGCTAAGGAAGCTCAGCTGCACTTCCATCTTCACACCTACTCCTTTCGGCGTCTGCTGAGAACCACTGCTCTCCGTGTTTCCTCCCCACCCTCGCCATCGCTGGCTCCTTCATTCTAGCAGGTCAAAAACACAAAAGCAAAGCCCTCCAGAGACTTCTGCGTGCTATGCTATTCTGGTTCCTTGTCTGGACACACTTTGTGGCTTGTGCTGGGTGCCTCCAAAGACGCCCACCCACGTAGGAAGAATTACAGGAACAAGGCAGCGGATCAAGCCTGGGCTGACTCTGCCTCTCAAAGACCTGGGATTTGTGGAAAAACTAAAGCCTTTTAACACATTGCGTACCACATAGAAATCTCTAAGACATACGCCAGGGACGGCACGTTTTTGGGCAAACTGCACATTATTTAAATCATCATAACTACAGATCATCTCCGGAATCATCAAAACAGTCATCCGCATCTTCGATCTCACTAGGAATATCTGATAAATTATCGTTAAATACTTCCGGAAGTGTATCAGTTTCGTTGGTTTCCTTTCTTTTTCTGAGGGGGCCATTTCTAAAAGCGCCAGGAACTTGAAGACGAAGACTATTCGAATGACCACAGTACAATGTAACTGCGAGGCTTTATGGGTTCGTGCAATTATATAGTTTTTCGGAGACTGACCTGCACGGTTTCCACCAATGAGATCACTTCATTCGATGTGGACAAGACAGTGTGTTGACATCTAAGGTCCATAACAGATGGCGCGTGAAACACGAGAAAACTCGTGAGTGGTCCTTAACAGATGGCGCACGAAACACGTGAAAACTTGTGAGTGGTACGCAATGTGTTAAAAATAGGTTTTGAAGTTTTTCACTATTTCCCATCAGCACGTGATTCTTTTCAATTTATGCTCACGTAACTGAAATAAAGGCGGGGAAATGGGGCACCGGGGCACAGCTGTGCACGTGCGCGGGCAGCACTCACTCCGGCTGGTCCCATGTGGTCATATCTGGAAGCAGGGCGGCGTGCCTCGCCGCTTCCATGTGAGCCCGCAGGTCGGCTCTGGAGGGGAACCTCACGTGGCAGCCGTAACAGCGACACTGGTGCATCTGCCTCCGAATGAAGTTGACCAGCTTCACTTGCTGATAGAAATTTAATCCTGAAAAACGGACATGTACAGAATCAGCGGAAAACTGATCAGGCACGTTTTTATCAAGAGCCACTTCCCTTTGCCCACCAGCCTGAAGAGGCAGCTGGTCACAGAGTGGGATGACACACGAGCAGTACCAGCTGGCAGCCGCCCGGGGCTCATGTGCCAGCACGGCTCTGACCACTTCCTACCCACCTCTAGGTTTCGTCCCCACAAAGCCCGTTGCAGAGGTAGTAGCACTGATGCTCCGGCGCCCCCCCCCACCTTTATGCATCAGGACACCGTCCAAAGTCACACAGGAGGCAGGTGGGATGTGGCACGAGCCCGATGGCTCCAGAGCCCGCGCTGTGGACAGCTGAGCTCCTTGCACGCGCGGCACAGAAACACGCCTGTAAGGGCAGCGCAGGGCAGGGCACACGCTGCGGTCTGCACTGACACGGGCACAGTGGGCTCTGGGTGGTCTTGGGTTCACTAGCAAGTCTGTGCTTCGTGTGGTGATGCCCCGAGTCTCCCTACCATCAGGACACCAAGAACGACGCGTGCGGTGCCTCTGCAGGGACCGACGCAGGAGTTTTGTCCCCGTCGCCCGCTGCCCGGAACGCTGTGTGCACCTGCGGCCCTGTAGCTCGGGCGGAATGTGAACTCTGTCTGCCCTTGTGGCGGACTTGAACCACTGACTTGCATTTGGTTTCAAGCATTTGTGCGATTGGGAAGGGACGAAGGACTACACGAATCCCACGCCCGCACTTGAAATTGAGCTCATGGTGGCTGTGAGCCCGCGGGAGGCGGAGAGCAGCGCCTGGCCGCAACCACTTACCGAGTTCTGACTTGATCTTGAGGAGATTGAACTCATGCGCGTCCTAAAGGGAGGAACGGAGGTACCCGTGAGCACATGCGTGTTGGATCGTTCACTGGAGTGAAGAACCACTCACTCACAGGAGTGTGAGCACAGCACAACTCAGTCCCCGCAGCCGGAGGCTCCTCCCAGGTCCCCCCACTGGGCGCCTGAGTCCTGCGGCCCGAGCTGCCATTCACCGCACATGCCCACTGCGGACTGTCCGCAGCGTCCTGCCCGCTGGGTCTGTGCTCCACAGCAGACGCCGCTTTACAAGCTCTGCTTCCATTTCAGGCCGTCGATCACACTGTGGAAGCTGGCAGGTTTCTTTTCTCGGGCCTTCCCACACATCCCACTGAAACGTGTTTTTCACGGCAGAGGCTGGTATCATTCTGCTGTCTGCCTGTGACAGTCCCCTGGACACACTTGCAAGCTCAGAGAACAAGCCCGTCTGACCCCAGGAGGCATTCTGTGTAGCCACTGGGCAGGACCACCAGGAACGCATGGCAGCCATCGTGGGACGCAACTGAGCAGAGGGTGAGGGCGCCTGGAGGTTGCTGCAGAGGGAACCCCTAGACTGGGGGGTACCGAGTCTCCCTCCAATTCGGAGACAGGAGGATACTGGGAATTAGATGTCTACCCTGTACACCATACACACGCTAGGGGCAGCCTGGCTCAGGGAGCCCAGGCCTCTGCTTCCACAGGGACGCCACCCACGCCGCACTGCACGAGAGTGTGGTCTCGGACGGGTCCAGACATGGGGGTCACACAGCTGCGGGGCCCCACGGTGGTACAGGCAGGCCGGACGCATGCCAGAGTCGTCTGGTTTGGTTTCCCGCTATCCTCAGCCCTCCAGCCCTGAGTGGCAAGCCTCTCTGGGGCCACCAGCTCCTCCCCTTCCCCAGGAGCTGTAGGGAGTGGCAGTGTCCTATCTCACAGACACTGGCATGATACCAGGTTCCCAACTGCTGTCTTCCAGCTCCATTATGGCACCCCAGTGGCATCCAGAGGGGGACAAACACTGGGAACCCTCTCAGATGTCTTCTCTCCAAGTCCATGTCACTGAAGGAGCAAGACCACATCCTGTGTTCCCTCCCTCCATGTGTTCTCCCCCACCCGCCAGGGGTTGTGTGGAGGGCAGCCTGCCCTGCGCTCTCCTGAGTCAGCTGCATAGCTGCATAGCAGCACCGCACTGCAGACAGCCTCAGAGCACGTGCAGGTGCAGCGACGCCCCTGGCTGCAGAGCCCGCCTTCCCAGCTAGAAGGACCTCAGGAGCATCTCACAGGTGGGCGGCAGCAGAGTGGTCTGTGAGACCCCACCCAGTAGCTCACTTAGGCCCAGCCCACAGCCCTGCGGAACCGTCAGGAATGGGGTGCGCTAGAGGGACTGGAAGTATAATGGGACACCAATTATGTGATCAGCTTTCCCGTCAGAACTGAACAGACTGCAAATGAGCAAAAGCATCTCACCTTCATGTGGACACGCAATTTCTCGATGGTGTCTGTTTGCTCTTCACAAAACAGACAGACAGCGGAGACAGGGTGCTCCTCCCAGTCAGACCAGTCCCTGTGTCAGACAGAAAGCGGCAGACATGGGGGTTCCTTTGTTAGAGACGGTACCCCCACGTGGCTCATAGCCTGTCCTCCGAGGAAGCCTGGCTGGCCTCTGGCAGTGCGGACGCTTTGGTAGACTGCCACGCCACATCAGCGCCATGAGGTCAATGGCAAGAGCGATCAGGTGCCGCCATGTCCCTGTCTCTGCTCCTTCCCAGCAGCCTCGGAGCTGTCAGCGCAGTGTCCCTGAGCTGACCAGGCCAGATGTGCAGAGGGGACAGGCCGGGGGCGGGGTTCGGGCTGTGTCCCACTCCCTTGTGGGAGAGGTGGTCCTTGTGATCAGGCACGTGTTAAACCTGGTGGCAGACTGGTGGGCAGAGAACTCAGAAAGCACGTAAGAGCCCCCCTCTCCCTCCCTGTAGCAACCATTTCTTCCTCTCCTTGCATTTATTTTTTGAGATAGCAGCGACTGCTTGTCGTTCCTAAACAGGAAAAAGTCCCGGGAGAGAGAACGCGAAGGGGACGGGAAACGGGGCCCTGTTAGGTGGAGGAGAGCCCCCCTCCAGCTTGTGACTCCCAGCCAAGCAGCCGAGCAGCTTTAAGTTAGTCGTCACTGCGATGAACACAGGACAAGGTTGACTTCAACTCAGTCACCTTCTCTGCTCCCCTGACGGCAGCATGCAGAGGCCAAAGGTCACGTCACTCCAAGGTCTGGGGACCAACCGGGTCAGCAAGGCACCCTGGAAGGTACTTTTCTCTGAGTGACGGTTACCTGCATGCTCGGGCACTGGCTTCCATTGGCCAACCATGCACTGGTCAACGGGAGTGGCAGTCCCTGCTGTGTTACCTGTGGGGGGCGTGACCCACAGAGCAGCTCTGCTTTCCTTTCTCCTGGCTTCTCAGAATGACCTTCAGCACCGAACTACAGGCCTGGTTCCCTGCCCTCAAACACTAATCAATTAGCAGCATCGGCAAGTCTTACTCTTCCTGATGGTCCAGCAACTCCCGATCATCTTCCGACTGAACTTCTTCCCATGATTTTCCAAGTTCCTTTGTAGGAAAAACAGAAGGATTAGAGAGGGGGAGTCTGGGGGTGGAGGGAGAGAGAACACAGACACAGCAGACAAACGACCCCGCACTCTGCAGGTCTGAACACTAGAAGACACATTAAAACTGCCGTTTGAGCACGAGCACGAGGAAGGACACGTGCAGCCTAAGATGCTTCCAGTGCGCTTTTCTGTTTGGAGGAGCAGCAGGATCCTCTCAAAGTCTAGTCTCTTAAATTTAAGTAAATCAGTGCCTCTGAGCCCTGGGTGCCCATGAGAATCTCCTGGGGATTAAAAAAAAAAAATTTCTCGATGGAGATTTATGAGACACACTCCCTGCTGGACTCTCGGGGGCCCCTGAGGTCCACTTCCCAGGCAGCAGCGGGAAGCTTTCTCCAGCACACGTCCCTTCCCTGTTAGTGTGAGCCCTCCCAAGGTGTGTCACATGTGCCGGGTGAGATCCCGGAACCTCCCCATGGCCTCCATGCCACCTCCCAACGTCCCACCACCTCTGCTCGGAGCGCTTCAGCCACACTGGTCCTGCTGCAGTCCCGTGAACTCAGCAAGTTCACGCCCACCCGCTCCTCTGACCCAGTGGTATCGCCCACCCACAACACGCTTGCTCACGTGCCTGCATGGCCCAGTCAGGGGCACTACCTGCCAGAAACATGCTTGCTCAGGTGCCTGCGTGGCCCAGCCGGGGTGCATCACCTGCCAGAAACACGCTCGCTAACGTGGCTGTGAGGCCCAGCCTGGGTGCATCACCTGCCAGAAACACGCTCAGGTGTCTGCGTGGCCCAGCCTGGGTGCACCACCTGCCAGAAACACGCTCGCTCAGGTGTCTTCGAGGCCCAGCCGGGGTGCATCACCTGCCAGAAACACGCTCGCTCAGGTGTCTTCGAGGCCCGGCCAGGCTGGCCCAGCTAGCGCACCATGACGTGTCTGGAACAACAGCCCTCTTCATGTCTCTCCATTCCTCTGTGACGTCTGATGTTTCTTCAAAGTGCTGACCACCTCTGGCATCACTTTGTTCTCTCTCTTTTCTCATGTGCCACCTGTCCCCTCCCCTCAGTGTCCCTGAGGACAGGGCCTCCGCTCACTGTCGCGTTCCGGAGCGCAGCACACAGTGGGCTCTAGAGGGTAATTTTTTAAATGAATTGTAACAAGGAAAGTCTACACATTTGAGGCCGATTTAGACCCCACCTCCAGAGGTTTCTGTGCGACGACTCGGTGGGTCTGCTCCTCTCCCGCAGCCTCACCACTGTGCTGGCAGATGCGCATGGTGCACCAGAGGTGGACGGATGTGGGGACACGAACGGACACCCTTCTGAGCAGCTCGACTATGGCTGCGGCCCCGCCTCACACATCTTGCCATAAAGACGCATGTCCTGTTCCCTACCATTCTGAAAACACGACCAAATCCACTTGCAGTGGGGAACATTTTTCTCTCATAGGTATCCATCCATTTAACTAAAAACAAAGAGCTACAAGTGCCACTTTGATTTCGAGGAAAAAAAAATCTATCATTCATCAACTGCCTAAGAGGTCTGGAAGCTGTCAGCTGAATGTCGCATCACCCAGACGTGCGGAGATTTATCCTGATGCCGTCGGAGACGGTCAATTCAGACTGTGTTCCGTCCTCCCTGGGTCATGAAGTGTCCACACCTCGCTGCGGACCCCGAGAACAGCCCCCACATGGCCAACAGGACCCTTATCAGTTGAGCCTCAGGGCGATGGATTAAATCTTCCATGCATTACTTGGCCTCGCTGGACTGGGACAGTGAGGTGTTACGCAAGGATGGACCAGCGTGGTGTCACCATTCTCAAGGCCATGGGCAAAGGTGCTTGTAAATAAATATTTGTAGCAAGAGCGACAAAAAGTACCACTGTGCAAGCTCCAAACTCAAAGCTTTATTTTGCACCTTTCCTGGTGTTCAGTGCCACACGGAGGGACTCATCCAGGCAGCGTGGTGCTGGCCACACACCACGTGAGAGGGAGGTGGAACTCTGTGTCCTTCGTACCTCAGGAAACAAGTGGCTTGCATGTGGCAGCAGCCCTGACCTTCCTAGAGCACCCTGCTATGCTGCAGTTAAGTCTGCCATTTGTCACAGGAACCGGTCCCAGAGAGAAGCAAAGCAAAGCACACGACACTAATGAAGACACTGTGCCTGCTAATGAGTCACGTCAGGAAAGCAGCGACGGCAAGAAAAACAGACTCTGGAAGGCCTGTCAGTGGAGACTGCAGAACGCCCCCTCAAGCCCCTGCATCAGATGGCTGTGATCGACGAGAGGGTGGAAAAACGTGGAGAAACAAGATCCTCCCCCTGAAACACACACACTTGTACGAAAAACCCGTTGGAGAGAGTGTTTGGGATGGGAATCGTTTCATTAGACAGAACTATCACTAAACTAGGAAAGAAAGGTTAAGAGCCTACTTGTTGTAATGGCTATGTGTACTTTAAGAATAAAGATTTTAAATCAAAGAATGATAAAACCACTATAAAAATAGTTCCCTTTAGAAAACTCAGGGCTTGCGACACCGGACCTTGGGAACACGCGCTGGAGTGGCGACCAGGATGCTAAGCAGCCGGCTGCTCTCCGAAGCAGGGGTGTCAGAGCGTGTGATGGTGAAGCTGCTGGCGACCGCCCCCATTCCCACCACCACTGCAGCCCACACCTCTCATCTGTGAGCCAACAGCCAGCACGCCAAGGACACGATCTAGCAGGGGTGTCCAACCTGCGGCCCAGCACAAAACTGTAAATTTACTTAAAACACGAGATTTTTTGGCGATTACATGTCACAGTGTCACGTAATCACAAAACCACAATGGCCCAGATCACTCTCCTTCCAGTGTGGCCCAGAGACACCAAAAGGTTGGACCCCCCCCGAGAGACTATGCAAAGGCGCTGGAGTAGAGTTGCAAGTCCGTTAGTATTCAGAAACTGCCATGCGTGGTCAAACATGGAAATGGCCCCACCTAAGAGGGAAAGGGGCCCGTCAGTTTGCTGAGCTCAGAGGAGAGCCCAGAGCAGCCTCTGTCCCTGGGCCCCATGTCTGTCTGTCTGTCTGTCTGTCTGTGTCGTGACCATCAGAGTGCCTCTTGGCAGGACCATCGGGCGCTCCCCCCTGTGGCTGGTCGGCAGGACCTGTCTGAAGCAGATGTGAGGGGGTGCGGGGCCTGCTGCTGCAGGGGAGGCCCAAGCACCGGCACCGCACCCGCTCGCCACGTGTGCAAATGAGTGTGCTCACGGGCCTGCCTCCCACCCCAGCCTACACACTCCGACAGCAGTGACTCAGATCCGCCACCTGGCTGGCAGCGCTTCCCTTTGCGTCCCACCAGCGTCTGGTACCTGGACGGCACTCAAATGTCTCCACAATGCTGCTGCTGAGGAGGGGCCCAGAGACGCGTGGGCAGACGCTGGCGCAGGCCACGGTGGCCGGCCTCTTGCCCACAGTCGTGCGTGCACGCCGGCCTTTTTTCTTTTTAAAAATGGAGTGTCTTTACTCATTGCTTAAGCAAACTTTGAGAAGCAGTTATTCTTCCTCTTAAAGACTGTCATTAATGGGGTATAAGACGAAGCTGAAATGACGCTGGGTAACGCTCGGCCCTCATTGTCCTCCAACTCCATGCTCTCAGTATTTGGAACAGGCTTTCACATGCTCATGCTGTGCATCGTCACACCTGTTCCTTACAGCGGTGTCCCAGGCTGTTCTCAAGGCTGGCGCCGCTGGCACATGCTCCTCTCGTTTATGACACTTCTACTCCACAGAGACTGTCTTAGCTTCTTCAGTCCTTTTCAAAGGGAAGCTCACATCGTTTCCAAAGCGCTCAAGCATCGCTAACACACCGTAGGTTTTCAGAGAAATCACTCTTCCTGTTGGCTAATTACCTTGGCGGAAAGCACGCAGGGCCGCGGAGGTCAAGGCTGTGGGTTAGAGCTCTCGCAGAGCTGGTGAGAGGCGGCCGCGCGTGGACCTCGGCCGGCGTTCCAGTTTGTGACAGAAGAGAACGGGCGAGGGAGGGCAAACAGGTCGTTGGGGACTTAACCACCATCACCCGACCACAAACCCCACCTACACAGTGAGGGGCAGGCTCTAGTGTCATCTCACTTGTAAAAAGTGGGAACCCCTGGGGGACACAGGGCCGCAGGGAGGTCAAGTAAGTAATGTACTCCAGCCACGTAACCTCGGGGAAATCACCCCATCACTCTGAGCCCTCGTCCTCCGAGCTGCAAAACGGGAACGATGACAAAACCTGTGTCACAGGATCGTGGTTAAGGCTACATGACAATACAAGTACCTGCTAGTGCCTGACGTGGAGCAAGTGCTCAAATGCTGCTAGCTTGATAAAACCCTTCTATCACTGTGACCCTCGCACGATTTAACTTTCACTTTGGTTACTAAAGCCTCACGCTCTCCTGAAGCACACCTCCTAAGATGCACCCCCCAAAGGCAGGCGTCCACGGGCAGCATCGTGTGGGACGCTCATGAGCGACAGCTGGCTGTGCAGACACCCTCGGTTTCGACAGCCGTGCTACCTGATGCCCAGGAAACGAAGCCTCCGACTTTTCTAAAAGTGCCAGCAGAATGTGAGCGCACCGTGCCTTTGAAGTCTCCTCTGGAAGAGAAGCCCCGCTGCTTGTCCCCAAGCTCCTGAGTGTCAGTCTGAAGGAGCCCAGGAGCAGGCGCCAGGAGACACTGCCCGAGCTTTCTGTAGCAGTTGAGCCCTTGGGGCGGACACCGAAGTCCATGCCTGCGGGGCCTGGACGGGCCAGGCTCCGGGCCTGCAAAGACCTCGGGAGGGCTGGAGGGCGCCTTTGCCTTCAGCGAGTTGTAGAAAATCTGCAGCCTGCTGCAGTTTCCTCTGTGTCCTTCAAACACACGCTCAACTTGCTTCAAGGGTGGTTTTATTTCAGCCCTGCAAGGACTAGTTAGCACAGACAGAAATTCCACCCTTGAGCAGAGATTTCCTGTGTAATTCAGGATATGCTCGTCTCTGCCCAATAGATAAAGTAGCTGATTATAATCAATTACGCCTTCTGTGGCCAATGGGTTTCAATTCCAATTCATTTACAGCGAGAAGAAGAAAACAGTTTCCATTTGTTAAGAAAAGTGTCAGGAAGACAGCTCCGCATCTGTCTTCCAATCCCACAGCAGAGACTCACCCTTCTCTTTACACAAGTAGTAGCTTTCCTAATTTGTTATGCAAACCTCCCAAAAAACTAAAGATGGGGCAGGAACGGTAGTCACTGTGTCCATCACAAACCTGCTCACAGATTTCCAAATGCCCGCTCACAACATATGCCTCCAACTGAACGCCTTTCTCCCTGAGGGACCGCCACCCACAGAGGCCAGTCCGTGGGGTTGAGGCTTCTGAGCAAGGAGACCTTTCAGTGCACTGGAAGTCCCTAACCAGGTGACCCTGCCTGTCACTGCACAGGCCAGACACGCAGGTCCTCTTGCCCAGGGCAATGACCTATGTGCCTTTGTTTTGCTAAAATTTCCATGAAAATAAACTGGCACAAAAGGGTGGTCAAGATGATTTTTGGGGGAAAGGGGAAAGGGGAGGATATTTTAATGGGAAAAGAGGGGGAGAGTGAAGCGACTGATTTGCTTTTTTCAAGAATTACCTAGCACAGCACCTCGCACAGCCGGAGGCCAAGGCGTGGTTTCCCACTGGAATGCAGGCACCTCTGGCCTCAAGGTGACGGAGCGCGTGGGCACTTCTTCAGGCGAGAGCACTGTGAGCTCACAGCGTTTTTACTCTGTGAGCAATTGGCAAAGCAAGGCCAGCCCAGTGCACTCGTGTTTGGAAACTAACATTTTAAGGCCAGCCACTGCGTCGGGCGCCCCCAGTGCCGCCCAGCCTTTGCATGCCCTGCTGGCTGCCGCAGTGCATGGCCCTCAGGCGGTTTGGTCTGCGGGACGCGCCACACTTCACGTCGTCGAGAGAAAGGCTCACCAAGTAGTTGATGACGTAGAACCGGTCATACTCTCTGTTCTTCGGGTTGACCCTCCGATGCCGCCTCTTCCTCATGTGGTCTCGCAGGGCGTTTTTGTCCCGGAAGGTCTTCTCGCAGTACAGGCACTGGAGGCTGGGGCAGACACACGGTGGTCAGGCGAGTCTCCTGGATGAGGTGCTCATTGGCTCTGTCCTTACCAAGTCATAGTTACTCGTTCTAGGTCACACAGAACCTTCTAGTGGGGCAGGGCAGCCCCATCAGAGCCCCTCCCACTGTGTTTCCTCAGCTTTGGGGTGGGGGACACGTGTATTTTCAAGTTGGCTAGGTCGGCTGTTTAGTTAAAGCTGTGGCAAGGACAGCTCATGTTATTTTGATGGTTCACGAATCGAATTGCCTATTCTAACAATGCAGATGTGGCGCGTTCCCACGTAACTGTGATGATAATGAGCACTGGCTGCGTCCGCCACGTGTGACGGGGGTCCGTGGCTCAGTGTCTCCCGTGAGCTGATTTGCAGGGATTGACGCCCAGCTCTGGGACCTACGAGCTGGGCACCTTGGTTGACTCACTCCTCTCTGTTGCCATTCGTTGTCTGACCTCTAAACTGAAGACAATACCTAATCTTAGAGAATTTTTAAAACTTATACATACTTATGCCTATATAATTTATGCATATCTGAAGAGAAACACATGCATATGTGCATCATTTATATATATTATAAATAAAATACCCAGCACACAGTAAGTGCTCAATAAATGGTAGTGATCATCCCATCATTCTCATGTACCTTCTACTTGAATACTTCCATGGACAGGGAATTCATTACCTGACCAGTTAGTGATGGCCAGTTTCTAACCAATTACAAAGGAAATGTCCTTCTCAGGTTAAGTGTGACAGTTGACATCCTGTGACTTTTGCCCAACAGTCCCTGGTGCTCTACTCTGGAGTCACACAAAATTAATCTCCCTTCTATACAAAATCTTGCAAATGATTGAAATTGGGTGTTTCCATTTTGAATTCTTTTCATCTACTAAATACCCTTTCAGAAATTTCTTAGGCCATTGAAATAACTACGGTCTTTTGTAGTAACCAATTTATGAATGATAAGCTGATAATGAGAGACATTCTGGCACTATTTTACAAACAAAAGGTCCTCCAATAAAAGCGTGAAGGGATTTGTTTTAATGTGGTGCTGATACCAGATTATGAATTCAGAAGATTTTGTAGTTAATCTATATCACTTATATATCTTTTTAATGTTATTGTTCTACATGCTGTGGGCTGAGACACCACATTCTTTAATATTATATTCAAATAAAGAAAAATAGGTTTTGAGAAAAAAGCAATCTTGGACCCTTTCCCAGAAAGTAAAGTTGGCTAGATTTCTGAAAGGCATTTTGACAACCTTGAGAATTGCCTTCCTTATTTCCACAGGCTGGGCTCCAGGACCCAAGGAGACAGGATGCTACCTGGGGACAGGTGGAGTGTCATGGCGCACAAATGCGGACAACAGGGAAGTGCAGAAGAATGCGACGGCATCTTCTCCCTCACATCCAGTTAAGTAATGTGCCTCAAGTTGAAGTGTATTTACTTTACTAAACATGCAAAGTAATTACAGTGAAAAGTAAAGAAATTATGAGTCCAAAACTCAGAACAGAGGTTTCGGGAAATGCTCACGAGAAAGGACACCCAGGGGGTTAAGGCAACGACTAGCGTTCTGCTTCTCAGGCTGGATGGTGAGCACCTTCTTCGCACCTTGTTTAACACACTGATACGGGGTTTGCACTGTTCAGTGTGTGGGATGTTTTTATTTAAAAACAGAGGCAATGTGGTCTGCACGAGATGCGGACTGTCATGCAAAACATGAAGTCCACTGAAATGAGCAATGGAAAAAGCCCATTTCTGCCCATTTCTGCAGTTACTCGTGACTTCTAACAGTTCACAGGAGCCCAGGGGTCACAGATTTGGGCTGTGCTTCATCAGGGAGGACTTACTTGTCAAGCTTTTTCTGCAACGTGTGTAGGAAGTCACCGCAGTTGACAATGTTGTCGGGCAGGCCGATGTTGAAAGCGTGTTCCCTGGACATGTGGTTCAGGAGGACAGACCTAGGGAGAGAGCGGAGGGACGAGCGTTAGGTGTGAGCCACCCCGGAACAGAGGGCGGCAGCGGCGCCTGGGTGGTGGTGACTGACACTGACGAAAACGACCCGGGAACCTCCGCACTGGAACCCGCTCGGGGCCAGGCGGGCGGGTTCCGGCCTGTCCGCCACTTTCAGTGACGCCAGTTCTGTAGAGGGGTTCCCAGTCCGTGTCGCTGTCTGCACTGGGCCAGGCCACGCTCCCCAGGTGAGGCAGGTTCCTGGCCTGTGAAGTGCTGCGCAAACCGTGCCTCACCACCCTTCCGACCCATCGCAGGCAAAGGGAAGAGAGAGCTGCCCAAGACAACTGTGACCTGCCTGCACCCGGGGTCGCAGCAGTTCAGTGTTGGTTTTCATTTATTTTTTAAACAAAAGTAAAGCAGCAAAAGTGCTAAAAGCTTAGTTAACAGTTAATATGGGACAGCGTGTCTGCCGTGGTTTGTTCATGCAGTCTTGCCTGCCAGCCGATTTAAAAAGTTTTACAACGTTACACATAACCTACTTTTGGCATTAAAAAGTTCACTTCCCTGCCCTGCTGAGAGCAGCCGCAGTCCGTCTTCAGTGGTGGGCATGCTAAAAAATTACTGCTGACACCACAGAAGGGACCTGAGCGAACCCCCGAACGTGGTTCCTATACGCACGGCAGGTGCTTGGACGGGTTTTCACAGGAAAACAGTCACGGTTAAAGACCCGCACAGTGGCAAACCTGTTTCCGAGAAATTCCTCGTTGCAAAACATACAGACGCCACGGAAACTGTCATCGCTCCGTTCCCGCTGCTGCTGCTCCAGAATCCCCCTCTGTGAAGGAGAAACAGTGTCTGAATGGCCTTCGATAAACGCAGGTAGCCAGGGACCAGAGTCTGGTCTGCACGGGAGGAAACGGGGTCGGAGCACAAGGGGGGCACGGTACAGGGGCGCCGGCGAGACTTTAAATTTCTCCATTCCACCTGCATTGAAATCCCAAGTCTGTCCTGGTAAACGTTCGCGATGCCCCATCGGGACATGATGCAGGAGCACAGAGCTGGCAGCACCAACGCACGCTTCTTCCGTCTCTGTCAGGCATCTCGCATCCTCACTCCCTTTCAAAACCAAACGTGTGGTGAGGTCTTTGCCGCATTCCCTTCTGTAATCCTCAGCTTACTCTGTAATGAAGTTCCGATCAATTTTTCCCTTGAACTGTCTCATTCCTTCTCTGCCCCTTTGCCAACGATGTCCCTGGTCCCCTGCGAATCAGCCACTGTGGGCTTGTTGCGAGTGTGTCTCCAGAGGCCCCCTGCCTTCAGGCCCCTCCCACCAGGCCATCTTTTCTTTGGCTGCGAGAAACACTTTCCTTAACCACTGTGTACCTGCAGAGCTAGCTACCTCGTGATCCTCTAACTAAAATCATTCTACATATGCGTTGGTAACACTCTGCTCTAACTAGGGTGGTTCTACCTTTCCTTGAGATCGTTTTATTTACTTCTGCTTTCTCACTCTTGCAAATCTTATTTACTCTTTAAGATCCACCTCGAAATCCATCCATCGCCACCAGGCACCCATTCCTAGATGACGGTAAAACGTGTTGGAGCTTTGGCTCCAAAACACCGAGCAGCCCCAGGTCTGAAATCTGGCTCTCACCTGGACTCGATTCAGCCTCCTCAACCCTCAGCTTTCTCACTTCCAAGGGGAAACGAAACTGCCTCACGGCACTGTTGGCAGGGTGTAAAGGGCTTGAACCGCGCAGGGTTCTGAGGGGCAGGATCGTGCTGTTATCAGCCGGCGTCCATTCCCTCTGTTCCGCACCCACGGCCCTTTGGTAGCTGCTGCCCACCTCCTCTTCTGAAAGGGTCAGAAGACTCTTTGAAGTTATAAAAAAGTCTTTCTGCTGCTCTTATGTTACATTGGCAGGCTGCTCCCCAGCTTCTCTCATAGCACAGGGCTCAAAATAGGAATGTCGTGAAGTTTACTGCTGATCTGTAAGTATTTATGGAGCTGCACAAAAATGAGCGAGGGTCCAGAAGCTTAATACATTCCACGTGGCCTTTCTGGATATGTATCACCAAGCACCTAGAAATACGAACCCACTGAGGAAAAAATAAGAAGCTACCATAACAAAAATGAATCCATGAGCTTCCGCTTTTAGCCGTAAAGGAAGGACAGATGTGCCACTTCCCCTGCAAACTACATTGCAAACTGCTTCGCGTGTGTGCTCTGCTTCAGACATGGGGTCACGGCCGGGATCATGAGGACAAAGGAATGACCCGTGGCCCATTTTCTGCCGGGTGGTGTTTTCCAAACTGCAACATAGAGAAACTGAACCCACACGCTGGGTACAGAAGAAAAGGCTGGTGTGTAGGATGCCAGGGTGGTGGGACTTGTGGGACAAGGGACTAGAAAGGAGAGCTGCAGAGAAGGGCTGAGGAACCGTGCTGGGCAGGAGTCTGAGAGCCGGGCGGAGGGGCTTCCAGGGGGAGATTCCGGAAATTGCAGCACCAGAAGATGCTGGAGCTCTGACGTGCACGAAGGAAAAACCCTGCTCGACCCCTCAGGTGCACAGCAAATATGATAAAAGCAGAAGAAACGCAAGGGGTAAGGTTCACGTATCAGACGATTTTGATTATTGCCCTTTAAAAACTGCAATGGACAGTAGAAGGCAAATGAAAGAGGCACTGGGAAAGGAAAGCAGCCTTTACAAGCACGCCTGGTTTGACCTCAGAGAGAACACACGCTCCAGAGCCCTGCATCCAGGACGCGGTCCGCACCACTGGCAGCCACCGTCCGGCTCTGGCTCGCAGGCTCGCGACCACACAGCCCGGATGGGGCTGGAGGAAGATCTCACTCAACGTTTTCTTGGTTCTGACTGAACACAAACAAAAAAGATCTGTGAGTCAAACCAGAGGGACCCTAAGCCATCCAAAGCCTTCTCTGGCCAAATGTGTTTTATCAAGCACACCCTGAGGGCCTGTGTCCCACGCTGGGAAATGAGCTGCAGCCTGGGGCAAGCTGCTCTCAGGACGCGGATCCGGCACAGTGCTATTCTGGCCTTTGGTCTGGAGCCGGTGAGGAGGCCACGGGCGACTCTCAGCGGCTTCACCTGTACTGCCCACGATCACAGGAAGACACGCGGCTGGAGTGCCGGGTCGGCCCTCGTCTGGCCGGCTCAGGCACCTCCTCCACTCCTGTTGTTCTCACCTGGGTGAGTTCTGTAAAGATCTGCCTTTTCCCACTGTGCAAACTGATTAAACTCTTCCCCAGACCGCCCCCCCGCCTTCAGGGAAGGGGGGCCACCAAGACCATGTTTTGGTTTCTGTTCATTTCGTTGGCATAAGCCTCTTCCCATCTTAATGCCACCAGTGCATGGAAGAGCCCTGTGGCCGGGAGGAAGGGACCCGGTGGCCAGGGAGCTCTGCTTTAGTTGGATTCTCCACCCAACTGTTTGGCTCCAAGTGCACCCTGGACACACCTGACTCTTGTTTTCTGCAACGACGTGAGCTCCGTGTGTTCCTTCTTGGCCATTTTCCTAACGTTTCCCCAGTGACCTACTCTACTCCTGCTAACTACGCCACTCCGCTCCAGTAAGACCTTTCTGACCGACTCTGCTCAGCACCGGCTCTTTAGAATTTGAGAACTAACAGGGATCCCATGAAACTGTTTACGATTCCCTATAAAGAGATCTCGGGATGACTGTTTAAAGCCACATAGCTACTTGGTGCCAAAGATGGTGTTATTGTCAGGTACCGGACTGCTTTCTTTTCCCCAGAAGGTACCCACTAGAGCACGTGCGGGCACATAACATACAACCTTGACTGTTCTGTTTAGCGAACAAACAAGTCTGGAATCCAGGGGATGGAGAGCTGAGGAGGCAGGGCAACATAAAACTCTTTCCTACAAAAAAAGTGTCATTTACGTGACTCCGATACGGGTTAGCGTCTTGGCTTTGGAGGCTGTAGAACAAGGGTGTCAAACTCACTCATTCTCACCGGGGCACGTCAGCCTTGCAGTTGCCGTCAAAGGGCCGAATGTAACTTAGGACTGTGTAAATGTGACTACCCTTAAGTAGGCGGGAGGAGGTCGGCGCTGCCGCCGGCTAGAAACAGGGTGCTGGGCCAGATAAAGCAAGGTGGAGGGCCGGATTCGGCCTGCGGGCCCTGTGTTTGCCACCTGCGCTGCAGATCATACTAAAATAATGGGAGAGACAACTATAATCACGTCTGTTTCTGACTTAATTAGAACAAGGTGTTCGGGATGAGCAGCTTTTCTAGGGTGTAGAAATTTTAATTGGGTGGCTCAAGGGTTGACAACTGTGCACAGGACAGTGTCTGAGGGACTGCCCATGTCGTCTCTGCTTCCCAAAGCCCAGGTGCAATGTAACCTGCTCATGCGGGGCAGGGTTCTGGCCACGAGCAGCAGCCCTACGCTGCATGTTGCCCCGAAACAGACATCTTCCGTCCAACTTTTGGGACCACTCTGCCCTCACAAAGGGCTCTGAACGGCTCTGCCCTTCGGGTCTGATTTTCTTCTCTTTCACGGCCGTCTGGGTGTGTCTCCTTTCCTCACTGAACCTTTCCTTCACCGCCAGTGCGTCTACTTCTGTGCCCACCAACTGGCTCCCTGACGGCACCTCCTTTCCACTTGCTGTTCTCTCTTCAGCCTCCTGTTCTCCTTAGCCGAGAGCGAAACTACAGGATTTCTCAAAACCCAGCCGACAAAAGCCAGATAATCAGACCCTATAAATACAACCAAGTCCAATGTTTGGTACCTGAGGAAGAACGGCCCCCGCTCTCTTGTCTGGATGGGCTTGGTGGCCGTTTTCTTCATGTGATGGGGATGCTTTGTCTCGTCCTTCTGGGCTCTCTGCTATTTGGACCTACCGACTACCATGCACCAGATGGAGAGATTTATGGGAAAGACTCTCCTGGGGCCTACATTTAATAAGGACGCCTGTCTTGACGCATGCCTAGAGGGGTGTAGATGGGCCTTAAAAAATTGGTCTACAAATACGTAGTGTCTACTTCTGGACGTGAAACAGCTAGAGCTGGTACTTGGCCCAGATACAGACGACACTGAACGATTCCGTCTTCTTCGGGAGAAACCCACAGTGCTTGTTTAGATGGCCTCCACGGTGCCACGCGCCCGCCCATCCTCTTGCGTCGCTTCCCCACACAGACCCTGCTGTTATCCTCAGTAGCAGTTCTTAAAGACCTACTCCCATTTCTCAAGCCACTCAAGGGCCCAGAGTGACTGTTCTCTTTTTCCCTCTACCCATCTCTGTCTACTGGAGTTCTGCACCCTAACCCCTCGGGGCTCAGTCTAAGTGCTACATCCCTGCGGTGGGTGGGAGCTGAGAGCTATGTCCCCGTCCTGTTTTCACGACCGATGCGTCACGCGGCCTTCGGCGTGCCACTTGTCTAGGGCTTAGTTTCTGGTGATCTCTGAACTGCTTTAGAAACATTCTGCAAACCACAGAGGTGACTGTCCCTGACCACGCTGCTAGACGTCACCTGTCCTTTGGCCACAGTTTGTACATTCCAGTGGTTTTCCAGAAAGCTGTGTCCCAACCCATCTCCCCAGAGTAGAGAGCTTTCCACAGCAACCATGAAAGTCGCCGAGTTCTCCTTCTACACAAGCACCCTGCTGCATATGCAGCATATCCTAACAGAAGGGGTTGATTATTGGTTATGACTTTAAAAGTTCTGAAGTTTTGTTTTTAATTCACAACTGAAAAGTTTTACGAAAACACAGAAGTACAAAAGAGTTTACATTGCTTTAGGGTAGGGATTTGGGGGATATGTTTTAATTTTTTCAATTAATCATTTTTACTTGTAATACTGTATATATACTTTTAATAAGTATATGATCTTAAAGAAATAATTCTATGTGTGTTACTAAGACCAATGTTTAAGAAATACAGGAGATGCAAGTGAAGATACATAAATGAACTAGAGTGATAATTACTGAATCCAATAATTAAGAAAACTAAGCACATTGAAGTAGAACATTACTTTTGTTTTATTATTTTAAAATATTGTGAAATAATATGATAGCAGACTACTTTCCACTTATTCACTCTAACAAAGTCTACTCATTATTTTTAATAAATGGTCTTATTTTTCATAAGTGCCTATGCCTTAAAAATAAAAAGAAAAATTTCCTCATTTCTTAAAATAGGAACATCAAATAAATTTTGAACAAATTCCACTTAAAATAAATCATAAAGATGAAAAGAAATTATTTTAATTCTGCGACTATTATATCTGTAACAGCTTTCATTATCCGATTGTAACGAATTTGGTGAATGAAGAAGCCCTCATTTACGTGTTGAGACTGGATTCAGGTGAATCAAGTTAGTCAGGGTACGTCAGGATGTGTAAGTGACTTTAGTGAGCCTGGAAGCTATTCAAGTCCGGTAGCTTTTCCTTAACTCTCTGTCACTGACTCTTATTTTCTCACCAATGTTTTACTATAAAAAATATTTACGTTTCTTTATTTAAAAAAATCTCTTTATTATTATTATTTTTTAATCCTCATCTGAGGATATTTTTTCACTGCTTTTTTAGAGAGAGAGGAAGGGAGAGAAACATTGATGGATGAGAGAAACATCAATTGGTTACCTCCGCCTGGACCAGGGACCCTATGTACCTGGAACAGGGATTGAACCTGCAACTCAAGCATGTGCCCTGACCAAGAATTGAACTCACAACCTCCCAGTTATGGGATGATGCTCCAGCCCACTGAGCCACACTGGCCAGGGCTAACTTTCTTTACTCGTCCAAGAATGTCTTTCTATGCTCCTCTCCCCCATACCTCCCACCAAGACTACCCTAGACTCACACATTTCACTTGGTGGTAGGTGCCCTGCCCCTAAGTCTTGAACCACAGAGTAACTCACCAGCCTGGGACTTAGGCTGTGACGTGCAGGGACGGGAGCTCCTTCCAAACTCAGTTGCGGCTTTCCACAGTACCTGGTTAACCGCTAGGAAGGCCCTGCCGATGCCGCTAGTTTTACATCATCAACTCCACGTGCTCCCCACTAGAGTGTGAGCTCACCAAGGGCAGCAGCACTTTATTCGTCTGAGGGTCCCCGCGGTGCCCAGGCAGGTGTCACAGTCCCTGTTCGATGGGCGTGCTGCTTCCTGTGGTCCTCATGTCCTCCACGTCCCCTGACTGGGTAGGACTCAGGGTGGAAGTTAGCCTCATCATCACCATCCCTGACACCCCGGTTCCCATTGCCATTCACTTGCTGTGATGGAGAGGACAGTGCTGAGCTTTAGTGGCGCTGGGACACATGCTGGCGGCTGCTGACTGGGCACTGGTGAGGGGCACATGGGAAGGAGCTGCCCAGGCCATCAGGGAACACTCTTCTCTTTCTCTTCCCCTCTCCCTTCCTCCTCTCCACCCTCTCTCCCTTCTTTCCTTTCTTCCTCTGCAAAGCTTGGTCTCTGATAGGATTAGCTGTGGCATAAATTTGAAAGTCCCTTATGAACCAAAAATATAATATTAGGAGATAGACCCTATAAAGCCTCACAAAGAAGTGCAGATCGGAGCCTGCCGGCCCTGTGGCTTTATTTTCCTAAAAAAACCTAAGGCTGGCTGGATAGCCAGCATTTTATTCATGGATTTGTAGAGTGGAAGGGTGAGGAGAGCATCACAGATGTTACATGTTTGAACTTCTCAAAGCTGCTGATGAAATCGATACATTTCCATTGCGAACTAGACTTGGATACAAACCACAGTTGTAAGAATGCAAGATCAGCGCACGTGTTAAGCAAAGAGTCCTCATAACAAGCTGCATGCTGCTCTAATTGGTTTAAAATGTCAAGTGCGGTAGCAAGGGGTCAGCGCCCGTCTTCACCTTTATGCATGAGGGGGCAGGGACATTAATGGGACGGCAGGTGCAGCAGACGGCACTCACCGGTCACAGGGGACGACACAGACGCAGGAAATGAAAATGGGTGTTAGGTGGAAAGTTACAAAAATCAGCCAATGTAGGAAAAAGCAATTTAGAAAATGTCAATTTAGGTAAGTACACAGGAAAACAAAACCTGATGTTTAGAATGACAAATCCCCTGGGAACAGCTTGCACGGACATAAGGAAGTAACCCTGAGGCTGATGTCTTCAGTTATCAGTACCAGAGACGTCTGAGAGATGCTGACACACTGCATTCACTTGTGCAGCTGTGTGGCCAGGACAGAAAACAGTGCAGCAGAGCCTGCGGGGACCTCTCTGGCCAGGCGTCAGGAGCAGGATCCCTGTGCCCTTGTCCGATGTAACGTAAGAAACCCACCGCAGTCAGAGTGGTGCCTGAGGGTCGCAGGCAGGCCAGGAGAGTCTCCTGAGTACCCAAGCCCTGAGCCCTGAATCCTGAGTACCCGAGGTGTTTGGGAGGACTGCCTTCACACCCACCTGACCTAATGAGTGTTTCACGCTGCTATTAAACTGTAGCATAAGAATGGGAGTGAAGAAAGAAAAAACAGGGCAGGATGGGCACGAATCGAAGGTGAAACATAACAAGAACATGTACCTACAGGTGCACCACCTCCTGTTCTCATTTCCTAATGGCAAGTGTGGTGTTGCCATGTTGGTCTCCCTCCAGAGACACGCTGGAGGCTCATTTTCCTATCACTCCCTTTATCCCGTCTGATGGAGTACTCAAGATGAGGGAGTTAAAGTATAAAAAGCTTAGTAAATTTCCGCTGATTGAAAGATTAGGGGACAAGTTTGATTAACAAAGTGAACCTGAAACATGAATCAGTTTTGTGTGCAGATGTTGATACACAGTTCCAACCACTTACAAAACAGAATCTGCCTGCAACTTACTTAAATATTTGAGAAGCGCCCTCTCTGAGTAGGGTCAAATAAAAAGCTACTTTTCCTCCAAAGAATTCCATTTTAAGTGTCACAAAAAAAGCTAGGCAGCGCCAAGAGAGGCTGAGCTGTTCGCCAGTGCCTGATGACTAGAGCGTGTGAATCCACGTTAGCTGTGCGTGCAGCACAGCGCGCTTAATACACCTACACAGAGACACGCCTCTGCGTGCAGAGGCAGGGACGATGGTGTCAGAACAGAGGTTATCAGCGACATTACAGTCTTTAAAAACAAATCCAGAAAATCAACTGTTTTCAGATTTGTATGAGAGACAAAGGAAAGTTAACTTTGACAATACCACAGATCTTCATACATAAATGAAAGAAGATATGCCGACAGCTAAAGAAAGACAATAAAACAAACAAAAAAGAGCCAGAGAGCGGTTTCTTACCTGGATGATACACCCCTGAACCCACGGGATCTGACCTGACACCTCACCTTGCTGGAAGACAGCAGCCCAGCCTCCGCCCTCCCCGCCCCCCCAGACTGTGGTGGTGAGGTGATAGCCACCTGCTCCATACACGCGGCAGACAGTGTCTCCCTCCTGCTGTGAGTCTTTCTGAGGTGGCTTCTAGGGGAAAGGAAGAGATAGGATAGACACAACATCTAAAACAATAGCTAGCAGAGGAAAAAACAACATAAATGTAACCATTTACATAAAATAGCTCATCACAATTAAAAAAAGTATAAATTCAGGAAAAAAAACATGCAAAAGGCAAACACACCAGAACTAGAGAAGCTGCATTTCTATCTGTATTGAAGGGATAAGGGAATCCAGCCGGGCAGGAGGAGGCAGGCTTTTGCCAACTGAGCGGTGGCCGTGGGAGACTCACAGCACCGCCGTCCACACTGCCGCCCAGAGCCGTCCCCATGTGCGGCTAGGCCAGCCCAGCCCAGCCCAGCCCAGTGCCACCTGCCTGGGGCAGTCTCTTCTGGGATAAACTCGGGGTCAGGTACAGTCCTATGTTTCTCTGAAGATAGAGCAGACTCTGAAAACACACTATCTTCAAGCTGTAAAAGAAATCCTGAGAAACTTAGGCCCAAAGGCGTAAGAAATTCCTACCTACCACTGACCTGAAATAATATATTAGATTTTCTTCAAAAAAATTCTTAGCATTGGAAACAAGACACTTATTTATTCACACATGCATTTATGTGCTGTTCATTAATTTTTATTCATTTGTACAAATGTCAACTTAGAAAATGTCACATTTGCTTACAGAGGAAGATGAAATTTGACAAAGGATCCTGGTGCAGCTGGAATGGGAGCGGGTCTGGGGTCGGAAAGAGTGGGAGTTGTTTCCTCTCCTGTTTAACGTAGGATATAACAGGGCTCTGAGCACATCTCCTTTTATCTGTGACCTTGATTTTCTGTGTAAGCAGAGAAAATGATACTGTCTCTCTGATCTCACAGAGCCGATGTATATTAAAAAATGCCTTGTGAGATTTAAATTCAGCTGGTAAACTGCAAGATTCAGTTTAGTGTTGGTTCAGACGAGGTTTATCTCGGTTTCCTAAACGAAAACACTAATTAATCTGAGGGTTAAAATCACTCAGTGGCCACTGTAGCTCCCTTGATCTCTGTTGCCTTGTTAACAATAATGTTCCATTCAAGGGGCAACAGCATCTCTATCTGGGACAGTTGTGCTGGAAGCAATTAACGAATCTGTGCTTAGGAATTATGCAAGAATGGTATAAATGTAAAATGACTTTTACTTTGAAGTCACTGATAGTAAGTAACCTGATCCTTTACTAGGAGCCACTGAAATCTGTAAGAAAGGGGCATCAGCCCTGGCTGGTGTGGCTCTGTGGATTGAGTGCCGGCCTGCAAACCAAAGGGTCACGGGTACGATTCCAAGTCAGGGCACATGCCTGGGTTGCAGGCTGCAACCCCAGTGAGGGGCATGTGAAAGGCAAACACACGTTGATGTTTCTCTCCCTCTCTTTCTCCCTCCCTTCTCCTCTGCCTAAAATAAAGAAATAAAATCTTTAAAAAAATAAAAGAAAGGGGCATGAAGAGTGGAAAATCTTAGAGAAAGATATATATTTCACTGTATTCTTATTTTACTGTCAGGGAGGTGGGAGATAGGAAGTAGCATTAAAAACAAAGAAACATGGCTCCCCTCCAGAGGTTCAAAGTGCTGTATGGGTTAAAATTTTCATAAAATATTTATAGTTGTCGTAAATGACCTCTCAAGCTGACATTTATGATAGTGAGTAAAAATAAAAAAGCCTCCATGCAGCTGCGTGGATGTTTCCCTTCATCCCAATTTAATTACAAGTTACATCTTGCTACTGAGAAGTTATGAAGGCCACATGTCTTCTGCAGACAAATGGAAGCCGAGGACTGGTTAACGCTTAAGTAGAAAGTGTGATCCAGTGATTAAAGACGTCTGCCTCCTATCTCTTTTTCAAATCAGGGAGATCTGGTTACAAGACTTTATGGAGACACTAAGTCAATACTTCAGGGTTAGATTTAAGTTACTATTTTGTGAACAAGGCTCAGAGAAGATACAAACGTGAGTGTTCCGGTTCAACACTTTACAAGGCATCTAATCCAATAAGGAAGACAGACTTTTAAACAGCTAACTATAATTGAAAAGCCACATAAAATCAGGCTTAGAAGAGGGCTATTGATTCTGATGGGTGGCAGAGTTTGAGGCAAATGTGACATTTGCACGGGTGGACCGGTGGGCTGGTGGAGCAGAGCGCGGGGCGTGGCCAGCACACCTGAGCTGCAGCAATGCTCCTCCGGACCAGCAGTCTCTGCCAGGACAGCGGTGTGGGCTGTGTGTCCGCTGCTGCAGTGGCGCCGAGAACGCCGCCTGGTGCGAGGCACGGACTTGCGGGACAAAAGACGAACTGCACGGTGGGTGATGCAAAGAAAGATCGGGGGAAGGCACTGGAAGAGCAGTTCAAGCCCAGAAAAGCTCAAGACCATACTGATGATAGAGACCACGGCATAGATAGAGGCTTTAGAAGAGACTACAATAGTCTGGATGTGTTTTAACATTAAAACTCGGGAGGTGATGTCAGTTGATTGGAGGGTGTGTGTGTAGCCAAGCTAAGCCGAAGGCACCAGGACGGCACTGACGGGTGTGGACGCGGGGTTCAGAAGAGGAACCGAGGGGACTGGATGAATGACTTAGGCGGCGGATGAGGAAAGGGATGAGCTCAGAATGCCTCCAGAAATGTCCAAACCGAGTGACTAGGAGAATGGGAAGCAAAGGAAAAGAGGCAAATTGCAAAATTGGGTAGAGAAAAAGTGAGTTTGGTTTTGGGCAAATTAAACTTGAGGTGTTGATTGAAAATCCACATGGAAAAGTTTAACATAAGGGAAGTGTTAGCATTGGGGGTGAGGTGGGCCAGGGTGAACTCAACAGACCCCCTACTGTGTGCCATCAGCACAGTGGCGGCAGTTACAGGGTGACATCCTGGGTGGGGGTGAGACTCCAAGAAACTTGCAAATATCTGTTCAGGAGGAAAGCACCATCAGAGAACATTAAGGGAGGATGATGGGACCAAAGGAACACTTTTAAAGAAGGAAGCTACGGGGGGAAGGTGAACACTATCAAAGCCTTTAAAGTGTTTATCAAAGCCCATTAAAACGCTTTGACAACACACAGTACGTCTCAAACTTCTCCGTGTGCTCATCTAGCTAAGCAGGAGTTTGGTGCCTGTGAACGAACTGGCTACAGTTTTGTCACATTCTGCTACTTTAAACTGCCATAATGCCCACGTTCATCAAACCCGTTGATCTGTCAGATGATGAAGTTGGGGAAAGGTGTGATGCTGTCATTTATAAGAAGAAGCATATATTTTGTCTGGGTTCCTGGCACAATGGCTCCTAAAGTCCTCAGGATGTCCTATGTGTTGAGAGCCATACAGGTGCCCTTGCTATGTCACTGAAGTGACTTTTGCGGAGCACCCAGGTTATGGACTGGTTGCCTGGGGAGCCAACCAGGATTAGAGGGTTGGAACTGCCCACCCTGACCCGCACCTCCTTGGAGAGGAGACAGGCTGGAGACTGAGTTCAATCAGCAACGGCCACTGACTGAGCCCATCATGCTGAAGCCTCCATACAGACCCAGAAGGGCAGGGTTTGGAGAGCTTTTGGGTGGATGGACCAGGATGCATCTGCATGCTGTCTTTCGGGCCCCAAGCTCCGCAGGGACAGAGACTCTTCTGTCTGGGCCTTCACCCCATGCATCTCTTCATCTGGCCGTTGTCCATTCATATTCTTTAATATCTTTGTAATATGCCCGTAAATCTAGTTAGTAACTAGAATTCCTGAGTTCTGTGAGCCGCTCTAGCAAATTAATGAAACCCATGGAGGGGTTGTGGGAACCTCTGATTTATAGCCAGGCGGTCAGAAGCAGAGGTGAAAACCTGGACTTGGGTTTGGCACCTGGAGTGGGGGCCATTGGGTGGGACTGAGCCCTTGCCCTGTGGGACCTGCTGCTCTCCCTGGGGAGACAGCGTCAGAGGGAGCTGAACTGCAGGACGCCTGCTTGGTGTTGGGGAATTGCTTGATGAAGAAGGGGGAAACCCACGGAATCTTCCAAGGCCATCTAAATTTTACGGAGGTAGCTATTTCTACGGACCTGGGTCTATCTGTAGGCATACCACGAAGAGTCTGGGAACTGAGTAACAGCAGTAGAAGCCAGGGTGGGTGCCAGGATGACGCGGTTGGATCACTCCTGGATAAGTTCACAAAAAACTCACGGAAATTAAGACTTATGAATGAGCCCAAGCAAACAAAATCCATAATATGTCACAGTGAATTCATCCCTCTTTTGCAGATTTTTAAGACATTACAATAGGAAAATATGAGAAACTCAGGGAGCCCTGTTACTTCATTGGGTTTGCTACTACAGAAAAAGCGTATTTTTCCTCACATATAAATCAACATCCTACAATATCACCCCTTCTTAGGGGAAAAATAACCATTGGGGAGGTTTACAATATATACTGTGCTTCAGGGACTTTCTCAGATCACATGATTATGGTAGATTGGATTTATCTTCCTCCTGGATCTCATGAGGATTCAGCAGGAACGGTGAAATCGCAGCTCTCTCTCATAATATATTATCTAGTCAAGTCCAAAGATACAAGGAATATTCATAAATAACCTCTAAAGGAAGAGCAAGTCAGTTTCAAGTAATAATTGAGATTAACCACAAAGAGTAAAGCAAAACCACACTTTTAAACAAAATTAATAATTTAAGAAATTAATGTCTGTTCAACTCACGAAAACGAAATTTTAACACTTGCATGCGCTGCTACATTTTTAAAAGACCATGGCGCTGGGACATGAAATTAGTGCACTTCCGGTGCAGGCTGCGAAGGAGAAGGGCTAACCAAGCCTCACGCTCAGCTCACACAGGGGACAACAGCGAGCTGGTGCAGAGTGCACGCCAGGGAAGAGGAGGAAAGCCTTCATCAAGTCAACTCCATTTTAGCCCAGGGCGTTTGCCATGCGGGCAGCTAAAATTACACTGCAGTGTGTAAGCTTTGTTGTTATTTCAGAGATAATCCAGGAAGCAAAACAAAGCCAAAACCCTCTTCTGCATTTTTAACATGAAGTGCTTTAATCCTCAATCAGGTGTCTACTTTTCTCTGTTTGAAGATCTTGATGTATTGCCTCCTCTTTTGTGTACATTTGAAAGTTCCCAAAAATAAAAAGTAAAAACAGCAACAGAAAGGAACAACAATGATTTCTGTATGTATTTCCAACATACTGCTCATCCTTTAAGACAACTCTTACCAGTTTCTGTTTCTGAAGCTCTTCCCTAAGCACTCTGTCTTCTGGTAAAACATCACACAACAAAAAATAATTGTCCTGTTCTTCTGTTGAGAGATTAGAAAAATAAATGAGAAACAAACCATTTTTTCCAGGACCTATTCCCTAAAAAAATTATCCATCTATTTATCTGTCTGTCTATTTATTAAGATCTGTCTTCTGGTATATAGGTCTCC
Organism: Macrotus californicus; assembly: GCA_007922815.1. Classification (NCBI taxonomy): domain Eukaryota; kingdom Metazoa; phylum Chordata; class Mammalia; order Chiroptera; family Phyllostomidae; genus Macrotus; species Macrotus californicus. The sequence goes on from VMDR010000045.1 coordinate 371,399, forward strand.
TTGCGCTTTATTGAAGCTAGGCAATATAAACAGAGCACTTTAATTTTAGCTGTCATGGAAGTGAGAGTATTCTAATTTAAGAAAGTGAGATTATTGCTCTGAATGCTGGGGTTGTTGGGAGAAGATGGCAGCCAAGATGCACACTTACCAAGTGGGGCAGTAGAGTTGATTCTTATCACACTACAAAAATCTGTGATGGGCTGCTCGGTGAACCTTTTCCGCCAGTATAAAATGTACCTGGGAACATAAATAATAAAAAGATGATGGTAAGGCTCAACACAGTCCTTCCTTTAGAATAAATTTTATAATAGCACTTAATTATCCCAAAGTAACAAATCAAATGCTGACTAAACACTGCTGGAAAGTTTATAAATAGCAAGGCAGTAGAGCATTGTAGAAATATGAAATATTTAATAAAATGAAATTACCCTGTACAGGCATGGAAATGATTAAACTTTACTACCACCAAATTCAGGACGGACATTTGGGAAAGTTAAAATGAATTATTTTATGTGATAATGAAATTTTTCTGAAATCATATCTGAGTTTGTATAAATTTAAAACATATACATTTTCCAATAAAATGAAAGGTGGTTATTTTACACATTAAAATAACAGAGGTCATAATAATAATGCAATGAAGTCAGCCTAAGTCCGATTTCTATATCACAAGAGAAAAAAGTTCCAAAAAATTCCCTCTATGTCGAATAGGAGGCAAACTTGGCCTTTGGAAAAACAGTGAGGTTTTACTTAAATGCATAACCACCAGACCTGCGCATCTGATGAACGTGGGAGAAAGATGACAGGACTCCATCAGCTGTCCATCTTTCCAATTATCTAACAGGATTTACAATGGCAATTAGAGTCTCACTTGTCAAGTGGTACCAGGAGAATGTGGCCTGCTTCACGGCGAGAAAGATGATGGAAGGCTGACTGTATGGTTGACGGTGTCAGCTGATGATGGTTGGTGCCACTGCACACCAACAGGAACCCCCAGTCGGGGATGTGGGGGAGGCAGAGGCTTTACTCAGCGCAAACAGCTCAGCGGTGGAATAGCTGGGCTGTGGATCAGCAGGGCTACGAGGAGGCCCAGGCGAGGTGGCCTCGGCATCAGGGCTGCGGCCTTACAGCTGTGTTCCAACCTGGCAAGACCACCCTGCTCTGGTGTTGCAACTCCACCAGGGACACACAACCTGTGATAGAAACTGAAAGCATGCTCCTCCAAGACAGGGGGGCAGGTGGCCCTGTCCCTGACAGGTCCCATTTCTGTGCAAATGAGGACTCCAAATCCTCACAGTGTGATTGATCCAAATAGCACCTGTCCTAACAGGTCGAAATGAAGCTGTTCTGATTGATGGGTGAAGATGCTACTGAGGATGTAGTTGGTCAGCACTGATTGGATAGGGAAAGAAAGCCTCAGTCCTGCTGGTTGAACTAGGATTCCAGGAACTCCTTTATAAGGGCTGGCTCAGACAGTGGAGACACAGGGCAGGCAGGCAGTGCAGGGCAGCCATTTTCCTGAAGTGCAGTTTGCATGAGTTTAGCAATGGCTGCTAGGCTCTGTTTTTAAATTTGAGTCCGATCAGCCACTAGGAGCCCTTCTTAACAGGTACATTCATTCTTGGGGTCAATAACAGGTTATCGGCTACACATTTGATGGATTTAAAAAAAAAAACCAAGCATGTGCCCTGACTGGGAATTGAACCAGTGACCCTTTGGTTGGCAGGCTGGCACTCAATCCACTGAACCACAACAGCCAGAGCTGTTTCCTTTTTATTCTTACCTCCCTTTTTTGTTCCCATTAATTTCCAAATCCCATGGTGTTCTATAGCAAGGGTTTATATATTAGAAAAATGTTATGTGCTGGGAGACAGGTCGGACAGAACTGCGTTGGGAGCTGGCACAAAGTGTGTATGAATGGATGACAACACGGGGTGTAGAAAAGATAAGGAAATGTGGTAAAAGAGTAATGTATACACGTGGAGCCGCAAGGTTAAATTCTTCCTTCTCGTGTGCAGCCACACCTCAACCTGTACGAGTGAGGGGAGACCCCGCTCCTCACAGAACAGGGACAGACCTTATCTTAGAGACCTGAAAGTGATGTAGCCGAGGCGCCCGCTCAGCCTCGAAGCACAGCCGTGCAAAGACGCACTCCACGCCAGCTCACTGGCTTCCACTTGGACGTATCAGAAGCACAAGGCCAGCGCACATCCGATCCACCAAAGTACACAAAAAAGAGGAAAAGCGCCCATTTCCTCGGCCACCCTGGGCCCGCTGCACCACCCTCCTCAGACATAGCCACTCTCCCCTCCTCTCTTCCATTCCCCACCCCCAACAGGGAGAGAGAGGAAAGGGGGAAAGAAAAGGCAAGAGAAGTCTTCAGAGACTGGCATGGACATTCCAGCCACTCCCCTCCCCCTCCCCCTGCACATTTTCTGTTGCAGGGCGGTGACAGGGACACAGGAACAAAGGAGGCCCTCGGTGAGCAACGTCAGGACTGGGAGACGGATTGTTCTTCCAAATGAGACACACAGACATCTGTTTTCAGGACTCGTCAGATCTGTGCAGCAAAACCAGGCGCTGTGATGACGGACTTAAAAACAAGAGGGCCTGTCCGCTGAGGGCCATCTGGGTGATGGTGTCCAGACAGAGCTGAGGACAGCGGTCAGCCCCTTACAGTAGTCAGTGCCACTGTGGTCTGAAGTGTGTTCAAAGGCCGTAATGAGTCCTCGATACACAGGCTGCGTACCTCTGAACGATGTTCACAGGTGCAGTGACATGTCTATTAGAAACTGCAAGAACAGGGCCAGGTCATGAACAGGGACTGACTTGTCCTTTGAGCTGGCATTGAGTTATTTCGTGAAGAGGAGTCAATGCAACGAGAGACTCTGTGTGCGTGGGTCTCGGGCCAGAGAAAGTCCTGTTTCTTCAGACTATGCTCAGCCCTCAAAGCCGGGGCATTAACTGCTGCCTCCACCAGCCCTGCCGGCAACAGTGGACAGAGAAGCAGGGACTTCGTGTTGACAGTTCTAAACCTGAATTTGAAGTTTTTAAATCTTTCTGAAACTTAGTTTATTCATTTACAAAATAAATTATTGATAAGTAAGATAACAACATGCAAAGTAGTGTCCAACATCCCGGGTGTTTAATAAACGATCGTCTTTCTTAAAAGAAAAGGGAACATAGATTATGGTGAATAATTTGTTTATTCCAGAAAAATACTGGCATCTAAGCAACTAAAACAATGATAACATTTCATCAAGCACTTAACGAGCAAATTAAACCAGTGGGAGTGATACCAGCAGAGGGCAGGCATGGGTGGCTCAGGAGGCAGAAGAGCAGAGTGAAGAAGATGATGGTGAGGATGAGGACGACGGGTATTAGCAGCCCCCACGGACTGAGAGCTCTCCTGCCCTCGGCTGCACAATGAGAACGTCAGAGCTGGGATCTGAACTTGGCCTCTCCAGCTTCGAATGCAAACCCAAGCCATTTATGTTACAGTGCCTGCGTGTCGTGGGAGGCCGGACCCACACCAGGACTGCAGCAAAGACAGGCGGGTACAGGAAAGAGCCCCTGACTTAGAGTTCCAATGGATACGTGAAGAATATTTTTCCCTGAAAGACCAAGGAGAGTGCTTTTGACAAGATAAAACTGAACCACAGAAAGGAAGATCTGAAGGAAGAGGGATTTTTTCCTTTTCCAAACAGCGTGCGGCCTAACAGGAGCCCTTGGTCGGCCCTGCCCCGACCTCCTGCCTCCGCACTGTGGATTTGGAACTGCTTCTCTTGGCAAGAGATGGAAAGGAGTGAGGGCCCTACAGAGGGGATGGCATCCTGATTCCCACAGTCCACACCCGGGCACTGCCTCCCAGAGTGCTGAGCAGACAGCACCCGTCACACGCGCACTCCATGTCCAAGTTTACTTCTGGCTGGCAGGCACTCGGGTGGTTTGGGAGGGTCTCCTGTGGGAGGAGGGAGAGAAGGACACTAAAGGGTGCCCTCGGCTGGCAGCCTTCCCATGGGTTAGGTCGTGTCCCTGCTCCGGGAACAGGGAGCAGTGGGTTCTGGCCGTGGCATTGTCTGGTGCAACGTCTCTGCGTGCTGTTAGGTAGCCTCTGAGGGAAGGAGGACGGGGCAGGTTACAGGTCCTGCATGAAGCTGTCATTTGACTGTTTCTCTCCTGGCCAAAGGTTGCATGACAACATCAGAGAAAGAAAATCACATTACAAAGCAAAACGTAACCATCAATTCCCACACAACTGAAATATGTAAAATTATGTATTGTATCTTATTGTAGAATACTGTACAAGTAGATCTGAATTGCAGTGTGCATCTGACCTAAGTCTAAATTTAATACGCATCCTGGTTAAACATCTAACAGTGCTTTTTAAGTTCATAATTAGAATGAAGAGGTGCCAGTATATACATTTATTTCCCTGCGGTTGGTAGAAGCATTCAGATAAATCATATGCAACTGAAGGATGGCTTGAAGGTCTTGGGTCTTCAATACATGCTTCCTGTGGCATTTTCCCCAACTACCGAGACACACTTCAGCGTTAAGGGGTCACGCGGTACAGCCTGTCTGCGTTTCTTTCTACTTCTCCAGCTTGTTTAAAACTGCCGTTGCAGCCACTCAACAAACATGTAAAGGCAGTCAAGAGATACTATGTCGTACGAACTCTTTATTTAGATGAGTTATCAGAGCATTTCATACTTTATTAAAAAGCCATAAAAGTAATTATTAGGTCATCAGCAAATATTTTTTATCGTTTGAAGGAACTTCAATCGTGTCTCACAAAACTGTCATACAAAAAAATCCCTGTAACAATGTCCTGCCTGCCCAGCCCCTGCTGGTGCGCCCAGTGACAGGGGCATAGGATTTGAGATATGTGGTTAATTAAGTAGCCCCGAACGAGAGGAAGTTAATATAGAAAGGCCAAGACTCAAGGGGTTAATGTTTGTCTCCTGGAAAAATTTTATCTCCTGAGTGAAGCTAGCAAACAGCTCAGTATAAATAACTATGTTAAATGGCTCAAAGGAAAGAATTTTTATTTTTGTTCTGTCTTATTCCCTTTACCGGAGAACTGTTATTTTGTTCCAATAAATAAAATGTCAAGTATATTTAACATGAACGCTTACAGCTTATTTGTTACAAAGCACAAGGTAAATCCGTCTCTTATCTGTTATTTGTCATTTTTATTACTTCTTCTGCTGAGAAGCAACAACTTCTGAGAAGCCGTGTGTGCATGTGTGGATGTACACGAATTACATGTGTGTGTATGAATTACTCAACGTGTAGAGAAGTTCTGAGTGAATTAACTTATGGCGACTGAACCCTGTACGTTCCCTTGCTCCCACCTCCCCCTTTCATTGCTTTTCTGAGGGGAGGGAGCTCAGGCAATAGTGAAAAGATTCCAAATTAACCCTGGTCACACAGTCCATGCTTGCATCACTTTGGAGAGGAAGTCTTAGTTTCCCCAAACGGTGGGACGGTATTACCTAGAGGAGACTAGATATGTTAAAAGGTATTTTTTTTTTTCCAAACGAGTTGGTTTAATTCCAGGTGGTACAGAATTCTGGACGGAGCCGAGCCCGAAGAACACACTCTGACAGGACTCTGTCTGGGCTGGGTTCACTCCGACCTCACAGCCAAGGTTGAAACGGCAGAGTGAGAAGAGCTGGGAAGCTGAGCCACCGCATGACTGTTCTTATTTTTTACAGAAGTGTATTCCTCAATGGGCAGCAGCTCCCGGGCAACGCTTCTTTCTAGCTGCAGGGGGCAGGAGCTGTTATGACAGGGAATCCAGATGTTAAAGCAGGGATGGAATGGTCGCCAGGGCCCAGGCACGAGAACAGCTCACTTTTTGCCAGATTTCTTCATTCCACCCGTGGCCGGGGGGCCCTTCCCCGCGGCCTTCGCTCTTAGCTCAAGATTCTTCTACTCCTCTTTTTGCTTCTGCTTGCATGCCTTATCTTCCTCATCCATCTCCTTGGCCTGCTTCTTGGGCTCTTTCAGGGGCTTCTTCTTGCCACCTTCGTGGCCAGACGTGGCGCCTGCTCCCCCTTCCCTGATATATTAAAAGGTATTTAAAAGGAACAGAGTTCACTCACGTACATTCCTGCTCGATTTGCACTAATCACATGTCTACTTCCTGAGAGTAAAAATATTACTTACTTAGGAGGACAGTTGACAAGGAGAATTTAGGCTTCCAAATTTAAAGTACATGTTAACTACACTTTATTTATAAAACACTTCAGAAATGCATCTTTTTTCTTTTTGATTCAAGTGCCCACTTTATTACATAACTGCCTTTTCTGGGTGATGGACCCCCACATGTCACCATTGACCCCGAAGCCCCAAGTCCTAGTAAATAATGACTTTTTGGGCCCACCTAGGAATGCGATTGATACAATAACACAGCAGGCGCTACCCACGCCCTCCTCTTTGTGATGGTTGAGGCTCGAGGGCTGGTGTTGGCCGCTTTAAGGACAAAAAGACATGCTCGCCACGCTCAGGGAGCGTGCTGACGGCACAAGCCTGTGCTCGGCCCAGGCCTGCTGGCCCCTTGGCCCACGCCAGGCACACAGCCTGCGGTCCTGTGAGACCCGCCACGAGGAAGCAGGTGCTTGCTAGACGGTGCGGTCCCGGGGGCACAGTGTGGATGCGGGGGTATGACGGTGTCTGCGCTACTCTGTTTTGCAGGGAAATGAGGACAGAACATCTCAAAGGGGGACCTTGTCAGATCTATCGAAACGTGTGCTTTCAGTAACTACGTAAAGGCAGTGACGATGCCATGGTGCTGTTTCTAAGGAAAGTGCTCATCAAGTCCCGACCAACACCGCCCTGTGCACTACCCGCCCCCCGCGCAGCTGCTGAGTGGAAGGCGCTCCTCCTGGACCTGCACTTCCCAGAACCGTGCCCCGGGGAAAGGGAAACGCCTGCCCATGCTACCTGCGTGCTGGCGTGGCTCTCTCTAAGTCAGGGGGTCCGCGGCTGGAGGCTGGCGCACTCCGGGCCCTGGCGGTCCAGGCTGGGTTACTGTGTCTCACACACACTCCCCTCCATCTGCTCGTCTTCCTCATCCTCTTCCTCTTGGTGCTGAGTCATTAGCCCCAACAACTCGCACTCTTAGGCCTCTTGGCCTGTTGGGTGGCCTGGCTTCTTGTCTGGTTTTCAACCGCGTCACGTCGCTTAAGTGGGAGTTCTTCAGAAACGCCCTCGGCCCTGCAAGGTGCCTCGGCTCCCAGTTGCCAGACACTCGGTGGCCTTTTACCAAGTCTACCCTGGACTCTCTGGAAGGCCTGACTCAGCTAGAGCGTGTCCATGGCCACACACACACACACACAC